>JAUTXW010003151.1:452500-537411 GCA_030620095.1 Kuschelorhynchus macadamiae | reverse complement strand
CAGAAGTACGTAATAAATCGCCATTACCGGAAATATTAGAACCTTCAACTTCTGAAACTCCCAAGAAGAAGAAAAATATCTTTTAAGCAAGCCAAAAAGAGTGCTTATTAAGTGGACCAATGAACAAAGAAATATTGTTACTGAATTTTTCTCGCAGCATATAAGAGACAAAAAGGCTCCAAAGAGATACTAGTGCGAAGAACTTAAACGTCTTCATCCCGAAGCGCTTCAAAATAAAGACTGGCTTAAAATTAAAGTTTTTGTTCAAAACGAAGGTAAAAAAAGCAAATGTTCGGAATTTAAAAATTAAATATATTTTATTCAAGAAAATTTAATAGGTGTTAGAACTTGCAAAATTGCAACTAAATGTTGGCATTACTATGTTCTAAATCTTTGTTTTGGGAACATTATGTTAATTTTAAATATTGCATTAAAACATTCTGCTACAGTGCTTACTACTCTAAATCGACGAGCCAATTTTAAAAAACAATTGTTTCTAAAAAACTTATTTTTTAAAATTTAAACTCCATATATCCCCAAAAACGAACCTTGAAATATATAAATTTATTTTGTAAGGGGTTGAAAGTTCCCATATAAATTAGGCCAATATATTTTTTGCAACTTTTCGGTGGTTAAACAACCTAAAAGAACACAAACTTAGTTTAGATGGATGTGTAAAATAGGGAGAGTAAATCAGTCAGTTTGGTGGGTAACCAAGAGATAAAATTTCGTATTCCTTTGAATAAATAAAAAACATTTGTTTTTTTTATAGTTCATAAAAAGCTAATTAGCAAACAGACCACAAAACTATTAGATATTATTAATGTAAACATTTTTATTGCTAATCTTGTGTAAGCAAGATTATAGATTAGTGTTTATCGGTAATAAGAACACATATTCGAGTTTTAAACCAGCTATGAACATTTTCCCAACATGCTGTGCTGTGCATATCTGGATTAAAATTCTTGCAAAGTTATTATCTAAATTAATGATGTATTATTAAAGTAGTGCACACCTCACAATCTGTGTAAATGTACGGGTGGTGCTTCATAAGATAACTAACTAACTTATCTGGAAAATTATAGAAGTTAGGAAAAATATATGTACAGTGTGTCCCAGGATAGGTGGACAAGAAGGTTTAAACCACCAAAAATTGTGTAGCTAATATTTGACACTTTGTAGCCTAGGCCTGCTTGATTAGCAGCGAATGTTTTCGGTCATACTTTTATTTTTGAAAAGTCAAGTATGCCTTGATAGGAGCGATTTTTTTATTTTATGTGCAGGTAAAGTATATTTTTTGTAAAAGGTATAGACATATTTTAGAAAAAGTGGTTTAGAATGAAATATTAGGCCTACATGTCGAATTTTAAAGATATCCCACGACTTTAATAATTTCGCATTTTGGTTTAAACAGCGAAATTGTAATATTATTAAAGTCGTCCGATATCTTAAAAATTCGACATATAGGTCTAATATTCCATTCCAAAAAAGTTTTCCTAATGTGTTTTTTTTATATCTTGTTCAAAAAATGTACTTCATCTACACAGAAAATAAAAAAAAATGTTTCTGTCAAGTCATACTTGACTTTTCAAAAATAAAAGTATGACTGAAAATAATCGCTAATCAAGCAGGCAAAATATTTGGTTATTTACACCTCTTTATTCACCTATCCTGGGATACACTGTATATAAAAGTTTATTACAATGAATTCTAATAATTACATTGCCATGTCATGTACTATTCCTAAATTCATTTGTTTTCGCCATATTAATATTTCAAATTTGCTATTTTGGACATAGAATATAAATGGTTTGATTCATAATAAACCGGTTAACACTTTCCTGTTTTTCTTTCTTAATCTCCTTAAACTGGCATCAACTTTCGTTTAAAATGGGAACCTAAAATTTATGTCCGGAAGTTGATATAAATTTATAGATATGTATAACTAAGATAGAACGTGCAAATCGTTTTATTATATGAAACCATTTTAGAGCTAGTTAAAGTGTCCAAAATGTCAGATTTTATGTCAAGAAAAAAAAAATAGAATTTGGGTTAGGCATAGGACAGGTTACATGAAATGTAATTAAAATTCTTTCTAGAATTTAAAAATGTAAAAATATAGATGATGTCCCATTTAAAATATCGAAATTAATAGTAACCCAACTAAAACGATTCACTCTGTCTATATAAAAATATAAAATAACTATAAACTTTTATATTAGTTTATAATAAAACCACTCGTTTTCGATTTTCACTTGTATATTGTCAAACATGACATAGTTTCGTTGACACAGCAACTTTTTCAAATGTAAGGATTTTAAAAAATAACATTGTATTTATAATGGTCTAGTGTCTGTGACGAACAATACAGGTACCTGGTAATGAACTTATTTACCCCTAACTGTTGAGGAATATAAAAAAAGTGTGAAATACAGTACGTAATAAATATAAATATGGGAATTTTGCGGGTAATAGAAAAAAGATGTGAACTTAATAGTCTATACAATTTACATATATTATCCTAGGCATACTACTGTGTTTTGATAACAAAAGTGAATTATTATTAGTAATTTTATTAAGACTAAACAGAGTTATACAAATTTAAAAGAGGGGAATTATTAATATCTAACTGGTCATTTAAAATACATTCAGAACGTTTAAATTTATTAATTTCTAAAGCTTCTAACAAATTTAATTTTTGACTTTTTTGTTCTACATGTAAAATTTGGAAATTGTCGTCAAAAATGTGATTCTCTGTTTTTAAAATGTTCAGCGTAAGTGGAGTATTTGTTTTGTTCGTCACAGACACTAGACCATTATAACTTCAATGTTATTTTTTAAAATCCTTCCATTTGAAAAAGTTGCTGTGTCAACAATATACAAGTGAAAATCGAAAACGAGTGTTTTTATTATAAACTATTATAATGGATTTTCATCAAGTAAGAGCCGAAACCATCAAGATAAACTTTTATATATTATTTAACTTTTTCCGTAATTTCTAGTTTTCCAGAGAAGGTATAGTGGGTTATCTTACGTGCATCACACTGTTGACTGTATATGTAAAATTTCAATAATTTTGAATTAAGTTTTTTATAACCGACGCCTATCAAAGATGTCAGCTTTTGTATGTTTTTAATAAAAAAAAATTATTGATAAGGGAGATTGTTTTATTGTTGCCGTTTTTAAATAGTTCTGAATACACATTAAAACTGTTACGTCTGGCCTGGGGCATTGAAATGGCTTCGAAACAAATCATTTTGTCTAACATAATATGGTAATCTCTGCAAAAAGTCAAGTCGCTCAGTTCAAGTTTAACCTCAAATGGTGGAATATACATAGCGCAATTATATACTGGACGTTTCGCCAAATATGTGTATCATCTGCAGTTAATGGAAATTGGGTGTAACTCTGATTCATTTACAATGGAAATGTGTTCTGGAGATTTCAAGAATTTTCGCTAGATTTACAAAGACTGACCCAAAAGTAAAACTTTTATTCAAATCGAACACCAAAAAAACTAAATACATGAAATACAAAAATAAAATTAAATACATAGGTTTTTTTTTTTAATTTTAATCAGGAAAATTTAATAGGGTCAAACTGGAAAAAATATATCTAAATATTCATATTATGTTTCAAGGCTTTATTTTGCAGGTATTCGGTTAAATTTAACTATTAATATAAACTATTCTCTTACTATACAAGACAGAGTTTAGGAAAAAATCGTTTTTAAAAAAGTTGAAAACTATTTTTTTACCTAAATACTGTTTCCCCAAAAACGAAGCTTCACATACGTTTTTTAAAAATAATATTTTTGCAAGTTCGATTGTCTTGTTATTAATAATTAAAAATCGAAACACCTTTATCGATTTATACATTAAAAATCAAGCATTTTTAATTAAATTTCTATTCATTTGCGGTGATATTAACATTTTCAATAGGCAGGACGCCAATAAGCATGGGGGGTAATAGGGATATTTACCCCTACCAAGATTGCGGCCTGTCTGTTTATATCTTCAAAAAAACAAATAGAATGAAAGTGAAGAACTTTTTTCTAGTCAAGAACAAAAATTAGGAACAGACTTTGCCAACGCCCGCGGTGCATTCAATTTTCGCATAGTCCGTGTGATACGAGCGCGAGAGATATATATTCTTGGGGCTGAAATTAATTTTTTACAATGTTTATTCCTAAATGTACCTATGATGTTTAAGTAGTGGTTCATTAAGGTGATTATTAAACAATAATGAATATTCGGATAAGTGCAGATGAAGGGCATATGGTAAACCTGACACCAAAAATCATGTTCGCGATATTACTGCTAATTTTAGGTATGGTCCTGTTCTATAAAAAGGTGGCATACTCTTAATCTAGATGGACATACCTATAACTTTGCTATTTTTATTTTGGGAGAAAAAGTCATTAGTTATAAAAAAATTTCGTCGCTTAAAATTATAAAAACCTAATCCCATTTTTATAGCGTTAAAAATATAAAAAAGGTGATTTAGAGGACTAGGTTTTTTTTATATACCTTTTGTTTAGACCAGCGTGTATTAAATCGTGATAGTCAAAAAAAATCCTCCCAAGAAACTTGCCTAGCTTGAAAAATATCAAAATTTCATAAGTTAACCTAAATTATTTATATAGACCTAGTATTAGAACTCTCTATTTCTTTTGAAATGATCTTTATAAAATGTTTCAAAAACTCTATCAGGGCAACCAAGAAGACAACCTGTAAAACTAATTTACATTCCAATATATATATTGCCTTTAAGTTTCTAGGCAGCAAAACATTTGATGTAAAATATGCGTTTCTCTTAAAATGAAATATATAACGTTTACAGGCATAATACGTGCATCCAGGGACTCTGTATATTTACCTCTTTTAGACAAAACGAGAATCTCTTAAGAAAACTTATGTCAGTAGACATCGCCATTGAAAATGAATTAATTATTAATTTCAAAAACTTATAAAATGGCATGCAACTTTATATTTTACTCCCACCCTCCACTAATCTTAAGGCGGAGGGTTGCATCTGAGGGACTGACATAAAATCTTGAAGTAATGAAACTATTTTACTGTATATTTACCTCTTTTAGACAAAACAAGAATCTCTTAAGAAAACTTATGTCAGTAGACATCGTCATTGAAAATGAATTAATTAATTTCAAAAACTTATAAAATGGCATGCAACTTTATATTTTACTCCCACCCTCCACTAATCTTAAGGCGGAGGGTTGCATCTGAGAGGGATTGACATAAAATCTTGAAGTAATGAAACTATTTTACTACATACATACATATTTTCCAAACATTTACAATTTTTACCCCCTATCGCCCTTTTTTCCATCTATCATATTTTTTAATCACCCTGTATACAGAAAGCTAACAAAGGTATGAACGCATATTGTATCACCGAAAATACAATATTTGACCTCAAAAACTTATGACATGACATGCAACATTACTTCCCCCCCCCCCCCCCCGCTACGCTTAAGGGGGAGGGTTGCATGTGACAATAAATACGAATTGACCTAAAATCTTAATGATATAATGAAACTGTATTTTCCTCCATATTTTCCAAACATTTCGGATTTTTTACCCCTTTTCACCCTTTTCACCCCTATCATCCTTTTCATCCCCTCAATTTTCTTTTATTAAAACATCGTCATTGAAAATGAATTAATTGACCTCAAAAACTTATAAAATGACATGCAACTTTATATTTTACTCCCACCCTCCACTACCCTTAAGGCAGAGGGTTGCATGTGACAAAATAAATAGGGATTGACCTAAAATCTTGAAGTAATGAAACTATTTTACTTCATACATATTTTCCAAATATTTACAATTTTTACCCCCTATCGCCCTTTTTTCCTTCTATCATATTTTTTAATCACCCTGTATACAGGAAGCTAACAAAGGTATGAACGCATATTGTATCACCGAAAATGCAATATTTGACCTCAAAACCTTATAACATGACATGCAACATTACATTTAATATCCCCCCCCCCCTCACGCTACGCTCAAGGGGGTGGGTTACATGTGACAATAAATACGAATTGACCTAAAATCTTAATGATATAATGAAACTGTATTTTCCTCCATATTTTCCAAACATTTCGAATTTTTTACCCCTTTTCGTCCTTTTTACCCCTATCATCCTTTTCATCCCCCCAATTTTTTTTATTAAAACATCGTCATTAAAAATGAATTAATTGACCTCAAAAACTTATAAAATGGCATGCAAATTTATATTTTACTCCCACCCTCCACTACCCTTAAGGCGGACGGTTGCATGTGACAAAATGAATAGGGATTGACCTAAAATCTTGAAGTAATGAAACTATTTTACTACATACATATTTTCCAAACATTTACAATTTTTACCCCCTATCATATTTTTTTGATCACCCTGTATACAGAAAGCTAACAAAGGTATGAACGCATATTGTATCACCGAAAATGCAATATTTGACCTCAAAAACTTACAACATGACATGCAACATTACATTTAATTCCCCGAATTGAGAACTTCCTTTTTTTGAAGTGTCATTGTATTAAAAAAACGGTCCTCAAAAATCGCAAAATATTAACAAACTGATAAATCAATTTTGTAGATTAGAAAAGTATTAGTATTAGAAAGTATACCCTTTCCGATGCCTCATTGATGTGGCTGGAATCTGAAACGCTCTATGTTCGATTACGAAACCTATAGGTAGGCCTATTACTTTCAGATATGCAGCGGGAAAGGAAAAAAGGAAAACCGTAACAAACATATAATATAATAAATTTGGCTACACTGCGGGCGCTCAGTATTCACCTTACTAAAAGCAAAATATTCGAATCGGGCGCTAGGTATCCAGAATGTCTGCATATTTTGGACGCCCGGAAGTAATTTTATAAAAGGACGCCGCGAATTTAGTATAATAAAAATTCTAAACAAATATCGTAGCGTAATTAATTCTACAAGCTATTAGGGTCATCTAATATTAAAAGAAAAAAAATATTCACTTGATAAAGTAGGGATTTCTTGGAAAATATTGATGGGCGCTCGGTATAAGGAATTGTGAATGGACGCTCTGAATATAGCGGGATGTATATATATATATATATATATATATATATATATATATATATATATATATATATATATATACATATATATATATATATATATATATATATATATATATATATATATATATATATATATATATATATACCTAAATAATTCAAAGTTACAATTCGTTGATATGACAAAAAGCCTGGGCCTACTATTACACATTCAACTCCGATTTAAAGAACACTTAAATAAATTATTTCAAAAAACTTGCCTTAATGAAGGGAGTAGGGGCCGTATTCAAAGGGAGTAAAGTGCTTGTGGATGATTTTTATATAGAATTAGAAGGTCTTATTCTATAAAAATATTGGATGGCCGAGAATCGAGAAAATTGCACTTTTATAGTTTCCTAAGTAAAACTATAAATGATACACTATTACTATACCACATCATCACAGTTCAATTTTTCAGCGTAGTTTCTCTTTTAATGCGGTTCATTATTATAATTTTTCTTGTTTCGAATGTAAATTGTTTTAAAGTTAAATAAGAAAAATAGTTATTGAATTTGCAAAATTGTAATTTGTAATTTCTTTTGCTTAAGCTTATAAGGTTAAGGATATAAATTATTGGTTATTTATTTAATTTTATTTATTCATATATTTGTACTTTTTTATTAACTTGAGATAATAATTGTGTAATTCCTAATAAATTTCGTATTGCTCTTGTGCTTCAGTATAGTTCAGTAGAATAGCTAAGAAGTCATTATTTATTTATTTATAAAAGTGTAGAAAAATAATGTTTTTTACATGTTTACTTATTTGCTGGTTTTATTTCAACTTTTTTTAGTATTTTACTATTATAGTATGGGATATGGGATATGTTACTAAATAGTTGAACAGTATTTCAGTTAATGAAACTCTGTTTGACGATACGCGCCCGTGGCCAGTGGCGTAACGCTGCAGATTTGGGATAATTTGTCTTTCTGTTCATTCGAGTTATTTGCTGATTGCTTGCCTATTATTCATATTATTTATTTAATCTTCAATACTTTAACAGGCATATTTATTTACCACGCTTTTATTAGCTTCATTCCCGCTCTCGGTCTGCGTTTATTTGTTTGTTTGTGGTAACGGATTTTTGACCCACTTCCACATAATTAGTCAATTTAAAATTTATTATGCGTTTACAACTCGCATAAGACAAGATTTGGCATTTTTGTATATAAAAAAACTCAAAGGTTATCTGTCAGAAGTAACGTGTATATGTGTATTAATGAGTGCAAATTATGACTTTTATTCAACATTTAAGAATTGAAACTTGTGCAGATGCGACCGATAGAAATTAGAGGTTTAAATAAATATATATCAATAATAATGATATAACATAAACTTGAAAAGAAAATTATTAATTAGTTTATTTTTGAAAATGCTTAAACCGGTTTACTTTCCTCGTAAAAGGGAAGTATTTTAATCGGGAAAAATTTCCCTCTGAGGTTTTTTGAGATCTTTACGTTTGAAGGTCTCTAGATGCCGAAAAACATGTTCCGATTCCGTCGGTCTATCTATCTGTCTATTCTCCGCATAGCTACAAAACTACAATCACTTCAAATTTTATTCAAAAATTAAGAGTCACATGGGGATGAACAGGTAATATTTTAATAAAAATCTAATATGGCGAAACAAAATCGCAGCCTAGTGAAATGTGAAACAAATTATTACTAAAAACTATTTATCCAATAAACCTCAAACTTTGCAGAAAAACCAAACATTGCGTAGAAATCAATTAGTAAAATTAGTACCAAGATGGCGAAGCACAATGGCAGTTTTATAAATTATTTAAAAATTAAACTTGAAAAAATTACTTAATAGATTGATTTTAAATTTTATGCAAGAATTAACTGTGGTATAGAGATGAACTTGTAAAATTGTGACACGACGGCCGAATAAAATGTATGTAAATCAACGTTAAAAATCTCTCTTTTTGAATTGACTTCAAATTTTGCTGAAAATAGAAATAAATTAGAACGAATTCAACATGACGGAACATTTTTCTGTATTAAATCAGTGTAAACTTGCTTATTCAATTTATTTTAAATCGTATTATCTAAATCATACCCAAAAATCAAGTGTTGCGTAGGTAGAAAGTGGTAATATATCGGGACGAATCTAATATGGTGGAATAAACTGAGGCCCAATAAAAATTCATAATAAAAAAAAATTGTAAATTGTAAAATAGTTTCCTTCATCTTTTAAAAAACTGACTAAATCTGTTCATTTTATTTATTTTTGGATCTGCCTGTAGAAATTCTAGAAATATATTTCTATACTTACCTCCGAGAGCGATTTTGGGATGGTCAGTTAGTTATTTTCGCAGAGAGATAGGGCTGAAGGAACTTTCATATTCTGAGTACCAAAAATTGTTCTTGGCTTTGTTTATTTTTTTTTGAGTTCAACAAGTTAATTTTGCCTGTAGGAATTCTGGTGAATTCATCAAATACAATGTGCCAGTTGATACGAAGCAGTTTACATTTTCTATTTTATTAACTGACCCGTTATTAATAAGCAAAAAAAATATAAAACAAATTTCATCAACTATATATTTTTTTTTATAAAACTCTTTACACTGGCACCTACTGAGTATCATTTGGTAGATAATAATAATTGAGTAAGCTCTTAGAATTCTCACCGCAAAATTTAATTTTTATGAAACTTGCTGCCCGACATTAGTACCGTAATAATCAGTTACAATGCCCTAATTTTGCCCCTCAAATGACATTTCCGCAACTGCACTAGTTCAGATTTCTATTCCAAGATATAATATTTCTCCGTCTGAATATATGAAAACAAAATCTTTACATACTGTGTAAAAAACATTATATATTATCTCTAATTTTACAACCTAAGACTAAAAGATTGCTTTTCATTTCAAACAGTTTTTAGATTTTACAACCAATTTTTAAGAAACATGAAAGAATAACACCAAACTTATTCAGTTATTTCAGAATCATTCGAGAATTTTCAGTAATTTGGAAGTCAGCTAAAGCAGATCATAAAATCCAACGTAAATGTAAAAAGCGCAGAAAGGAAGTTCAAGTAATTCTAAAAATAAATAACTTTCGAGTTTAACTGGATTTATTTCAGTTAAAATAAATTTCGATGATCGGAATTTAGCCACGACCGTTAAGATAAAATACTGCGAATTTACACTTTGCTTTCTATCGCAGTTTTGGTTAAGAATCTAAATTAAATTGTTGCAATGTTATCTTTAACATATTATACAGAAGTTGTATATTTATAAATGTGATTAAATATTGAAAATCATAACTTTTATAATACCTGTATATAATACATCTTCTCTTACTTATATTAAATCTAGTAGTACAGAGTTCCGTAAGATACGCATGACCTCATGCCCCGATTTTAATTACTTTTAATTGTCCCTCATTTCCAAAGGCTAATCTATAACGAAATTAAACAATTTTTTCACCTCTTCAATTGATTTAGTAGCAACTTGTCTGGATTCAACATGGGGATTTAAATTAACTGCCACTAAAATACCAACTGCCATATCTTTATTGGTTTTTGTATGTGTTCCTATTCTTTTTTTGGCACGAATATTTTGGGTAGTGTGTCCTCTATCTTCTAGTCGCTTGAATACCATGTGAGATTCTTGAATGCCAGGAAATCTAATAGCCTATCATTGCGCAGCTTCCCTGTAATTCCTTCTGCGTTCACCCAAAATTAACAACATATCAATCTTAGTAGTTTTCTTGCTTGGTTTTAGGAGTAACAATCCGACAAGTTTTCAATGTCACAAGTTGAAACATACCGTACCCTAAGTACGCTTAATTGGAAAAAAAGGTAATCGAATACGTACAAAACTAATGAAAGGATGGCAGTTGATTTAAATCCCCATGTTGGATCGAGACAACTTGCTACTGAATCAGAAATGTACAAAAAATCGGTACTGATTGTTTTAAAATTGTGCAATTATCACTCTTATCATGTCGCTCTTTACTAGGAATTCTATGATCAAGATTTTAAAAATGGATAACATTTTGTAACTGGCCAAGAATTATAATTCAAGAAAGCAATGATTTTTTAAAAACATTCTTTTTTTCTGATGATGAAATTGTGGTCAAGTAAGTTTTGTTTTGTAATATGTTACATAACTCTTTTGTTGTGCTTTAAATTTAAGGTAAACCTACATAATATGCACTACTGGGCACCTGAAAATCCACTCTCGAGAGTTTAGCGAATCAGCATATTTGATCAGTTAACATATAGTGTAGTTTAGTTGAAGACAGAGTCATTGCCCACATTTTTTCGATCGCCCAATAAATGGGGAAATATACGACCAATTTTTAAGAGACGAGTTACCCCGACTTCTAAATCGCGATTAAATTCAGCAACAATAGTACACCACCAAGTTTTACGCGACCAGTGTCTCTACACCCTCAATGGCATGCTGAGATTGGTGGACTGATCTCTGGCCTACTAGGTTTCCTGATATGAACCATTTAGATTTTTTCTTGTAGGGATTTCTAAATACCGCCAACCACACCTGAAAATACGAAAAATCGAATTCGACAGGCACGTGCATTATTAACCTCGAAATGTTAAAACCCGTGCGCAACTCAAAAAAGAATCATAAAAAGTCGATGGACATAATTTTGAACACCTTAAACACGAGCGTCATGTAAGTTCAGGCATTCAATATTAGAATTATTGTTATTTTTTGTTTCTTTTTTAATTCGTTACTAGGGAGCCAGTGAAGTAAATACAAATATGTACTTTCGTAGTTTTTGACAGACAATGGAATTTTTGAATACAAATAACACCATTAACATTTAACATTTCAAAGATGACAGCCGCTATTTAAAATGCGGAGGGGAGGTAACTGTCAAAAATATCTTAAAATCTGGCCCCCTGCCTCCCTATTGACTTTTAAAATTCTTATTAAAAAAATCCAAACCCTTTTTCCGATTTCGCCTTGTAACACTTTAAAATCCTCACCTCTATATATATATATATATATATATATATATATATATATATATATATATATATATAATATCAAGTACTTTCTTGGGATGAGGTTCGTGGATTGAACAAAGAAACTTTAATTGACGTTTCGCCTGTCCATTTCAGGCTTTTTCAAAATATTTAATTCTGCACATCTAAAAATTAAATACAAAAAGTGTATATATGTAAGTTAATAAATAAAAACAATTAGGTATAACGGCACGCACTAAAATTATTAAAACATTTATTTAAAATAGTACAGTACATACCTTGAGAAAGATGTTCCTTTACCTTGCTTGGCAGTGTGGAGGTAAGTGATACACTGGTTAAAGAATTCTATTGTTTTTTTTTTATATATATCCTTTAGTTTTTTTGATTATATTAACAATGTAGAACTATTTGTGGATACGGGTTGTTTTAAAAGTATTTGTGTGAGTCTGACAGTATACAGTATGTATTTATGATTGATGGAAAATAGTTTATAACAATTGAATTAAATTAGATTGTGATATATTTGGCTGAGATTGTCAATGTCTTTATGATCGTTTACTGTATTTTTTTCTTTTTTTATCTCGACCATTTCTTTGAATGTCAGTTTATGGTAATGTTGTTCTTTTGATAAGACCGTTGTACTCGAAAAATCAAATTCATGTTTCATGTCTCTTTCATGTTTATGTAGTGTAGTATGGATATAGTATATATATATATATATATATAAATTTCATGACTAAAGTGGCTAAGAGAAATTGCTGGAAAATATTTTCAAGTTTGTAGAACTACCGCAAGATGGCGTACCTGCAATGGTAAATAAACACTTTTTTTTTGCAAAAATACCAAATATGAGATAACATTTTGATAACAGCAACAAGAACTCCAACCAAATCTGCGTCACTTTTCTTAAAGGCGTTTTGTCATATTTCTAATAATAAGGGTGGGGGAAGGTGATAAATAAATCAACTTTCAAAGCGCTCTGTCTCCTACATCTTTTATTTAATGTTATCCAAATGGGTACTTGTTTGAAAGAGCATTTAAAGCTCTTTCCATTTTTGGCGCTCGATAGTTCTTGGTATACTAACTAGAGGGCGTTAAACAAACAACTCAAATTTTTTAACAAAACAAATTCAGTTTTTAGAGATTAAACAAAACTCAATTTTTAGAGATTTTCTCGAAAAAATCAAAAGGAACGGTATGCTTTTAACAGTGTGATTTTAACCGTTCCATTTGATTTTTTTCGAAAAAATCTCTAAAAATTAACTTTTGTTTAAACAACGCCCTCTAGTTAGTGTACCAAGAACTATCGAGAGCCAAAAATGACAGTAATTCAAAGAGCTTTAAATGCCCTTTCAAACAAGTACCGACTTGGATAACATTAAATAAAATATATAGGAGACAGAGCGCTTTGAAAGTTGATTTATTTATCACCTTCCCCCACCCTTATTATTGGAAATATGACAAAAAGCCTTAAACAAAACTGACGCAGATTTTGTTGGAGTTTTTGTTGTTGTTATCAAAATGTTTTCTCATGTTGGGTATTTTTGCAAAAAAAGTATCTTTTTATTTACCATTACAGGTACGCCATCTTGCGGTAGTTTTACAAACTCGAAAATATTTTCCAGCAATTTCTCTTGGCCACTTTAGTTATGATTTATTTTTCGCGAAGCTGTAGCTTTCATAGTTTCTGAGAAAAGCTACCCGGCCGCCTTTAGTGGGACACTCTGTATATATATATATATATATATATATATATATATATATATATATATATATATATATATATATATATATATATATATATATATATATATATATATATATATATATATATATATATATATATCTATATATATATATATATATATATATATATATATATATATATATATATACGTATATATATATATATATATATATATATATATATATATATATATATATATATATATATATATATATATATATATATATATATATATATATATATCTTCTTCAAGTGCCGTACCCATATTCGGGCGTTGGCGATGGTCAGTGAGTGCCTTGAAACCTATCTTATATTAAGATGTATATGGTTTCTTGAATGCACTACACTAGACCATTATACTAGGGAATGTGTTCTACGTAGTGGTTTCCCGTTGCCTTCTACGCAGTTGTGTCGTGTAGTGTATGTGTTGAGTAAGAGGCCTTGTTACTGTTCGCAGTCGACCCAAGTCTACGAACAGAGTCGTTAATGTATTATCCCAACGACCAAAGGCACCTCGGGAAGGTACCGGACCAGGCATATCGAGCACTCTTTATTTTAAAAAGTGCCGGCTACGCCAAGTCTCGAACCCGCGCCTTCCGGGTGGAAGCCGGCTCTCTTACCACTGAGCCACCGAGGTGTACATTATATATATATATATATATATATATATATATATATATATATATATATATATATATATATATATATATATATATATATATATATATATATATATATATATATGAGGTTATTAAGCACAACGCGTTGTGGGTAAACAATGCCACCCACGACACGAAGTCATTGTTCGCGAGCTTCTGTTATGCATTGTGGGGCATTTCTTTTGCCCACATCGCGTTCTGGCCCTTGCGTTTTACTCAGAATGCGTTTGAAATAACACAACGACTATACATACAAAATAAAACATTTATTTAAAAGTGCCTATTATACAACATACATTATATGTTTTTACATTCAAAAAGCGCAAAGGAAACTAGCAAGAGAGAAACAGCTTAAGAATAACCATTACTTATTTTTACAAGAGTTGCTCTTATGGCATTTTGAATTACACTTTATATTTTATGCATTTGCATGCCTTGGTTTGACATCCTTTCAGGCAATTACATCGAACAAATCCTTGCTTAGACGCAGAAGACAACTTGGCTTCTTCGCGCACGTTGACTAATGAACCTGAAGCGATCTCGGATAACGATAAAAACGCTGAAGGAGATAATTGAAACTCAGTTCGACTGTATAATCGTTCCAATTTTCCATTTTTAGTTCCAAGTATGTAGAAACATAGATCAGTCTTTTCCATAATGATTGCTAATACGTTCCGAGGCGCTAGACGTTCACGATCTACGTCGGGTATGTTTATCAAAATATTGTCACCTACATGAACAGGTGGATATTTGCATTGCGATTGGGAAAGCATTTTGTTAGCTTGTTTTTTAAGTCCCCGTTTGCAATCTCTTCTCTCGGTGTCACCACCCACCAGGCTGCTTTTTTATTGCCCCAGAGTTTGCATAATGGCAAATCCAAATCAATACCACACTCAGCATGAAATTGTTCATTGCATTCAATGCAATGTTCACACTTTGTGGAACGTACATGCTATCACAAACCAAACATTTAGTCAAAATGACATTTTCTTTTCCAACTTTTCTATTGTTTCTATCATTTTCTGCTGCCACATCTGTTTCAGTTTCAATTTGGATTTCAGTTCCGATTTCTAGTTCCAATTCACCAATTTCAGCATTATGTTCCTTACTTATAGTATTTGATTTTTCTAAAGACTGCTTCATCAATTTCAGATGTCCTTCAAGTTGTTCTTCGGTCTCAATTCCATTTACGACAGAAATGTCTATGCACGTATCCAACAGCCCATTTTTTTGTGGATTTCCAAACGTTGCCTCATAAGGTGTTCGCTTTATGCCTGTATGGAAACTGCGATTTTTCGCGTTCTGAATAATACGAAGACCTTTGGCCCAGTTTTGACACCTGTTATCTGACATCCAGGCTGCGAGGCTGTCACGAACGTCATGATTTGCCCGTTCAACGAAGCCCTGCCTCTGGGAATGTCGAGGTTTACCGTGGACTAATTTAATAGCGAACCAACGTGCTGCTATATTTT
The DNA here is from genome assembly GCA_030620095.1 of Kuschelorhynchus macadamiae. Taxonomy (NCBI): domain Eukaryota; kingdom Metazoa; phylum Arthropoda; class Insecta; order Coleoptera; family Curculionidae; genus Kuschelorhynchus; species Kuschelorhynchus macadamiae. The sequence goes on along the minus strand of JAUTXW010003151.1, from coordinate 521,453 downwards.
CAATGACCTGAAAGTTTCTTAAATCAAGCAAAGCCTTTTGCGAAAGCTATTACACTTACTTGATTGCAGAATTCTCTTCCATTGTCACTATGCAATATGTTTGGTGCTCCAAACAAACAAAAGATATCAAGAATAACATCTGCTACCTCATCTGCTGTTTTTGTCTTAAGTGGTCGCAGTTCACAAATTTAGTTAGATGATCTTGGTAATTGAGAATAAATTTGTTTTCTTCATCAGGCTCACTTTGCATGTCGATAAGATCAACCTGTAAAAGAAAATGTGAACTTATAGTGTGTACATGGTGATTCACGCTGATTGTGTGGTATACCCTCTTAATCGTTCAATCGAACTTAATTAAAAGTTAGTGTCAAACGATATACAGTTTATCCTAAATTAGAAGGGAATGTATAGATATTAACATTTTATTTTTAGCTCTTTCCATAACAAGTGAATGTGTTTGAAAGAAGCAGCCAAATTATTTTCTGTCTCGTTCTAACACATTGAGTTCTTATGAAAAATACAAAAAAAAAATTCCAAAATAAGTGGTTTACTTTATTGGCTTTAGGACTTTGAAAAAATAAAATTGATAATGGTATCATAAAACCAAAGCGTCAGATTTTAAAACCAAAGGAAAAAATGTATCACCCGCAAAAAGCTGCCCCAATAATTTTTTATAGATTTTAACAGTATTTTAAATTAAAAAATTTCAGCACTTTTTCGACAATTTATATTTTTAGTTTTTTCAAAATATTTCAAAACAAAAAAGATACAATCATTATCAAAGCGACATTGAACTAATAATCAAGAAGCTTACAATTTAATCCCCTTGCCAATTTCGGACATACTGCATATGCTGTATAATGGAGAAACGATATTACTTGGCAACGTGACTTCCATTTCCTTCATAATTATAAGTTTCACAACTAATCCTTTATTTTTGGCTTTTTTCTTTAAAGCACATAATTGACACAGGTTTAAATATATGGTTATCGCCTCTCTGGTAATATAGCAGTATTTCTTTTTTAATTCATTTTCCATTGCCTCTTCTCTTTTATGTCCTGATTGTAAATGGGCTGTATGTATTATATCATACATTTCACTTGCTGTACAGTAAAAAATTAGGCCTGTTTGCTTTCCTAAACATTCTTTGCTGATTAATTTATCTTTTTCACCAACTGTTAATAAATCATATCGTTTTAATCGACGATACTGCTTTGATGATATTTCAAGCCCATCCCGCTTTCTTTGTAGGGCCTCTTTGATTTCATGTATAATTTCTAAATAACGTTCATCCGATAATAGCAACGACCTGTCCTTCTTCTCTGACATTAGTTCCCATAATTTTTCTTCGAACTGAACTTTCATCTTATAATATCCACAAGAACCTCAGCAAACACGACAATATAATTAATTCACCACCTTACTGAGTATATTTTACCACAAGCGACAGGTTAAAGCATGTCGAGAGTCTGCCGTTGCCGGCAGCTCACCTGCAATGGGTTCTGGGTAAAACACAATAGCCAGAACGCGACGTGAGCAAAAGCAGTGTTCCATAACGCAAAATTATTTCGTATCGTGGGTTGCATAGTTTACCCATAACGCGTTCTGGCTAATAAGCTTACTCACTTCTATGAGAAACCGCCTCTAAACGCATCCTGGGAAAACTACCATAGTCACAATGCGTTATGGACAAAAAAATCAGCCAGTGGACAATTTCGGCTATTGCGAATAACTTATATATAACTAATATATATATATATATATATATATATATATATATATATATATGTATATATTAATTTAAGTAAGAAAACGATGTAAACCTGACTCAAAATGTTGCATTTGCTATTAATAGTTGTTCTAATTTCTATTAAGGCCTTCATGCATTAAATTAATTTACTATTCAGTATTTTCATTTCTTGTGCACATCCAAAATCTTAGAGGTATATTTCTATTTCCACTATAGTTTCGAGAACATTTACTTCAAGCTAGAATACGAAAACCAGAAAAGAAAAAGAAAACTAAAGAACATTCGGGCGTAATGAAAAGCCGCAAATTTGAAACTTGCAACTGTATGCAGAATCCTTTCCTAGGTATCGTGACAATACAACATATTTGTCTTATAGGATGCTAACACGTTTTAAAAGGATTCAAAAAAGATAAAAGAAAATGAACGCTGGAATAGCAAAAAACTTGAATTTCAAGCAGTTTCTTAAGAAATATAATAACATTTACGGAATAAATTTACTAACAAGGAACGAACCACAATTTTTACCGTAAAATGTTCTATACTTTTTTCTATATCGATAACGATATCTTATAAAGATGAAAGAAATGAAATGATCAAAGCAGGTAAAAAAAGTACAGGTATTTTAGAGCCCAAAACTCCTGCATAACAATGGTCAACACCTAGAGGCTCTAAAGTTATGGTCATTTGAAATTTATAATTTTTGACAAGGTGGCAATATTGCCATTATACTCACTTATCGCTGCACGTTATTTTGAACGCCATGTGAATTAGATCTTTTTATTCGAATTAGAAATTAAATTTTTAGTTCCCTCGTAAAAGGGAATTATTGTAATCGTGAAAAAATCACCCTCCCACATTTTTGCCAAAATATTTAATTTATATTTTTTCAATTGCATCGGTCTGTCTGTCGGTCTTTTCGCATCATAGCTAAAAACTACTTATCCGATTGATTTCAACTTTTTGTTTGTCAAAAATTAAGAATCATATGGATATGAAAAGGTAACATTTTAAAAAATAATGACAAAAAAACTACCAGTCCAATTTACCTGAAATTTTTAAAATCCAAGATGGCAAAATGAAATGGCGGCTTAATAAATTATTTAAAAAATCAGCCTTAAAAAGTACTTATTAGATTGCTTTTGTGCAAGAATTAAATATGGCATAGGGATGGACTTGTAGAATATTAAAAACAAAAATTCATAATCATGAAAAAATTACCCTCCAAGATTTTTCATATCTTTACGTTTTAGCGTCCCTAGATACTAGATGTTAAAAAACATATCTTCGCAGTTCAGTCAATCTGTCTGACAGTTCGCAGAATAGCTAAAACACGATAGCCCTCAAATTTTGGTTAAAAATTAAGGGTCGTATAACCTCGTAATATTTTGGTAAAAATGCAATATGCCGGAACAAAACGGCGCAGCGGCCTGGTGAAACGCTAAAAAGACATTATCAAAAAACTAATTACCTAGTTTACCTTAGATTTTCCACAAAAATCAGGTATATATATATATATATAAATGAACTGGTAAAATATTGGTACCAATTCAACATGACTGAACAAAATGGTACCCAATAAAAATGTTTGAAATGACAGTATATGTATGTGTTACTAAATGAATGCGGAACTAAATTGAGTCACTTCTCACTATTCCTACTAAAAGGAGAGATTCAAAACGAGGGATGCCCCGAGCAAAGAAAATGTACCATTTTTAGTTCTTGTCATCTATTAACCTATGCTTATTATTGTTTTATCGGACTTAAGTTTAGTATTTGGCTAAATTAAGAAATCAATACTTCTGAATAAATAAAAATTATTGATATGAAACATTTAAATTTTTCATCACACATACCACACACCTTCACTACTTACAGAAGAACGGCAACGATCAATCATGTTCTCACAAACTGCATGAAGGGTATCTGAGGTGTTTTTTATTTGCCACGCTGCGCCAAAATTTTGAGTGTCAAGATCGTTTGCTTCAAAAATGTCACCACCATAGTACCCCTAATGTCTTCACGTTATCCCAAAAATAAAGCTTAAGTGATATTGGTTTGCTGCATTAACATTTTCGGTTTCTCGTGCTCGTTAATGCTGATAAAAATGTTTTATAATTTGGAGGTCTTTTACCTGGAAATCATTCCCGAAAAATTATTATAGCTAAATGTGCGTTTTCACAGGCTTCAGATTACATTTTTTCAATTAAGGGTCATTTTATACCTAAAAATTCATAGTTTTGGGTTTTCCAATGGAAAAGAAACTTAAATATTGAGTTAATAACGATGTAACTATTTTTATAATAAATTAATAAACTTTATAAAATATTTACTAATTTGCTTAAATTATAACATGGAAAGTTAAATGACTTTTTTCTAAAGAATGGTTAAGTTTTCGCTCTCTGTAATATCAAGCTTTTTTGCTTAGAATGACCCATATTTTCACCCGTTAAAATATTTACACCAATTTACCATCAACACTTCATCTGTAAGATTGCGCGTACCAAAATGACCCACTTCCAAAACTCAGTTGTGCAGCCTTCTATGCGTCTCCTTAAATCAACAGGCATATCCCGTTGCGCCAGTGGTATATTATACACATCGTTTCGTAGTACGATGTGAGAGCTGGTTAATGTTGGTGCTTTAAGTTAAAGCTCGATCATAAACGTGGTCCCGAAAATGCCAATCCATAGCACCGATGGCATTGCACACACGGAGAAGAACAAGACGACTTTCCTATCCTTTAACAGGTAACTTGGCATTTCTGGTTTATATTAAACACTTTGTATTGTTATTGTAATTATTTTGCCGTATGAAACTTGTAAATAACTTTCTAAACTAATTCACCTTGACAGCAAAATTTAATAGACATCTAATTGACGTTTATTTTTAGTGGTTGATTTATACAACTTCTTGTCTGTACTTTAATATGCCGGATTTAAAAGATGCGTTTAATCGAGAAATATCGTGTTTTATAATCGAAAATGTTTTTATATAAATGTAGTCATACTTAATTTTTAAATTTTATAGATAAATAGATTTATAGATTCTTAAGACGAGTCTCTGTGCAGTATTATAGCCAACCAGAAATAAAATATCGAAAATGATTATGTAATAAAGGCAGGTATTGCTAAAATAGTTACTTTATTGAGTACAACTATTTGTATATTATTGAAAATAAATTCATAACTTAACATAAATGACCTACTACGGCATGTTTACAAAAACCTTTTAATTTAGTACATAACAACCTTAACTTTACCAATTAGTTCAACATTTTGTTTTAATAGATTGGGTGATTGCATTTCCCGTCGGAACTTTGCAAATAGGATAAAGTTCGCTAGGATGGCCAAGTTATGTACGCCAAAATTATCGTTAACATAAGCATTAAACTTTCGCTGTGTGCTTCTGCTAGTGTAAACTAAAGGCTGTTATTTGAAGGATAAATGCTTTGAGAGCGGAGAACTCCTGAAGCTTCTTCATAATCGCACATTAAGTTAGTAAACATCTATAAATTTATTACGGATATTATAATTAAAGGGCTAGGGTGTTTTTATGATAAGTAAAAGTTTCACAATAATTTTTTTTAAAGAGGCATTTGAACTTTTGAATTTATGATGTTTGTCAAATTGGATTCTTTACAAAAACACCTGATATATAGCTAATATTATTTATTTCGACATTTTATTCATCTAACACACAGAGGTTTTAAAACTACAAATGTTATGAAAACAAAATATATACTAAGCAGATTTGTCAAAATAAACTCATGTGACATGTTAAAGGTGCAGCAAATTTGTATAGGCATTATAGTATTATTATTTATTTTAAGCATGAGAAAACATGTTCTATCTTTCCGGCTTTCAAAGCTCATCTTATACCATATTCAAACAATGAAGTGAATTCCATAAATGTCTTCCCGTTCTTTTGGAACTATATATATATATATATATATATATATATATATATATATATATATATATATATATATATATATATATATATATATATATATATATATGAAATTTGAATGAAAACATACTATCATTTAATGCTCCCAACGAAAGCCAACAATGCCGGTCGTGGTATCAGCCAGCGGAGTAGTTGTTTTTGTGATTCCATTTTGTGCCTTTGCCCTACACGGGGCTCGCTAGTCTATGGCGGCCTGATGAGCTCTAATAAGAGCGAAATCGCGATCGTCGTTTGACTAAAATGAATAATTGTGTCTGCTGTGATGCAGAACATGTTCCAAACAAGGATTATTTTCTTGTTATGACGTTGGTGTACGTGGAATGAAAACATACTATCATATATATATATATATATATATATATATATATATATATATAATAGAAACACACTACAAAACTCTAAACATTTACATTAGAAACAAAAAATGAAAAACAGTAAAATTGGCCACATCCCTATATTGCGAGAGGCGTAGTAGAAGTGATACCCCGTAAAAAAATACGCACATTTAAGGCAGCTTCATATTTTTTTCAACAAGTATCTTATCAAATAAGTCATAAAGTTTGGTATATTTACTGCAACATTCATGATCATTTTTTGCAGTAGAAATACTCTTAACTAATCGACCCTTTTCTTTGTTTTAGAGTAAAATTTACCACAACCCATGTAATTTTTTTTTGATTCTCGCTTGGAATTTTACTTCTTCACTGCTGCTATCTTAAGCAGATTCAACTATTTTTCTTACAATTTTTATTATTTCTTTTTGATCTCCAGCTTTTTAATTCCTTTTTTTTATCTTTTCTTTTCAAAGCCTTCACCTTTTGTTTTTTGTCTGAGAGATTCTCTACAGAAGTTAAAATAACTGCAACCTCGTTTTGGTGTATTCTCCATAGCACTGCATTGTGGGACAGGACTTAATTCTTGAAGTAACTTACCTGGAGTTATATCTCCTGTTTTATTTTCATTTCAAGTTTATTCCTTTCCACTGTTTCAAGTCGTGTAGAATTTCCGAAAACTGGATTGGTTGTCCTACTATTGATACCTGTTGACTTCCTGGTCCTTGTCCCAATTGATCTCTAGCTAGATAGGCAGAAAAGTAGATTCAAATATTTCTAAAAGACGAAACTGCATTGAACTTCTATTGCTGCTTTCGCCCATGACTCTGGCACCAACTGCCCAAACTGAAGCCTGATAATTCTTCTGACGGATTGGATCGCATCCATTTATGCATACATTGCTCCAAACTGCCTTCAGTGATTTAAACACAGCCCTAACTAAGGGCTACAAAAAGCGTGTGCTATAGCTTGGTAAACTTAACACAATAACACCATTTTGTTTAGGATACTCAAGCCTCTATAAACAACTATGATGAGATGAGTGTCCATATACTACAAGAAGAACTTTTCCTGGTGGTTTTCTCGGTACAAATTATGTTTTCAACTAATCGAAAAAAATTCAGAATTTATGTACGCCGATTTGGTTGCGTACGACTTCATACTTAGGTTTTTTATTCTTGACATTCATAACAAATACGGGAGGCAGAAAATTTTTCTCGGCATTTCTCCTCTCTGCAGAAGTTATGCAAGGCATTCTTGCGTAATGGGGGGCACGAGCAAGATCAGACCCTTCAAATTTCTGCCCTGACAGTGTAGGATTGCCTCTCAAAAATGAACTTACAACACTAAAATGAATCTCTTATACAAGGTATATTCCCTGAATGCCTTAAAACAGCTATAATTATTCTTCTTCATAAGGGGGGCGAAAAAACTAACTCTTGCAATTATGACTCAAATTCTCTACTACCAGTGCCATCAAAAACCATTGAAAGGCTACTAAAGAATCGTCTTTGCCATTTCTCCTTAAACATCAGATAATATCCCCGGTTCAGTTTGGATTTTTACCCAACAAGTGCACCAGTGACGCCATGTCCTCGTTGCTTAGCGGCGTCTACTGATCTCTCAATAACAATCACCCCGCCGCTTCAGTTTTTTGTGACTATGCAAAAAAAATTGACTGTGTTAGTCATGAAATTTTGATAAGCAAGCTGAATTTTTATGGAATCCGGGGTATTTCTATTTTGGGAATAGGCAATAATTTGTAAGGGCAAATGGTTCTGATTTTGATTGGAAATTGATTACAAGTGGAGTCCCTCAAGGTTCGGTCTTGGGACCAATTCCTTTTTTGTTATACATTAATAATATCACCAACCTAAAAATTAATGGAAACAGCTCTCCATTTGCTGACGACATAAGCATAACATGGAGTGATTTTGATACGTCTTTACATTCTAATATTTCCAACGATCTTGTTATGATTAAGGATTGTCCGATTCCAATCTGCTTTGCTCTAATGTATTTGAAACGGTGGCCTTATCTTATAAGGGGACTTTACAAACACTTCAGCTACTTAACAGCAATATTAAATACGTTGAGTCGAATAAATTCCTGAGTTTGAATATAAATAACAACCTAAAATGGTCTAAGCATATTGACATCTTAACTAAAAAACTTTCTACCGCCTGCTTTGCTATTCGATCAGATTCAGAAGAACTGGACGTGTCTTCTGCCATACTTACTTGTTTCTCTCTATTCGACTCCCATCTCCGCTCTGGCCTTCCCTTTTGGGGCTGCTGTACCACCGAGCAATTTCTTAGTATTTTTAGGCTACAAAAGAGAGCAATACGCTATTTGTTTGGTCTAAATAATAGAGCGCACTGCCAATACTATTTAAAAAAACATGAAATATTAACACTTCCTACATTATTTATTTTAGAACCCGTCTGTTTGATAAGAAAGCATATAAGCACATTCCCGGAAAGGCCACAACACGTATATTCTACCAGAAACTCTAGGCATGACATATACCTTCCCATTCCTTCCACAGAATTAATAAAAAAATCAATTATTTACAACGCCATAAAACTTTAAAATCATCTTCCAGATCATTTAAAAACAATCTCTATGTTTGCATGCACTTTTCCGAAAAAAAAACCAAAGCGTACCTCACTGAAAGTCCTTTTTACTGAGTTATTGATTTTTGTAATAAATAATGTCATTAAATGTTTTTTATTTGCTTGTTTACTTAAATCATGTTTGTATAACATTAATTATTTTTGTTACATATTAGATTAAAGTTATACATTTTCTTTTTTTTCTAATACACTTTAATTACTATATTAGTCGAGTACACTTTTTGTTCAACTTACGTAATATACGTATTGTTTATTTCCTTTTGTTAGGTCACCTAGGTTCATTAACCGCTTTACGGCAAGGTTACGAATATAACGAATGTTATATTTACAATTTATGTATTTGCTCTATCGAAAAATATCTTTTTTTTTTCGATCAATATTTCGTTTTTTTTTATTGTTTTTGTTTTAAGGTAAATTTCGCTTTGTCCATAAAATTTTAACAATTTTCCTGCGACAATAAAGCATACTTTTCTTTGTTTGTTATTAAACAACATCGTTTGCAAGTTTGTGGGCAATATGTGGTAAGTAATACCTGGTTGGTACAACGCCCTTAGACTGCAATTTTTTAATATTCAAAACAAATGTGTTTTCTTTTTGCTTGGTAAACAGTGACGCTGGTCTACTGAAAACACAAGTACAAATTAAAATGAATTAGTAGGGCATTTTTTCCAGCCTACATCGCAGCATCTCTCCCGGTAACCCGATAAAACAAGACAATTTGGGAGAGATGCCTCACCCCGCGGATGGAAAAACAAGCATAACGTTTAATTTTTTAGGTTATGATGTTTTTAATAAGCATTTATTCAAACATAAAAAAGCATAAAATTCAATAATATTAAATTATTGATATCAAATTATAATATTATAATAAAGCCTGCAACAGTAAATGCATATTTACGTATATGAAAGTAGTAAACTGTAAAAACTCACTTATTTTATCATTTACAATAAAACATGGCACGAGCCAGCACACAGTGAACTACTATAGCTTCTCGGCAGTAGCAATTGATACGCCAAGCGGTTTAAAAATTACAGGCTTCGGCCGTCTTGCCCGGTGGGGAATCTCTACCGAACTTACTCTATTATTATTATTATTATTATTATATAGGTGACCAAATTTTAAAGGTACAGATTCGATAAAATTTTATTTTAAAACTTGAATTGAAGAAGTGGAATAAAACAGTGTATAATATAAATAAAAAGACTTATTATAATATGAATTTAATTAAAAAAAATGCAAAAAAAACTTAAAATAAGAAATATCCTGAAATATGTACAACATATTTAGATAAAAATATTCTTTAGTCATATTATAAACTAGCGGTGAGAATAGCTAATTTTAAAAGCCTTTATTTAATCACCCTAATACTTTTATGTTTACAGATAAGTTAAATGTCACGCTAAAGAGGATCGCAGACTGACAACGTTGCACTAGTCAGAAATCTATTCGGGAGTATTCAGTAAGTCAGAAAGGTTTCACTAGAAATGATGATAATTTTTAATATTAACAGCACACATTTACGAACAATGATACATTTTTAATGTGGGCAATTTCGCTACCTACTCAACAAAAAAGTTAGATTTGATTAACGCAGGATGACACCAGGCGCACATTATCTCACGCGCATTACATAACTTGTGTTTCCTGCATAAACACTAATTTAATATTAAAAGCGAAAAAAAAAGTTTATTAAGGATGATATAAGATCAATAAGCGGCTTATTTAGAAACCACTGCTTCGATTGCTTTACATATCTTTTAGCATTTTTTTTTAATTTCTCCTCTCCAGATTATATTTAAATTTCTAGTTTAATACTGTTTTCTTTTTTTTTAGTTTTTTATGTTTTAATTATACGGACCAATTTTTTTTTAAACAAAAAAAAAACAAATTAATGTATAACAAGAAACTTATTATAATAAACCGTATATTGTTAAACCCTCCAGGCTTTTACATTATTTTTGGGGATAATTCCGGCTTTACTTTGTGGGAGAAGTTCTGAATTTGGGAGCAATATTTTGCCCTAGATAGTGAACCTATATAATGAACATTAATAAGTTTGGAAAGTTTTGCAGCAAAATGTAAATATCTCCCCGAATTACAACTTACAACTAAATTTTTGAGGATACCTCGTTTCCCATGTGCAATAAAGAAAGTAATAGAATGATCAAGAGATTTTTGTTTCAACACGAGATAAGTTAAAGTAAAGCAATTCTGAAAAGTTTTTGGATTTGACCATGCCAAAATGGAAGTTTGGATAGCTTAAGTGAGGTTAAAATCTATAAGAACAGATAAAGTAAATCTAATAACGGTGACAACAGCGACACAAAAAAACGAATTTAATAGTGTTTTATTAAAGGGAATGGAAATATTTCCAGTTGCATATATTTTGTAACAAATATTTAGTAATATACTGATTCTTTTAAATATGCAGTTTAGGTTGTTAGTAGGTTTAATTTTTCGTGCTTTGAAATGAGGGAGTAAAAGGTTGCATTTCGTAGACTGAAATATTGGAGAGGGGTTTCTAATCAGAGCCGTAGCACCTAAGTACACAATATTGGGCCTCTTGGGCATTCCTCCTGATCAATTCGATTGGTAATGTCACATAGGGTCATCCCCTTAATTGCTAATGTTTAGATATCATTGTCTCAGAAATATTATCCTGGTTGAGCCTAAGAGATGTTTTTTGGTCGAGGATTCTGAATTTCCCCTTCTCAGTAATAAAGCACTTGTGAGGGGCTTCACCGTAGAGTGTACATAGAAAAAAAATAATATTTTTTAGTCAAGAACGGTTACCAAATTTCAGTTTTTTGTTTTTGCGATACGAACTACAAAATTAGTTTCAACAAATTCCAATAATCATACCAAAAACCAAAAACTTTAAAGTAATCTCATTAAGTGTTTTTTTTGTAGTACGCAAAGTCAGTATAAATATTATTTCATAATAATGAAAGTTTTGTGGACACGTCCACTAAAAGTTACTTAAAAACTTAGAACAACACTAAAAACATAACAATTTTGTCGCAATAAGAAATTGAATGAGATGATTTAAAATATGTCGACTAAAATATTAGCAACAATGTAAAGGTTTAAACATCTGCCGTCTTTTGAATACTTAACTCTGTGAGTGCAGAATTAACGAGACATTTACTTAACAATTATTGGAAATTTTGCCATGGCATCCTTGATTGTAGGTAAAAGTGCGTATACGATGGTTAGATTTTAAGCTCATATATGGCGGAACCCGTACAGAATTTTTTAATGTGAAATTGATTTTAAAAATGTTTGAACGTCAGAATATTATAGGTTTTACTATCAGAGGTACATATTTGATGCAAATTTCAAGTCTACTGGGTAAGTAAGTAAGGTTTGGCTATGTACAAGTTCTAACGGATTGCTTATCAGTGGTACGATAGCGCAATTGGTTAAAGTGATGGACTAGTGATCCACAGGTGCGGGTTCGATCTCCGCTCGTACCATAACTTAACATAAAGTAAGGATAAGTACAAGTAGCTCAAAACGGACTTACAATATTTGGCATAAAGTGAAACGTGAAGATAAATAAAAACATGTAAAAAGCTTACTTTATCGTTGCCACACAAATCGAGTGCCTACATACAAACTAAAATTAGTTAATTTTGGAGCAACGCCACAATGAAAAGATCATAATTAAAACGTTTGTTTTTTTTTTCGGTAGCTATAAAATAAAAGGATATACAGAATATATATTAAATGATCTTCAAATGTTACTGTATATTTTACAAAAAAAAAAATTTTAGAAAACAAAACAGACTGAAAACAGGAAATTATGGAATGAAAGGAGCACCTTATCACGCTACTTAGGAGATTTTAAAATAACTCTGAAAATGAGATAATTGCACACATACTTTCCGATTTCTCTGCTGTTTCAGCAGTTAGGGAAAGCATTTTGCAGGACGCCGGCCCACTATCGCAAATTTAAGGCAATTTCTAGAAAAAGAAAATTGGTTATTATGAAAAAGGTACAACCCTCACTGTACAGAATGTGAACAAGAAGGTGAGATAATTTCATACATATTTTCCGATTGCTCTATTGTTTCAGTCAATTTAGGCAGACCCACCATCGATAGATTAAGGAAAGGTCCCTATACGACTTTAGATCAACCAGTATTTCTAATAAAAACAGACAAAGAGTCTAATGGATCCTAGGGTACGTGACTTCATCGAGCCATTCTTCCCCGTGAAACCTCTCTAAGAAAGTCTGTTCTTGTTTCTTTTTCGGCTATTAAACGTCAATTACGCGATAAAATGTTAAACCTTTTTTCTTATCTTAATATTTATAACTATAAACAGGCAAAATTTAAAACGTCTTTATGGCTTGTTCTATCTAATTTTCTGTGACGTATAATTAACTTTTAGCCGAAACGAGAGAAACATTGGCAATTACGCCAAAAGAACTAAGCCACACGAACGATAAGAGCTGCTTTTTTCGGTATAATGTTGTCGGAAACCTTTTAGGGAAAATGGAGTTAGCATTTAAAACAGATTTATTATAACACGAGATTAGAAAAATAATGTTCTTCTAAAAAAATAAAACAGTGCATAAATTACATTCCTTGATGTAGTACTAGTAGTAGTAATAATGGTAAGATGGGGACTAGCCCAGTAACTAGGCCTGAAACGCTCTGTTCGCTAACCCCGGTCCCAACTTCTTGTTTAATTTCATTTGTGTTCTATTTGTTTTTTTTTACTTTCCTTGTAAAAGGGAAGTATTGTAATCGAGAATACATCTCCCATCGAGATTTTTTCAGATCTTTATGTTTCAGGGTCAAAAAGAGTCGTATGGGGATGACCTGGTAATATTTTGGTAAAAATCCAATATGGCGAAACAAATTGGCTGCCGAACGAAGGCTAGAAAATTATTATTAAAAAACTCCTTATTCAATTTATTTTAAATTTTGCACCAAATATTATATTGGAATAAACTGGTAATAATTTGGTGAGAATCCAAAATGGCGGAACAAAATGGTAGCTTACTAAAATATTTACTTTGACTACTTCCCCGATTTGCTTCAAATTCTGATCAAAAATTAAGGTTCATATTAACTAATAAACTGGTAATATTTTGGTAAAAATTCAATATGGCGAAACAAAATAGCGGTCTGTAATATTAAAAAATTGTTATTAAAAAACTACTTAACCACTTTATCTCAAATTCTGCACAAACATCAAGTGTTATGTTGGATTCAACCGGTAAAATTTTGGAACGAATCCAAGAGGGCGGAACAAAATGGCGGCATAATAAAATATTTAAAAATTCAGCCTGAGAAAACTACTTTATAAATTGATTTCAAATTGTGTGCCATAATAGCGATCTACTAGTAAAACTGTGTTACTGTGGCGGAAGACAATGGCGGCCAAATACAGGTTTTTAATAGTGAAAAGAATCAGCCCCTCAGGTTTTTATACGTTACTTGATTTACAACAAACTTAATCAATCTCAACCTCACCTGACTTTAAAAAAATAAATAATCTTCTACATAACTAACAAATTTTTTTCTTTTTCACATCACTTCAAAAGAAGGCTTAACCAAAACGCAATCCAATTTTTAAAACACAAACCACACGTACAAAATGATAAGTTTTATATAAAAAAGTTATCACCTAAACCAGGGTTCGAACACGCATCCACTCCATTGCAAACGCAGAATATTATCGCTGACCCCTTAGAGTAAGAATTAAAGGAGAGATCACAATTCATTCATGAATCACTTTAGGGGTATGCGCCAACATGGTTCCCCTATTTTTCACATTCTATCGACCAATGTTTACGATAAAACAAGACGTGGGGATAGCCCATGTTCAAGCCGTGGCCATTTGTAGACGAATGCCAGTGGCGGCGCGAGTTTTCACTTCCCTCATAAGGAAATATTATTAATCGTGAAGAAAACATCTTTCCGGATTTTTACAGATCTTCACGTTTATCCATTACTGCCGGTAGGTCGGTCTGTTCCGGTATAGCTAAAAAATATACTTACTCGATTAACTTTAATTTTATACAAAAATTACGTCTGATACAAAAAAAACTGGTAAAATATTGGTACAAATTCAATATGGCGAAACAAAATGACGACCTGTTAAAATATTTGATCTTCGAAAATGAAGAAATGGGTCATGCTTCATTATTGTTGACAAAAGAAAGGATTCTTACCTATGCCTTAATGAGGCAAATAGGTATTTTTACAAATATGAAAGAAATAGTCGTTCCCTACTTCGCTATTAAAATAAAACCAATAATTTTAAAAAGAAATTAGTTATTTATATATTATTAAACTTTAGTTTTTAGTTATGTTTGCCTTATGGCACTATCATTTTGTAATTGTGACATTTAGAAAAATTATTTGTTCAGTTGTTAAAAATGTCATCTTAAACCTGTAACTGTCAAGTTAGATCTTGTCTAAAGTTAAAACTCTTTAGTGAATACTATTGTTAGAGTTTTAAACTATAATCAATGCTTTTAACGCGCTTTTATTGGCTTCCTACTCATCTGATTGTATATTTGTATGTCTGGTTCAAATCTTGTAATGGATTTTTCACCACTTCCATTACCCGTTATTTTCAAATTTGACATGCATACACTTTCGGATATAGAAAATCCGAATTTTTGTAGTCAATGTTTAGAAATGCAAAATGGCGGCGCCAATACGGCCGACGAATTTTGTTACTTCTGCAGATTAAACTGAAAATTGGTGCCTAGGAAAATTTAAGAGTGTCTGCATTAAAAAATTCAAAATAGCGGTGCCAAGATGACAATGTCAACAGGTCGGACGGATGATTAAAATGTGTGGGGATTATTTAAGAATGCACAACAAAAATGAAAATGGTGGCGCCAACATAGCATTGCATTTGTACAGATTCGGCTGAAGTATCTAGAAGTATTCAAGAATGAAAGTTATACAAGTTTACTCAATATTTGAGAATTAAAAATTGCGGCAACAACATAGCAGACTAATTTTAAAATGTTTGCAGATTTGATTAAAATTCGGCATTTAGGGGTATTTAAGATTGCACATCATGAATTTTTGTCAACATTTAAAAAATTCAAGATTGTAATGCAAACATGACGGCGGAATTTTAACATTTGTATAGATTTAAGAATACATACCATACATTTTTAGTAAATATTTAAAAAATGAGAGTAGGAATGCCTAGATTGCGAGCGAATTTTAAACATGTATATATATTTGATTAAAAATCGATATTAGGTGTGCAATTTATGCATTTTTAGTAACAGATATTCAAAATGGGGATGTCATCAATCAATCAATCCGATAACTACTTTTTTCAGATATGTTTAAACTTTTAATTAGGCCACCGTTTTGTTCCCCCATTTTAAATTTGTCTCAAACATTTTACCAGTTCATCCCTATATAATATTTGATTTTTGAGCAAAATTTGAACATAATCGATGCTTTAGTTTTCTGCATTGACTTTTATAACATTTTATTAGGCCTCCATTTTAGATTTGTAGTAAAACTTATCAGTTGATGGTCATGTCATACCTAATTTTTCTGCAAAATTTGGCTAAAATGGATAAGCAGTTTTTTAGTAATATTATTTTGACATTTCAATAGACCGCCATCTCGTTTAGCCATATTGGATTTTTAACAAAATGTTACCACGTCATCATAATATGACCTTTAATTTTTAACCAAAACTTGAAATAAATAGGACAAGCAGTTCTTGAGCTTTGTCGCGGACAGACATACAGACAAACCGACGGAACTGGAATGTTTTTTTGCAACTTAAACACTTTTCTCTAAGGAAAGTAAAGAAAAACGGGCGCTATAAGATAAGAATAGAATAGCCAATTGTCATATTATTTTTTCACGTTAATAGCTAAAATTTATTTTTTTTTTAATTTTTAATATCCTAAATCTTAGATTCTAACCAGTTTAGAACAAGTTTACGAACAGATTTTTACTTTTAATTACCCAAAGAATCACCATTTAAATTCCTTTAACTGACAACACTTATATAGAAAATTGGCCTAACTCAAGTGAAAATTAAAAATAGACGCGAAATCATCCAAAACTTTATTATTTCCACAGATTTCATCGAAAATCTAGTGATTTTCGAAATCGCAGTACGTTTTTTTGAGCATGAGACGTCCTTCGACTATTTTAATATAGTATAGAAATATTCTATAATTATTTTAAATCTGTGATAGGAAAAACTTTTGTAATCGTCAAAAAAATCACCTCAGGGTCTTTCTTGTATCATTTTGCTTCTGAGGATTCTCACATGACCCCCAACGAAATAAACGTTCTAATATACTAAACCGGATTGGTCAATACGTCATGTGACTCAAAATAAGTTAATAAGGTATCTTTGATTAGACATGTCTCCTGGAAAAAGAAATCTTGCTGCTTACTTAGTGGTTAAAAGAAAATTCCAAATTTAAACGCCCATTCTTTTACATACTCACATTGCTGCACCATAGTTAGGTCAAAGTCAGTTAATAAAACTTATTTAATAAATATTTTAAAAATTAATGTTCTTCTAATGTCACCGGACCTTTAGAACGCTGCTTTTTAAAGTCAGGCAACATATAATTAGAAGATTTTAACCATATCAACAAATACACAATAATACATTAAAATACATGCAGTAGTGACGCTAAAAAAAATTTAATATCTAATAAAATAGTTTTTAGCAAATTAATTTCTTTAATGTTAAAATTTTCTGTAGTTCCACGACCCCTATTTGTTTTTCTGCCAGGCCTGACCGGCCTCTGTAACAATCTTTACTGAAGACTATTATACTTTTTTACTATAAGGATCCCTGGTCAATGAAAGTAGGATTGTCTAATACCACAGTGGAATGGTCTAATACGTGGAGTTGTCGATCGGGTTTTATTATATTCTTTATTATATCTAACTAAAACTCTTGTTACTGGTCTAATCTGATCTGAGGCATTGGGTATTTTATTTTGAATTTTACTGTTTTGCAATAAAAGTAATTTCCTTATATTGATTAGAAACTAATACTCGAATCACATTACTATTCTTTGTATGAATTTTTTTTTTGTGTGGTTAATAAAACGAGTACATTAAAATAGAAACTAAATATATATTATTTAATGTTTAATGTGCTTATATTAAATAATAAAAAAAAGAACTTTTGTTATTATGAAAGTAACAAACATATCGTAACAAATAAGACATAAAAACACAGCCCTAAACAAGCTATTCAAGCTTTAACAAGCATGAGAGCAATGTTGCCAATGTTATCAAACATAAAATATTATTTAATTTTCATTTTAAATTAATTGTTTAAACACAGGACGACACGAAATTGAATTTGAGGGAAACGGGACAATCCTTTGGACCACTCACCTCTTACGTCTCTGCTCCACTCACTTTGTGACGTCATGTGACCTTGAGGGAGCCCCTCTCACTTGACCTTGGGTTCATTTCAAATATAAGTTACAAAATTGCTGCCCGAGCGCATATATATATATGTATATATATATACATATATATATATATATATATATATATATATATATATATATATATATATATATATATATATATATATATATATATATATATATATATATATATATATATATATATATATATATATATATATATATATATATATATATATATATATATATATATATATATATATATATATATATATATATATATATATATATATATATATATATATATATATATATATACAGTGTGTCCGAAATTGGTTATGACAGTATTGGGATCTCGGAAACCGTGATAGTTACAAAAACGTTTAAATGGAGAAAGTTTTAGACAATTATGTTTGTAATTTAACGCCGTTTTGCTCGCGATTCTATCTTTTTTAGTTTTTGAGATATTTTGAAAAAACCAAAAAACTGCATTTTCGAAAAAGTCTATAATTTATTTATTTATGAAAATTTTCAAAATCTGTAAGAACGTTATTAAGGCAACTTTTTACGTAGAGTGCACCTATT
This sequence comes from Kuschelorhynchus macadamiae, assembly GCA_030620095.1. Taxonomy (NCBI): domain Eukaryota; kingdom Metazoa; phylum Arthropoda; class Insecta; order Coleoptera; family Curculionidae; genus Kuschelorhynchus; species Kuschelorhynchus macadamiae. The sequence goes on along the minus strand of JAUTXW010003151.1, from coordinate 502,768 downwards.
AAGTCAGATTTTACATACAACGTTTCGATTTTCTAGAACCATCATCAATTTTGTTTTTTCTTATGGCCGCTGTGTTCGATTTTAACAGCTTTGAAAAGAGTATTTCTTTAGCTTTTCAACGGTGTATCACACTTTGTAATTAGGTTATTACTAAAGGTAAAAAAAGTGCGTAGAGGAAATATTTAAACGTTTTTTGGAATTATCAAAGTAAAAAGTTAAAAATTAATAGTGTTAAATAGCAATATATTGTAATTTAACATCCAGTTCTACAAAAAATCAGTAAAAACTATGTTCAAACTACCACCCGCATATAACACTAACATCTTTGCCCAAGTAGGCTTTGCGTTTGAAATAAGACTGTTTAAACATTTTTTTCGAATTATCGATATAAATTAAAATTTAATAGTTTCAAATAGCAATATTTTTAAATTGGACATTAAATTCTGCATAAAATCAGTAAGTTCTACTCAGTAACATTAATACTATGTGCACTGCACATAATGTACCCCGAAGAACGACTGTAGACAGAACTTCTTTTCAAGCGCTGCACTGATTAGAAGCTTGCTAGGGTTAGCCAATTTTAAGAATCGCAACAGAAATTATGCAAGTATGACAAGGAATGGAATAGGCAAATATTAGAATATTTTAATGAAAATCTGGTTTTTTTCCATAAGAAGAATTGAAACAGAACTTCACATTCTGAAGCCAACCGTTCATGGCGATTTAAAAGTACTAACCTTACAAGAATTAACAGAAAATCAGTATGAACTACCTACTCAATAAAATTAATAAGAAAATGCTACATAATACTAGGATTAAAAATGTTGACCGTTTTTTTCTATGCAGTGTCCGCATTTCCTATCAACTGTTCTGATTACCCGTTGAATGGTATTTCTATTTATATTTTCTAGAATATTTCGGGTTCGCTGCTCAAGAACTTGTCTATTTTCTGGGGGGTCAAATTCGTATAATTCATTTTTCGCACATCCCCATAAATAAATATCCAACGGCGTGATATCCGGGGATCTAGCTGGCCAGCGGACAGGACCACTGTTGGATATTACGTTTTCACCAAAAGTTGTTAAAAAGGTTTGTAAATCCCTGCTGTTATGTGCAGGACAACCGTCTTGCTGAAACCACAAGCTATTAAACTGATCATCTGGCACAGCTTCTCGAATGGCAGGAACTATTTGATTCTGTAACATGGCAAGGTATCTTGGGCCTGTCAGTGTCTGATCAAAAATAAAGGGACCAATGAGACGATTTCCTAAAAAGTAATGGAAAATATTGAATTATAAGCAATTCAATTAGACTATGTTTATCTTACCAAGCATCCCGCACCACACATTAAAACCAAATCGCTCTTGCAGCCTGCGTGGATCGCGTAGTTGCGGATTTTCAATAGCCCAATAATGGTGATTTTTTTTATTAAAAATGCCACAGTTTGTAAAATGAGTCTCATCTGACCAAATGACTTTATTGCAAAAAGCGGGATTTTCTCGACATCTATTGATATACCAATTACAAAAAACAATTCTTCTTTCGAAATCACCTGCTTGAAGTCCTTGCACAATTGTTGGCTTGTAAGGACGATATTTAGTTACTTTTAAGACGCCATGAACGGTAGATTTTGGAATTTGAAGTTCTGTTTCGCTTCTTCTTGTAGATTAAGTCGGATTTTCATTAAAATATTCTAGGATTTGCCTATTGCGTTGCTCGTTGTCTTTTGCATACTTCTTTGTGCGAATCTTATTAAAACTGCCAAACTCAAGCAAGTTTCTAACCAGCGTTTGAAAATAAGTTCTGCCAGGCTGCCGTCTTTCGGGGTACGTGTCAAAATACACATCCATGGCCCTGTTTGCATTTCTTTCATTTTTAATATAACACACTAACATATCAAACATTTCTTCATTAGAAAAGTTTAACGCCATTGTAATCCTTATTAAAACAGCGATGAACGTTAAATAAAACTTAAACGTTGCATTTTTGACAGATTAAAAGCATTCTATTATTTCAAAACCAAAGCCTACTTGAGCAAAGATGTTAGTGTTATCTGCGGCTGGTCATTTGAACATTTGTGAACATTGTGCAATGTTATTGAGTAGTTTTTACTAATTTTTTTGTAGAACTGGATGTTGAATTACATATTGCCTTTTAACACTATTAATTTGTAATTTTTTACTTTGATAATTCCAAAAAACGTTTAAATATTTTCTCTACGCACTTTTTGCACCTTTAGTAATAACCTAATTACAAAGTGTGATACACCGTTGAAAAGATAAAGAAATACTCTTTTCAAAACTGTTAAAATCGAATACAGCGGCCATAAGAAAAAACAAAATTGATGATGGTTCTAGAAAATCGAAACGTCGTATGTAAAATCTGACTTAATAGGTGCACTCTACGTAAAAAGTTGCCTTAATAATGTTCTTACAGATTTTGAAAATTTTCATAAATAAATAAATTATAGGACTTTTTCGAAAATGCAGTTTTTTGGTTTTTTCAAAATATCCAAAAACTAAAAAAGATAGAATCGCGAGCAAAACGTTAAATTACAAACATAATTGTCTAAAACTTTCTCCATTTAAACGTTTTTGTAACTATCACGGTTTCCGAGATCCCAATACTGTCATAACCAATTTCGGACACACTGTATATATATATATATATATATATATATATATATATATATATATATATATATATATATATATATATATATATATATATATATATATATATATATATATATATATATATATATATATATATATATATATATATATATATATATATATATATATATATATATAGAAGATTTTTATTTAAACAAACTATCCGAACCGGATTATTGATCACTTGATCACCGATTTGATTTGACAGCACTATCCGCAGATAGAAAACCACATATATGAATTTAAAAACGACTGCTGACAAAAATTGAATGCACAAATTGTAATCTGCAGATTTCGGAAGGAAAAATTATATTAGCATTAAAATATTATAAGTTCTTTTAACGGGAATCGTATTACACTCGCTAAGAAGCCTAACTGAGTTATCCGAATACGGCATACTTTTTCTCGTAGCATTTTTTACTTAATATATTAAGGAATGTCCAAAACTCTATTAATCTTGCCGCTGCTTTTTTCTCTAACGCTCTAAGGAAATAGAAAACGACAAAAAAGCATCTGATCGGTTGCAGAGCTTAGCATTACCAGAAAATACTGGTTTTCCTCTTTTAGATAGCCAAAAGGGAAAAGGTTCGAAAGAAACGTAATAAGTGCAATTACTTTTTCATATAAAAAAGGAATTAAACACGTGTGTCCTTTGCACAGCGTAAATTCCTAATGGACTTCTAGATAATAATTCAGGAGTTGAATATAGAATTCATTTATTAATTAATTAATAAACCACTTCATTGACAGCCTAATTTTTGTAATACGGGCAGAATATGTCCTATCATAAGTAAACCTAACATTAGCAGATAATAAAGGGCTTGCCATTAAGTTATGACTAAAGATCGGATTATATGTAACTCAAAACATTAAGATTATGCGCATATATGTGCACATATTTTTTAAAATGTCTACATGATATATGTAAGAAAACACATTAATCAATGAATATGCATTAATAAAACAACTAAATTTTGATTTTCTGAATTAAATTTTCACTAAATTAAAGAATTTAGTATTGAATGAAAATAAATTAAAGTTGTATATAGTTTATTAAATTACCTCATACAATTTTTCTATATCAATTTATATCGAACTTATATTAATATTAATTTGAAAAAAATTAAAACGCACTAGTTATTATGTGTGCTTCAAAGTTTTTAACTAAAAAAATGTAGCGTCTATTACTAAGGACATGTTCGTATAAAGAAAATCATCTCTCTACATCTACTGAAGTTATAGGGCAAAATTGTATATCCATCGACTCAGGTAGACTTCTACACTATTCTTCTAGTTGCAAAATACTGCCTGCAGAAAATCCAAAGTTACATTTAATATACATTAATTGTTGTTCCACTTTAATATTTTTAAATATTCCTTTACACTTTTGAATGCACTGTGAGTCACCATCAGACATTTTTGAAATTAAGTCTTTCAATTTTTGGAAAGTATCCGCCTAAATGTTGCCGCACGTATCCAGGTGCCCCATCTGGTCACGACAGGCAGGCTCATGTGGTAGTGGTGTTCGGCTTGTAAAACTACACTGCTATTGGTTATCTTTATGAATATTTCTTTCACATTTGCATAGGTCATTTTCCAACGGGAAAGAAACTCTAATTGTTTCCGCAACCCTATTTAATCCGTGAGCTAGGCAAGTTATATTAATTAAATTTTCATAAAATATTTTTAAATTCTCTCATATACGGCGCAGCATCGGACAACACGACAAGAATTTTATCTGTAGGAACTGAATTTGGCAAAAAGAAATGTGTTAATATTTTTTGCATAAAACGGGTAACTGTAAGGTTGTTGGTTTTTTCTTTACCGCAATGAGGTAAGCTTTTCCAGGTTCTTCTGTAATTTTTCGATCATTGACTTGGCTATGTAACTGCCAATTTCTTTCTTTGTATCATCTAGCACGGTACCAAACACCTTTCCAAAGACGTTTTTTCTTAACGTTGATTCATTTGGGGCAATAGATTTTGAGTATTTTTGCAGAAAAGCTTTAACTTGCGTGTTGAGCAACTTGTTCAAAGCTAGCAGCCACAAACATTTTACACAGATCTTCATTAAATTCTGACTTGCCATGCTTTTCGTTTTTAAAAGTCTCAAAAGGCTGCTTCAACGTTAACTGAATGGGACTAAACTTCATCTTGTTAACCTTAGCAATATGAGACGGCGCGCGTCTTAATATGTTGATCTGTTTGGAATTTCTTTCAGCAGGAAATAAAATTTGAATAAAGCTTGTACAAAACATGATCACAGTTCTGAACAAGTTCTGGATGAGACTTAATCCACGAAGTACATCGTATTTTCGACACAATCACCACTTTCACTTTCACTTTGTTTGGGAGACCGAAACTAACTACGGCTACGACAAACAACAACTTCAATAATACTGGTCAAATGTGAAGAAATAAATAATTCATAGAGGGCGTAGGTAAAGAAATTCTAGTTTAAACATCTAAGCAACAAAAACCCACATAGTAACGCAATTTCTTTATAGGAGAATGGTTTATTACGTTATTGTCTTTTTAGGGAAAACTTAATCTAGTTCGGACGCTGCACTTCAGGAGCTGTAACGTTTAGGCGGCTGAGGCTGTTTTTCTATTGCTTCTCTTTCTTAAATTTTTTTCTCCCTTATTTACCCAATGTTGTTTGAAAAAATTATGTTGGCTGTTCCTTAAGTAAAATACTTCGGCGTCAAAATACCTCTTCGTACGGATCTCTGGGTGAGGGGTAAATGTGGAGCTCCACAATCGAAATGAACTTGGAAGAAAACCTTAATTATGTTCCCAATTATACCCAATCCTGCAAGCCTCATATTCTCTCCCTGACAGAATGCAGAATAATTGCAAAAATGCAATCAATCACCTTTGCTTTCCTGGCCATGAATTTTTCCATTATTCCGCCTGAACGGTGATGTAGGGCCTAAGTGCATGGTTATCTATTCCGTACAGGACTGTATATATGGAGCGTACATTTTTAAGTCTATGACCGCAATACCCTCAGCGCCAAAGGACTTTTTGGCTTAAGGGTTATAAGAATACATCGTACCATTTTAACTCTGAAGGTGCATATTTTAAGGTAAAGTTAGTACCGATGGAAGAGGGGGAACTAAAATAGAATTTGCGGTGAATTGTTTTGCAAACAGCTCGGCTCTTGCGTTAGAGGTTAGGATTCGATCGATTAATCGGCTAACAGGACTATATAAATATATATATATATATATATATATATATATATATATATATATATATATATATATATATATATATATATATATATATATATATATATATATATATATATATATATATATATATATATATATATATATATATATATATATATATATATATATATATATATATATATATATATATATATATATATATATATATATATATATATATACAAAAATTTATAAAAGTACCTACTTGAACAATATTACCGCTTTGATACTCCATTATACCATTTTTTAAATTTTGCTTTTATTTGTTGATAATTTATTTTAATTTAAATATTTTTATTATTTTATATTTTTTATAAATCTATTTATATAATCTGTTAAACAATTAATTATCGCCTTTATTATTTAACTTCATAAAAAAAAGGTCTTCATTATAGAAAATGAAAGATATTATTTTAGCGACAGAATATTTAGCGCAGCTGCGATTTTGACCTATAAAATTGACAAAATTTAACCAGTTCATGACTATTTCACATTTGATTTTTGTGCAAAAATTTAACTTAACTGGACAAGTAGTATTTTGATAGATACTGCTATTTTAAACATTTAATTAGGTCGCCATTTTGTTTTCCTCTAATGACTCCTCACCAATTTAGCCTTATACCATACTTGATTTTTGTACAAAATTTGGATTAATTTTTTTCCAGTAAAGATTTTTTAAAAATTTTATCAGGCCGCCATTTTGTTCCACCATAATACGGGATTTTTACCAAAATGTTATCATATCATACGCATATGACTCTCAATTTTTAAACAAGCTTTAAAGTCAATCAGATAATTCGTTTTTTAGCCATGCTGCCGACGGACAGACAGACAGATAAAAATTGAGAAAACATATTTTTCGGTGTCTAGGGACCCCGAAACGTAAAGATTTGAAGAAATTTCAGTGGATGAGTCTTTACGATTGCAATAGATGTCTTCCTCTTGTGTGTAGTATTCATTTAAATAAAAATATAATATTATTAATTTTTATTTGGGAGGGCGCACCTTCAGTTTCGGTAAAAGCTTCGGCTAAATTTTGGCCAAAGCCGATTATTTGCCGAATTTTGAAAAAGCAGAAGGTGGCCGAAGCCGATTAATCGATCGAATCCTAACCTCTAACGCAAGAGCCGAGCTGTTTGCAAAACAATTCACCGCAAATTCTATTTTAGTTCCCCCTCTTCCATCGGTACTAACTTTACCTTAAAATATGCACCTTCAGAGTTAAAATGGTACGATGTATTCTTATAACCCTTAAGCCAAAAAGTCCTTTGGCGCTGAGGGTATTGCGGCCATAGACTTAAAAATGTACGCTTCTATCGTTAACCTGGTAAGGTTCCAAATGCCCTCTGGAGCTGGATATCTGCTCGCAACCTGTTCCCAAAAAGGGATCTCAAAATCGTCTAAGTTCAGACCCACATCCCTACACCTCATTATGGTAAGGTAATTGAGAAAAATAGCCATACTGATCTTTTAAATTACCTTGAAAGGTATAAATTTACCCATGACAGACAATCTGTCTTCCGCCACCAAAGGTAGGTACATAGCAGATTTTCTTACCTTCGTAACCCACAATTCCAAGAAGAAGCTGAAATTATTGCCCTCGGCATATTGAAAGTATTTGACCCAGTCTATCATGCTTTACTTTAGAAGAGACTTCTTGCCTATGGTCTTCTCTCAAAACTTTGTAAATGGATGGCCAATTTTCTCTCCAATATCAATCCTATTTACAGCTATGCTGACGATAGTACACTCCACTCCAACATACAATTTATCAAATGTGTTTCCAGGACTGGGTGATAGGAGTGGGGTAATGACTTTATCCCTACCCAAAGACCTCATTAAAATAGTAGATTGGGGAGCAAAAAATCTTGTCAGGTCTAACGCCACTGAGACACAATCATGTTTATTATCCCACAAATTGTCTTCCAATACTCCAATTATTTAAATAAATAATCAAAAGCTTGAAGCTAAAGATTCCTTTAGCAAGTTGGTACCAAAAGCTCCTTTCGGACATGATCACATCACCTTACTGCCACAGCAGCTGAAATTGGGTTTTTTTTCCGAACTCCAAAACAATTTTCTTGTACCAACTTGTATATCTTTTAGACTTGGCAAATAGACCTAGCCTTGAGTATTAGTAGCCTCTCTTTCAATCCTTAACATTCTTGACTCTGTTCAAAGAGGAGCTATTCGCCTGAGATAATTCAAACATCAAAAGAAAGCTTACATCACTAGACCATTGTCGAATTATGGGCGATCTGTATCTGTTTTACAAATACTACCACGGAATAATTTCTGACACATCATCCATTATGCCTTTCTTAATAATTTTTGCCAGGGACACACGAGCATCCCTTGACCGTTCAACTCTAAGGACCTCTCACTTCGTTCACTCCTTCATTCCCAGAGTGTCCTGCTTATGAAATGTACTACCAGCAAAGGCATTTCCCTCTTTTCACTCTCAGCCATCGTAGTCTAATTTTTCTCTTTTTGACCATCCCGAAAAATGTTAAGTAAAATTAAAATACATCTTAACTTTTTTGATAAAAAAAATTACAGAATAGGATGGGTATCACATGTTTTCTATGTTGATTGGTCTTAAGCCGCATCCTCCCGACCGACATGGCAAATGTATATGAATGAATATTTATGCACTTATGATGAACGCTTATTGAATGTTTACTATTACTTCTTTTAATGAGAACGTTCAAGTACTTTTATCACGCGTTTTCAATCTACACGGCGAGACATGGCAAGCTATCTTATGGCGAATTTTTGCGGTTATAAACAGACCTGTTTTTAAGTTGGTGAACGAAAAAATGTATATAGTAGTATCAGCAGCAAAAATATGACTTGTGCACAACTGTATTAACATATTAATTGCAATACTGGTAAAGCAAGTGTAAATTAATTCATGTCTAAAATTCTAGGCGATAAATTATTTATAGAAATAAGAAAATAAGTTTGTATAGACAAGGTGCTAAACTGTGAGTTTTTTAGTTTTTCCCAGAAATTTTTTCATCAAATCTGGTACAAGGAATACCATGGCCATACAGCGACTAAATGAGTTTAGTTTAGAAAATTCTGTAGAGTGGAAATTTTTTCGGAGTGCGACAACTCTATTCCTAGATTCTTTATATTTTTTATTTCATTTTTTGATAACTTGCATCATTTATAAATTATCTAGCAAAATATCCATTCATGCATAAATATTGAAAGTCATAATGATTTAATATTAGAGTTTTTTTCCACCATGAGTAGATAAGGATCAAAATGTTACATAAGAGAATATAAAATCTGACTGTGAAATAGCCTGTGACGTCGCACTAAAAAGCTCCTGAGAGTTAAAATGGTCGCATTATGGAAACAAACCACTGTAGATTTTCCTGAAACTTATTTCACCTTGTTGATATTACAAGTTGTTGTATGTTGATACATTATACTATGTATAATGTAAATATACAATAAAAATGTACAAATATTAACGTTTTAACACCCTGTAATTGGAAAACCAAGCCCTTGCGGTAACCTATTTATTAGTTTTTGAGACAAACCACCTTCCAAGGAATTTATCATGAACTAATGGTTACACTGTGTACAAAATCCACAGGTCGTTTTTTCTTTCGGATTGCATTAAATAGTTCCGGTTTTATTCTACAAAGTATACTACTTGCTTTGAACAATGAATGCTTGCGACAGATCAATAGCGGCCGTAGGCAAAAACTTTTTATTTCAAAGGGTTTTAAAGTGTTATTTCTTTGGTATCTTTTATTTATAAACATCCTTTGCTTCGCAATTTCATTTGGTTACCACCGTACTTTCGAAATTAAAACGCGAGGATTCAATTTGTATTGAAAAATAATCAATTAGAAGATAAAAAAAGCATGCTTTGCAAACTTAAAACTTGGAATCCTGTTATTTTACAAAAGAAGTGGTTTTACTATTGCTTGTCAGTTGGATTTTTATAAATAAGCCGGAAGAAATATTTAATTAAATTTTAGTAAGTTGTGCTATAGTTATTAAAATCTAGACAAAACGGGTTAGAAATTATTTTTAAAATAAATTATGACAGCGAAGGTATAAATACTTTTAAATTAGACGGTGTTACCAGGTTTCGAATTTGTAAATAGATAGAGGTTGATTATCGGAGTTACTAACATTTGTGTTTATTTCTAGTCCTTGTATTTTCAGTTAAGGATCAAAATTTAATTTATTTGGATTTGTATTTATTATTCGTACCTCTTCATTGCTACGTAAACGAATCTTATTACTCTACTGCAGTTTCTGACTGAAAGGTACTTCAGAATTCGATATTATAAAAAGTGTATGTCTGTCTAAAGAGCTTCTCAGAAACGATCCCATTAAAATGTTTTAATTTGCAACCAAAAATAGTTATTTATACTCTAAGGGATGTAATTAACATTTACCATTCGAGGACGAGTTTAAGCACGAGCGATAGCGAGAGCTGGCAAAAAAGTTCGAGATTGGTTAATGTACTTACATCCCATATAGTATATAATATTTTTCCCCCTCCCTGTATTGTATGTTTACAAGAAAATGCTGGATATATTTTTGGATTTTCATTATCATTACATTCGATAGCATGCTCATTAAATTATGAAGGCAGCCGTGATCCGTTGCCAGAGCAACATAAGCAGTTTTTATTTTATCAACAACGTCAAGTTGACAATTCATAGCGAAAAGTTTGAAGAAGTCGAATTGTTGGATTCCGTGTGGAAAAAATGGATGTTTCAGACATAGAAAAATCAGCGAATATTGCTTGTTTATCTCTACTACCTGAAAAGTAAAAAAAAAGTTATGAAGCACCATATAAATCCTTTAAGAATTGGTTCCAAAGCAAGACGGCTACAGCAGTCTCATAAACCTTGTTTTTTGCGTATTTCCAGGAAAAAAGGTGCTATATTAAAGTCCTCATCAAGCTTATGGTGTGAGTATTCGATGTTGAAGTCTACCCTTTTTATAGAGGAAAATATAGATATTTCTAAGTATCCAAAACTTCGAGAACTTTTGAAAAAAAAAGATGGTTATAGACCCCAAAAAATCGAATGTGTTTAACAGGAAATATGTGAATAAGTTCATGCTTGAAGCCCTCGATGATATATACTTATTGATGAAGGTCGTAATGGTAATGGGAGTTGCTGAAGCGTGCCGTTCTAATGAACTCTGTGAAATGAAAATGGACAACGTTAAAATAAGTCAAGTAGTCATAATTGTGACTATTCCTGACTCCATAAATGGAATGTCACGTACATTTACAGTGACAAAAAGTGACGACACTCAGGTTTGTCATTTCAAAATAATTCAAAAGTACATTGATACAAGATCCCACATGACGACTATTAATCCACGCTTCTTTATGCGATATCAAATTGGAAAGTGCTTAAACCAGCCTGTCGGGAAAAATACGTAAGATCCCACATGACGACTATTAATCCACGCTTCTTTATGCGATATCAAATTGGAAAGTGCTTAAACCAGCCTGTCGGGAAAAATACGTTTTCGTCAATTTCAAGTAAAATTGCGGAATTTCTAAAGTTTGAGAACCTCAAAATGTATACTGGACAGTCTTTTAGAAGAACGTCGGCAACTTTATTAGTAAATACTGGAGTAGATGTATTAGCTATCAAACGACATGGTGTACGCTAGTATTGCGGAAAGTTCCGTAGCTGAGAGCCTCAATAATAAAAAGGAAGTAGCGAATAAACTTTTATACAATAAGACCCAGCCAGAAGTCCCTTGCAGTGCTTCAACAGTGACAGAAACATTGGTTACAAATGAAGGATCTGTGGAGTCAGAAAATGTAATACACATCGAGAAGAAACGAGAAAACGTGTTTCCAAATTTTATTAATAATGTGAATAATTGTAATAATTGTACCATTAATATTTATTTCAATTAATATAACTGGATTTTTGTAATATGTTGATGGAATCAAAAATTAAAGCTACTTATAATAATTTTAGAATATTATTTCCCTAGAGATGTAAGTTGACTTACATCCTGTCGTTAAAGGCAACCAATACCTTGTTGAGTAACTTTCACTTACATCTGTTAAAGCAGTGTCAAAATAGGTTGCTTACAATACAGGGAAGGGGGAAAAATTTTATTAACACTACAAAACGTAAGTAATATTTACTTGTCGAGAACGATTTGCGCCTGAGCGACATCGAGAGCTGTCAAAAAAGTTCGAGACTAGCATGACTCACTTACGTAGCATGTAGTATATAAAATTTTTCTCCCTCCATGTAATGTATATTTAGAACAAAATGTAAAACATATTTTTGGATTTCCATATTTTATTCGCTCATATAGCATTATAAGTAATTTTAATTTCATCAACGTCAAGTTGACAGTTTATAGTCAAACGTTTTAATCGAAGTGCTTGATCCTCCATGGACAAAATAAATGTTCCTGATATATACTAACAAAAGTTGACGATTCCAAGATTTGCCATTTGAAAATTAATCAAAAGTATAATGATACTAGATGCCACATGACGAATGTTAATCCTTGGTTCTCTATGCGATATCAAATGCAAAATGCTTGTCGAGAAAAACTGAATTTCTTCAATTTCAAGTAAAACTGCGAAATTTCTAAACTTTCAAATGTATGTCTGACCCTGTTTAACGAATACTCCGGTTGATGCTTTAGCTATCAAGCGATATGGAGGATAGAAATCCGCTACTATTGCGGAAAATTATGTCGCTGAGAGCGATACCACTAAAAAGGAAATTGAGAATAAGATTTTATACAAAAATGCGAAGCGAAAAGCCTCTTGCAGTACTTCAAAAGTGACTGAAACTTTGGTAAAAGATGAAGGACATATATGGAGATTTAACATACTTCTTCCCTTGATATAATGTTTGGTATTAAATGGATTTTATAGTAACAGCGTTCAGACACAATTCACATAAGCTAAAATTTCAGTATCAGATTTAATACAAATATGGTAAAATTATGTTTTTGGTCTCTCTCGATGTCGGTTGTTTGTTCATTGTACGGAAAATCGGAATATCCCGGGTTCTGGGACAAACACAGTAGCTTTAGATTAGGAAGCTGAACTTCCTAACCACCGACTGTGAATGATTTATATATAATATCATTTAGAATGTATGATATTATAATTTGAATTCAAATTCATTTCAAAAGTATTATTATGCTGAGATAAACTTAAATTATTGATGCTCTATTTCGGAACGTCACATTCGGGTCGTATTCTTTGTATCTACAAGAATAACAAAAGGAATTGGAATTGTTGGCCAGCCCTCTTTTGCTGGACTTACTTCATTTGTATAAAATGTTAGCTTGACGTTACTTATAGAATAAAATAATTAAAGCTGCTAATGTTTCTATTTAAAACTTAATGGACATTTTATATCATTTCTATATGGTTAGAAGTAAGTTAAGTTACGACCCGTCGTTACGGGCAACCGATCTATTGTTGAGGAACTTTCGCCAAGGTACGTCAAAACAGTGTCAAAATGAGTTGCTTCCAATACAGGGAAAAGAAAATATATTTGGCCAAATATACGAATTTCATTGAATATATTTTAGTGCAAAGCTACGTATTTATGGTATCAATACACTTTCTCGATGGTAATCCAATGGTACTCCAAAATTTGTAAATACTTCTTGGTTTGACATTTGCTTATTCGTTTTACTGTTTGCTAATAAAAAATGTAATAAGAAACTTTCTATAAAACTTATTATAACATTTTTAATTTTACAAAATTTTCAAAAATTGTTAATTGCAGAGTTATTCAAATTGAAAACTCCAACTTGTCCTTTGCTGGGATTCCTTTTACTGCTTAGGAAAAGCCTTAACTAAATGTCTATTACGCATTTTTCATAAATTTTTAAAATTGAAATTCAGACAAATAAAAAAGCAGTAGGGAAATACACATTTTTATACCCAACGTTAGACAGACACAGGAAAAGTTAAGGCCTTAAAAAACATATTTTTGAAAGAAAATAAAAATAAAGAAACAAAAACAACAAAATAAATTATGTACTAAATTTTATTTAACAAATGAAAATTATTTAGAAAACAAAAGTAAAAAAATATAAGATATACATAGAAACTTTGGCAAAAGGTCAAATCAGCCCCTAGTCTGTCATAAAACTTGCTCTGACGTTGTTTAGCATAGCAAGGGTCGAAAACAGTTTTCGATTTTTAATCCCTATTTTTTCAAATTATTGGCCCGGTTCTCCAGAGGTATTGTTGAGATTTTACGTGTGCCTTAGATAAAAAAAACACTTATTGATATGCCGGGAAATCGAGATAACCATAGTATCGTTTCCCTCCTTAATAAGTAGGTTTAAAAATTTGTTATTTATATATTTATGAATCAGCAAGCGTTTATGAGTCGGATAGCAGTCATTTTGTTAGAACCAAATATTATTGATTCAGGTTTGTGGAACAATTTGCCATTTTAAGAGAATCAGATAGTTGAGATGAATAATAGTCTTGTCCATAAAGGAATTAACTGATACGGTTAGTAAAACATCTTTGGTACAATGTTCAGTTATAATTTGCAATTTCTTACAATTTCGTAAATTTTTTTCTCGGAAAGAACTTCGCGACTTTTCCTTACCTTATATTACAGTATTCATTTCTCTTAACTACAAACATGACTGACCTTTGGCCTTATAACCTATAGTAAAGTAAAAATCGAATGCATAGATATATTTGTGTAGATATTTACAAAAAAAATCAGTTATTGTAGGCACGGAATTGTCATTATAATACCATTTAAGAAACTTATTTGTTACTGGAACAAACGAAGATAATGCGAATTCCTGCCTACCATGCATTCATGCTTGGACAAAGAACTCTCTTTCCTCGTTTAAGTCTTCTACTTTTCTTCAATTTATTTGCATTGTTGACACAAGCAAATAGGTCCATGGCTGTGTTGTATTCTCGTTAAATAAGAAAAAGTGTGAAACACGGTTTTTTGACAAACTTATACTAACTTAACGGGGAGATTCACAAAACAGTATAGATTTTGTTAAAAAAAATTTTTGTTTTAATATAGATTCCGAATTCGGTTGGCGCGCGGTAGCGGTAGTAGTAATTTTAGCAAAACTGTTAGGTTCGTATTGGGGAAATTACTTTTTTTGAAAGCCAAATCGATGTAATTTAAAATTAACAACTATCTAAAATTACTTAAAAACATGGTAAGCATCTGGAAACTATATAGAATGATTTTAAAGTAAAATGAAACTAAATTATCTTAATAGCAGGAGATGAAAAATTGCAGACCTTACAAATAACTCAGGATACAATGTTGGAAAAATACTTATTTGCAGTCCCGTTGACGGGGATCCTAATATTGTTCTCGCGCTCAAGACGGTTTCTTTACAGAATATACTGCAGAATTTCTCTTTAGGAAAGAGAACTTCATACAATAGAGTAGGTACGTGAGATAACTTTTGTTTAGTTACATTAAACTAAAGTAAATTCGTCTTCCTTTAATAAACGTATCTGCACAGTTTGAAAGATATTACATGATAACAACGAAGCATTGATGAATTCATAAGTAATTACATATTTGAGACATGTGAGAAAAAAGGCAGCGTTTTATCAATATTTTCAAAATTTAATAAAGTGCGGGACACGAAAGAAAACCGGGCAGAGTCAATCGGTTTAGGAAGGTCGGCCAAGAAATCTCTTTAAACCAGTGGTGTCCCGTCGTTCTTTACATAATATGGCACTCCTTTTTGACTAGACGCACTTCAGATAATTAAAAAATGTAACTATGCTAAATGAACCGTTGTCTATATTTGTCTGTTTTCTTTCGTGTACCGCACTTCTGATCTCTTTTGTGTTGCAAAAACGGTGAACTTTCGAATTTTAAAATGATTTAATTTTGATTTTTCGATTTACCTATAAATATATTTTTTCTTGAGTTGTTTCATTAACGGTTCCCGGGCTACTACCTACGTCCACTATTATTGGACCACCCAGTATAGTGATACACGATTTACAAGTCCAGATTTTACAAGGGCAGCCAGCATCAGATCCAGTGAACGAGATTTATCAAAATTTTAATTTATGCAGTTCGACTTTGGGCTACTCGGGTATGCCAAAAGTGGCCGTCTGTCTCCGTTTGTCATATTACTTTATACAGGGGCCGTCATTGTGAAGTACTATATTTAGTAATTGCGTGCTAATGTTGTTTTTATGTCCTAAAAGTCTTAACTTTTGAGATACAGGATGGTAAATTTTAAAAAGAAAACATTTTTTTCATCCCAGTTCTGATGCTATTGTAGATAACTGCATGAAATTTGATACACGTCTTCTATGCATTAAGGAGCATACGGATTTACCCAGGTTAATTACATATGCACGCCACTGGTAGAAATTTCAAAAAATAGTTTTTTAATAAAAAATGCCTTTTTATGCATAAAAGACGTGTATCAAATTTCACACAGTTATTTATCTATAATAGCATCGGAATTAGGATTTCAAAAAAATGTTTTTTTAAAAACCTGTATCTCCAAAGTTAAGACTTTTAGGTTCAAATTGAGCTTTTTTCTTAAAAAGGTCCAAGAATCACCCCCCTTTAACGTCAGCACGCAATTAGGAAACGTCCTGTATAGTACTTCACAATGACGCCCCCAGTACAAAGTAATGACAGACGGAGACAAACGGTCACTTTTGGCATACCCGAATAGCCCAAAGTCGAACTGCATAAGTTAAAATTTTGATAAATCTTGTTCACTGGAATCAGTGCTGGCTTCCCTACTATAGCTACAATAATGTGTTAATTTTGGAAAAATATGAGTTCTGTAGTTTTTCAAATATTAATTGTTTTGACACCCGGTATTGAACAGAAATTTAATTATTTTGAATTAGTTTATTGACAGCTACTTTATGAACAATTTTACTAAATATATGAAAAAAAAACTAAGCCATTTTTGAGGTTGACGGCTGTGATTCTAATGGTTCGATTCCTTCTAAATCGTTGTCTTCCTCTGAAAATGATGAGGTTTCATCGTCACTACTTGAAGATCCTAGCGTGATAACTAAATCATCAATAACCGTTTCAATTTTGCCATCTACTTCCCAGTAGTTATCTTCAATAGAAGGAACATGTTTAACATACGATTTACAATTTTTAGCCGATATTGAGTCAATCGCTTCTAATGATATTTAATTTAAACCTTTAATTGAAAGTTCACCGGTGTTGCGCTCTCGAATATATTTTTTTACTCCTGCCCATGCAAGTTCAATAGGGTTGAGGTCGCACATGTACGGAGGCAGCCTTAAAGATGTGTGAGCGAGGTTACGTAAAAGACCGTCAATTTTATACTTTATTGTCTAGGCTTGTTGGCTGATATTACTTCATATATCATATGAGCTTTTGTAGAGTATTTAGTCGGAACTTTATCTTCCACGTGAGAATTATAAGACGCATTGTCCATTACCACGACTGATTTGGGAGGAATTGTAGGTAGAAGCTTCTCGAGCAACCACTTTTCAAAATAATCTCTATTCATCTGTCCATGATAGTCTCCAGTTGTTAGTCCCGAGCGAAAAACTAAAGCAGCACCTGGAATAAATCCGGCTTCTGAACCAGCATGCACTATGATAAAGCGACTACTAGAGCGGATTCCCTGAACAACACCTGTAACACTTTCACTTTGCCAGCATGTGTTCACTGTCATATCATTATCTACCAAGGTTTCGTCTAGATACACAATATTGCGTCCTTCTTGCCTATATTGCCTTACAGTTGATAGATATTTTACCCGCCAGTGAAAAATAGTTGGTCTCTCAATGAGCAATTTTCTTTTATTTTGGCACTTGCGCCAAACAAAACCATTCGATCGTAAAAGCCGATTTAAGGTTTTATACCCGTACGGAAAATCAATTTTGTTCTTTACAGCACAAAGTAGAGGTTTGCAGGTCAGAACATTCTTCAAGTTTATATAAAAATCTTCTATTATTCGTCGAATTACTTGAAAATCACCATCGTCATTTTTATCTTTGTTTGATAATCGGGGTCTTTTTTTACCAGGAGATTTTAAAGGTGAAACAGAACATGAGCGATCATTATGTTCTCTTTGATATTTTCTTACACTACTTTTCGAAACACCAGTGAAAAATTGCAGCGCGTTCTGTTCGATTTTCAATTGGAATAGTCAAACTATTATTTTCAGCTTCTCTAGTACAGGCCTCTATAACGCTCGCAATAACTTCACGTGCGCCGCTTCGATTTGTTTTTCCTCTTTTTCTCGCCATCGTTACTTCGAAATAATAATTCAAATTCAACGCAACGCATTTATATAGAAATGAAAACAAATGCTCGAAATATATAGGCGCCACTGGAAATAGTTAGAATCTTCTAGCGGCAAGCGCATGGAGACTCTAGGCACATCCCATTTACAAGTGGACCAGTGCGAAATTTACTAAATCCTCGATTAATTTTCCGTACCGCTATGCTGGCGCACTTTATAGGTAAAGCGGCAAACTATTGCAACAAATAAAATAACATAAAATTTATTTTTGCGTACACAAATTTTACTTTTCCGTTTGCTATGAACCTTTATTTTAACGACTGCCCGGTTTTCTTTCGTGTCCCGCACTTTAAAATGTCGATCAATAGCATAAACAGATCAACGTTTCAAAGGTAGGGCGTATTTCTTTTTGTTTGTTAAAGCGAAATAATCAGTCTTGCTTCTTTACAATTTGACAACATAGCTATTTCTATGCCAGTTATGGTATTTCTAATTACTTTCTGTTAATTTTGTGTTCTATTTCAATAAACAACAGATTTACTTAAAGGTTTTTTTTTCACTCTGGAAACTAAAATAAATGTAATTTTGCATGCTTATAAATTAAATTTCACATTCTGAAAAACACACCCAAATTACCTATGACGTCATACCGTGCTATAGCCCTTCTTTACTTAATGGGACATTCGTGTTTTACTCATTGGCTGTATCCTAAAGCAATACTATTATGTTTAAGATATTTCTCTGTGCATATAGTGTGTTTCACTTACCTAGGAGGCTCTCTCGATCTTATTATTTTAATAATAAGCTAGAACGAAAATTGAAGAAATAGGTTTATGTAGTTTCTTTTGAACGAAAGTTTACTGTATAATATATGGTTTTTGAATTTCATTTTCCGTTTAGACATAAACGATACCTACTTAGTTTTTTTTTAGTTTTTTAAATAAATAAAAATACCTTTTTAGCCATGCATCACATCTCTATGTGTTAGTTTGTTTCTCTGGTTAAAATTTTATATTAGATTTTTCGACCACCTTTACTTAATCGATTAACTTTAACATGCGTATAAAGTTCACGTGACAAGACAATCTATTGTATACAAAAAAATTGTAGATGGCGGTTCCAATATGGCGAACCAGTATTGTTATTTGTGGTCCAATTTGACTAAAAATCAGGTTTCTATATAGGATAAATTAAGAGCAACAACTATGAACATTTACTCGACATTTCACAATTCAAAATGGCTTCGCCAACATGGGTCGTTTTTTGTTATTTGTGCAAACCGATTGTATGGGGTATTTAATAGTGCAAATTATAAATTTTTGAGCAACGTTTAAAAATTTAAAACTGCGCCTGGAAAATACGGACCAATTTTGTCATTTGTATAAATTCGAATATAAATCGGTACCTGGGGTTTTAACAGTGCAAAATTATGAATGTTCAGTCGACATAACAAAAATTACGGGATCTAGTCCAGGACTAAAAAATTTAAATAATGGTGTGATAAAAAGTTTAAGAACTCCGCTTTTATAAAGTGAATATTCTCATGATAGCATCCACTTAATTTATTTAGTTAATTTGCTAATATACGCCGGTATTCTATGATGATCATTTTTTATCTAGTTTTATATTTTGTTATATTTTTGCAATTTCTAAAGATTTAAATTTAAATCCAAATAGTTTATCAATACTTTTTCTTGGTTTATTTGCAAAATTTTTATCTGGTTAGGCTCATAAAATCTGTACACTATTCTTCGAATACCTTTTTTGGAATCTTAATCGATGCCTTTAAACTTCCGATCGTCCCTCTTTCGCATTTGAGATTGCTCCAAATTATATCCAGGCAATCTTGAAAAAACGAGTTGTTTTCAAACCGCTATAGCGAATAGATTTTTAGTTTTTGAGTACGCTTTGCTTTTGTAAAAACAGGTAATAACTTCAAAATAAAGGTATCGATTTTTAAGTTTAATTTTCAAAAAATCATAACTTTTTTCCAACAAGGTCTACTTTTTGTTAGCACCTCAAAACATCAATGCACTTTTCGCAAAAAAATACCCAAAGGCATTAAAAGGTACCGCTAAATTATACTAGATTTTTAATGTTGGTCAGTGTCGGCAAAATCTAGAAAAAAAATTGAAAAAAATTTATATTTTTGTTAGAAAATAATTGCTTTATTGGAACTTTCAGCGCCAAGCTTGAAACGCAGATTTATTTTTTGCCTCCTCATCATAGTTTTCTTAAGTCGTTTTTCAATAAAACAATTTTTTACCGGAGAGACAGAGGAGAAAATCGAAAAAATAAACAAAAGATTTAATTTTTTTTTTAAATTTATGAAAATTGAAATTCCTTTACGCATATTAAACATATTTAGTATTTTTCTCTATAAGAGATGCCCTTTGAGAGACATTTTTGCTTTTGCCGAATAGTGTGGCGGTCTAGCTTCTAGAGGGCGTTAAAGTTACCCCACTTTTCGACTCGTCCGTCCATTTTAAATACTCGAAATACTATAAAAAGTACATTTTCTAAAAATTTCATCGGAATCGCTTAGTTTCTAAAAAAACTTAATATTTTATTTATTTCTTAAATATAGACATTTTGAAGTCATCGCTCAAAGCAGCCTCACCCAACCATTACAAAATATAATTAATGTATTTTATATTACATTACATATAAACCAAATATATAGCTAGCCTTATATCTTGCCCGAATGACTTGCGCTCAGAGACTCTTTGTGGAACTGCGCAAGCGCAAATTGCTATTTCCATCCAACCGCTGAGCCCAAAGACAAATGGCAATATTAACTTCCTATAGTACATTTATAAATGTCCAAACAGAACAATAGCGAATTCGCATTTCGAGACATGCCACAGTGGGGCCGGGAAAAGCAAAAGTTGGCCAGAACTAAATTAGTGGTTTTGAGAATTAAAGTGAAATAATGAATATAAGTTTAGCGTATAACTAACCGATTACATGAAGAATTAAGCATCTAGGAGTTTGGGAAGAAAAAATATTTGAGAAATTAAAAATTTATTAACTATTTAATATTAAACATTTTTAATCTTCTTCCGACTCCTCATCAGATTCTAGGCCGCTGGTTGATTGGGACGAGTCATCTGTTTTTCCAGTGGCAACAACAGGTATCTATTACTTCTGGTAAAAAGTTTTTCCAAATCTTTGCAGGCAAATTACGTAAGCTTGATATAAAGGGGTTTGAGGGTATTAAAAGCATATTAAATATATCTTGATTGTTATTAGCTCTAGATGATTGTCGAGCAAACCCTTCCCGAAATCTTTTAACTTCTTTATTCCGCGCCTCTGGGCCATGAATTAGTACTTTATGTATTGTAGTTGGCATACAATACCAAGAATATTTCGAGACAAACAGTCTTGCAGTATCTACACAGTATTTTCTAAACTTGTCTTTATCTATATTATACCCGCTGATAATGGTTTGCAAAACTATCTTAAACCTCCTTATTAGTTTGATATTTATACCAGTGATTCTAGCAGAAACTCCTGGGTTCTCGGAAAATCGACGAGCTGTGTTGCCATCGTTACTGCTTCTGAATTCGGGTTTAGGACGATCGACACTTAAGCCCCTTTCTAATTTAAACTGTTCTTGAATAAGTTTTTTGTTAGGTGCTACCGTATTTTTTTGTTCTTCGCCTCGTGCTTGCCATTTTTGTATGGGAGCTTGTAAGCCAAGTGAAGCACACATTCAAAGAAGCAAATCCATGAATGCAAAACTGATAGGCCAAACCGCAATTTAGAGGCATCAACAGTATTTGATAAAACCTTGTCAATTTGATTGAACATCTTGGATGTAGCGCCACACATGTAACATTTCTGAGTTGACGTGGTTTTTGTTACGGCATTACATATTTTGCCATGAATCATTGTAAACAGCAAGATATGCCTTACCTTACAATACATGTTCTCATTTGTAAGACAAGTCTTTCGGAGATTTCATTTCTACTCTTTGCACCTGCCGAACTGATATTTCCGTTGTTTCGTGTATAAATTCCATTCGAATCGGACGGCAGAAACGAGGCGAGGAAGGGCGAGAATTCTTCCATAAAACAACGCGATCTTTGGAGTTTGGATCGCCCGAAACTAAACGCAGTGGCACAAAAGATGTTAAAAAAATGCTGGAATCAGAATCTTCTTCTCGTTCGAATTTTTGCTTGTACTGTCTTAATCCCGAGCTTCCGTCGCATCCCCATTTTGAAATTAAATGAAGGTCATTTAATTGCTTAATTTTTAAACTCTTAATGACGTCAACTTGCACCTTTAACAATCGCATGGTATGATCCATCAACGGCTGCAATCTTACTTTGGCAATAAGTGAAGTGAAAATTTTTTACGTGCTGCATAATTTTGTAATAAGGAAATTTCTCTTTGTCTTGTGCTCTAACTATATTATATTGGTGCCTAGTTAATTTGGCTTCCACAAACATAGACGAAGCTTTTTCGCCAGTGAGTTGTTTCTTTTTGCAATGTTCATGTGATACATACGTTTCTCTATATTTAGATGCCCTTGTTGGTGATGTAGTTGTGATATCTTTTAATACCTTAGAAGCCTCTATTTCCCCAGATTTTCTAAGGGACATTTGAGTAGCGTATGCGAGTTCAGGAAGATCTAAATTTGATCGCATGGATTTCGTTTTTCTTCTTCTAGTTCTCTCACTACCTTCTTGAAAAGGAAATAATGGCCGGCCTTTTTTCTGTTTACCTTCCGTAAATTTGGGAAACGCCAGGAAGATTCAAGCCAAACTTTGTTTTCCTCTAGAAAAATATCTTCTTTTCGTTGTGAAGCTTGCCATCTTGACTTAATATCTGAAGTGAATCGATAAACTTGATTTGCTAAACTGCGTTCCTTTGCTTTGGGGTAACTCAAAAATTCCTTAAGGTAAGTCATTATAAAGTTATTTTGCAAATTGCGGTCTCTTGAGTCGCATCTCTTTATGATGTTATACAATTCTATCCGAGAGATCGCTACAAATGAATGTTTCAATTAACTAGAAGTAGTAGCCGTGCGTTTCGTTGTCATTGAGTTTCTTTAATCTTTTTGATTTAATATTTATTACATCTTATGGAAAAGTATTTAGTGTCCATTTTCTATGGTACTTAGTATATTTATGACTCTATCAGGTTTAAAACCGAAAACTTGCGCAAGCATTTTTTGAATAAATATAAAGTTGAATACCTATATTTTACACACATGCTTAAGGCATATCTCCGGCAAGCCCGGGCATGGTCTCTAACACTAAGAAAATTTTATGATTTTCTAATTTAAATACCTCTTCAACACGCGTATAAAAAACCCCCGAGATCCCTCAAAATATTTAAAATATAAATTAAGGGAATTTTGTAAAATATACTACTTACCACTAGGTATAGAATCCATAGTATATCACTTTAAAGAAACCACTAATAATATTGTCACAAATAAGCAAAAACACATAAAATAATAATGGCCCGTAAACAATCAAGTACGTGTATACAAACATGCAATTAAGGTCGCATCGCAGTAAGCCGCGAGTCGAGGCGCCTGAATTGGTGTGGGGAATACGCATCGGTAATTAATCTAACACTATGCAACTAATAAAAACCGATTATTGCATTTTTGTAAAATCACTTTTGGCCAAGTTTGTTAATTGGCGGGCCCCCTATGTGCATTTTGGGGGCCTTGCAACTGTTGGCTAGGTTAGCGCATGAAGATTTTATTGACGGCCGTGTTATATAAGATACACTTAGGTAAACTTAGGGCTGGATGATAATGATGATGATAGGTAAACTTAATGTAAACTATAAAACAACTCCAACCCCAGCAATGACCAAATTTACTCGGTAGTTCGATCTCAAAATAGTGATTTGACCCTCTCTGAATAACATATTAAAATCTGTAATAGGTTAGTAAATTTAAGGTTACTAGTGAGTATACGTAATACGGGTGTGTATGTATATTTTTTGATATATATTACTACAGATTAATCATTATTTGGGCGCCGACTTTAAAATGTCTATATTTAAGGAACAAATAAAACAATATTTTTACTTTTTAGCCATTTTTTTAAGTCGGTTCTACTTTTTTTAAAAAAATGTTTTTTTCTCACTTTTTAGTGATTTTTTACAAGTTATATTTTTAAGAATGTTATTATTTGGAGTATCTGTATATCCAATTGTATATAACATAATACAAAAAGTGACGACTAAAGAAGTAAACAACACTATTAAAATTAGATTTTGATATATGGATAGATAATTAGACATATAATTAGATAATTTAAATATTAATACCAGAGCTGTTTACTTATTTAATTTTTGTACAGCGTCATTGAATATTAATTACTGTCATATGTTTCTTTTACCACAACCTGTATAGATACAGAAAAATTACAATGAGGTTAGTCAGTTTTATTCATACTGAATGTTTTGAGGTTGCACATTTTGATGGTCACCCTATATACATTAAATTACATAACGGCATAGCAAAAGAGATACCTTTTAGTAAATGAGCTTGTATGTCCATTACACACTTCAATCATTTAGTTTAGTTTGAAAAGGGTATTTAAAAAATGTAAATTTAATTCTAAAACTCGCTGCCTTTATCGCCCTTATATATGTTTTTTTATATATATCATTATTACAAAAAAACCGGTGAGAGGATTTTAAATCAAAATATTTGCGACCACCAGAGAAATGTCCTTTACGATTTGGCGTTTGACTTACAAAATCGGCCCAGCTGTTTAGACGAAATTCGCGAACTAACTTAAAAAATATATATATATATATATATATAGGTCAAATTGGGAACCTCCTTTTTTGAAGTATAAAATGTACCATAACGTAATTTTTTGAGATAACACTTTATCGTCAATATCTCCCAAAATAAAATAGTTATAAATACTTTTCATCGTTCGAAAACCCAAAATTGTTCAAAATTTCATGTATTTGTTTCCTGTCGTTTTTTAGATATTACGACTTAAAGGTAAAAATTACGTTTGTCATGGCGACTATGAGTACAGTATAGGAAATACAAAAGCAGGGTCTGACGTCATAAGGTTTTTTAAATGAAATTCTTAAACGTGAAACCTCTATGGTCGATAATTAGTAAGCAGAGTTCTTATACCGGAATTTAACACACATAATTTGCTACATTTTTGTTTCAAAAAACACTTCTTTTATCAAATAATTATTAATATTGTTTTGTATTATCATATATTGTTATAAACATGTTAAATAAATCCATTAATATTCTCACATCATCCGTTTAACTTGATTTTATGAATTAGTCAAAAGTATTATTAATTTTAAATCTACCAAATATGCAAACTGGTTTACTAGTTTAAAAAATCCTAGAGATAATTTTCACCCAGTATTGTATATAATGGACCACGTACTCTTTCATTGATAAACAGCTCAGGACTTCTTAGCTTGTTTTTCCAAAAATTTGAAGGGTCGTTGATTTTCGAGCTATGGTAGATCAAAAGGGCCCTTCTGGGGTACCTAGAAATATTTCAAACAAGTATGAATTAACATTTGAATAACACCTTGTAAACACGTTAAATTAAGTCCAGTTAAATAAATTAAATTACGGTTATTAATGAATACAGAAATAATAAAAAAATCAATTAATCCATATAAATATGTAGCACAAGGCCAAAAAGCAGATCGTAAAAAATCTACACTATATATAAACCTAAAACATGCAACTAATATTACCTAGAAGTCAACTTCTATTATTTGAAAAATGATACCTTATGGGATTTTATTCTTATTTGCACTTTTTCTAGGTACCCCAAAACTACCCCTTTGTGTGGTTACAACTCACAAACTCTCAGATTTACCCCCAATCTTATTAAAAAAAATAATTAGGGGGACATAACATAATAAAATCTCAAAAAGTTAGGTCAAAGCCATTTTTCAATGTAATCAACACTTAGTTATATGATTATGATAACATCCAATGTTTTTTAGTAGTAAAATAATAAAATTTAGAACACTTCTTTTCATCCAAAGACTTGAGAGGGGATTTATACTAGGTAGAATCTAATTATTCAAATTCTGAGGGCCGGGGAATTAGGACCGAAATGATAAAAAAGGACTCATTGGGCATTCAATCTGAATGGGTCTAGATAATTCTCCCTTGTGGGGTCAACTAAAAAAAAGAAAGAAGCGGCGGAACCGTAATATATAATGATCTCCTAAGGGAAGACTTAGACAGTAACAATTTCGGATAGATATTACGATTACCTTGAATCGCTCAGAAAGTTAGAAAAAAAAACAGTACAACTGACTTTAATATTAACATTGCAAAAAAAAATCCGGCGGAAGTCTCAAAATATTTTAAAACACCTGGAGAAAAATTTTATTATTTTCTGTGAATTTAAATTTATAAGTTTCTTAAAATATCTTGTAACAACTTTAATTTTAAAACATTTATTTTACCTTCTTAAGAAACCTATTGTTCTTTTGTATTTAGAATAATAGTCGCTACGGAAAGATACAGAGCTCCTAGTAGATATAATTTAAGCAGAAGAAAAAACGATATAATGATGGTATGAATAAATTCGTTTTAAAGTGTTTGGGCATCTTCTTTTACTGCTACTTGAATTTACTTGTTCAGTAATTCTCATTTAAGGCTTATAAGTTAAACCAGGGCCGTTTCACGGTGAGCTTGCAGAGAGTGCAACCCGCGTTGGCGCTTCCACCGTCCTAAATAGAAGCGACATTTAAAACCAGTTCAATTTGTCTAAATTTGAGTACCTATACCAATTTTTGGTTTTAAAACAATCATATATATTTATAAAACAAGCGCTACTTCTTTCATTTTAAATAGGACGACAGTATATTTTATAGCCTGATTAACTGATAATATCGTATGTTATCAGTTAACTTTTGTTTTCAAAATGGCGACTGAGAAGCCATTTTTTGAAAATTAAACATAGTCGCTTTATAAAGAAAATACAAAATAAACTTATTTGTTCATTATTTTTAGAATATTTTGATCTAAAAATCGGTTTGGGTAATAATAGATTTTTAAATTTTTTCACTTCTTCTTTTATTAACAAATTAGAAATACTGGACTAAATAAAATTATATTTTTTTTGATGAATATTTATGTTAACTTTTACTCATAACATGGCTGCAAAATAGCAAGTTATTTAAAATTGCATCCAAAATTTAAAAAATAATCTTTATCTTAAAAATAAAGGTTACCATGTATTACATCTTTAAAATGGGTAAATTTTCTTTACCCGAAACTTCTCTTGTTATAAATTTTTCCTCTTATTAGGTACAGTGAAGTGCGACCCAATTTAGTTCCGCATATAGTGATTAAGTAGCACATACCTATATACTGTCTTTTGAAGCTTTTTATTGGGCGCTCTTTTGTTCCACCATATTAGATTCGTACCAATGTTCTACTAGTTCTATCTATACCACACTTGATTTTTGGGCATAATTTCAAATAAATTGAATAATAAGTTTTTACACTGATCTATTAAAAATACCATTTTATTTCGTCATGTTACATTCGTATTAAAATTGTACATGTTTCTCCCTATCACATATCTGTTTTTTATGCAAGTCAATTGAGTACGAAGTTTTCATTCAGTTCATTCCTACCTAATACTTGATATTTGTGAAAAATTGAAAGTAAGTTGTATAGGTAGTTTTTTAGTAATAAATTTAACTTCTTTTATATAAAAAATTTTCCTCATATCGGGTACGCTAAATTTCAAGTTGATATGTTAGTGTGACTCGGTATATATAGATACCTCTGTTACAGAAGAAAGCAAAGGTATATACTACATATATCAAATTAAATGTAAAACGACTTATAATATGTTTTAAGTAAAATAGTTTTTTTTGAGACATTGAAGTTTCAAGTTACAAACCGGCAAACTAATTAAAATTATTTTAATCCACTTTATGTTTAGTCATGTTTTCTACATTGTTGTTTTTTTATTTTAACGAAAATGGTGCTTTTTTCTGTTGATTTGTTAGAAACGTTAGTAATAATTAAAATAAATATAAATATTCTACATTCAATATGTTTTGCATTTATAGTTTTATTAGTAGTAAATAGTAAATAATTCGGTTTAGGAGTTTTTTTTTTTCGAGGATTTATACACTATTTTTATTTATTTTTTAATATAATTTTTATTTACTTTTAAATAAATTAAAAATTAACTTACAAAAAATCTAAAATATTTGAATTAAAAGAGAAAAATAAAAATAAAATGAAAATTAAAGATAAAAAAACAGTTGAGAAAGAAGTACCTACTACGATACGACAACATTCCCTCATAATCAAGATGACACAGTGGGGAGTTTTAAAGAAAATGATTTTTGATTACAAAAAATTGCAAAGACGAAAATCCCTCTTGGTAAAAAGGCGAGATTATTTGCTGGCGAAGTTAATGTTTAAAATCTTGTCGAGAAGACAGACACTTTCTCAAGTAATCTGAATACGTACCCATTGGTCAAAATGCAGAAGTTTCTAGTGAGAGCAATAAACATAGTATCTAGGTACCACACTCCTTAACAACTATTTCTTAACACTGAGATCCTTTTTATAAAGAAACAATATGCAGTTACTTAATGTATTTTGCTTTTTAAACATTCCAATTTGCTAGGATTAAGACGGAAAACAAAACAAGAAGTGGTAATGAAATTTATTTAAACATAAGCTTTACTTTTTGATCAATAATATAAAAGTCGTCTTTTACTCTGGGTCCTAAAACATAAGAAAACTTCTTGCTGATATCAACGGTAAACTAGATGTAAACAGGATAAGCTTGGTCTGTTTAAAAAGGAGACTCAAAACTATATTCATGTCCGGTGAAGTGAACTATTAATAGCTTATCTAGTGTTCTGTATGCATGTGCGTTTTAGTTAATACTAGATTTTTCTCTACTTAAATTTCAAGATTTGTTAATTGGTCTCTTTAGATTTATTACTTAATTGATATCCCATGCAATCCAAGTTCTGATTATTATTATATTTTTTTGTTTTTGCAGGGGCGTTCATTATAATAATGTGATGTTACAATAGTATAAATAATTTATATTTTAGGGTATCTAATATTTTATGCAAAGAAATTCCGCTTATATGAAATTAAAGAAATAAAATAATCTTTATTTTATACTATTTATCTGTCACTTGAACGAGAGTTAAATAGTCTTCTGGCAAAGATAAGCGGTTAATATTGATACCGAAAATGGCTTTGCAGGAGGCAATTTCCAAAAGCGGAGTAGGGTGTAGATCATATAGTTAAGTAAAAGGAAAAAACTTGACGGTTACGTGATCTGACTACGCAGTAGACGAATAGGGTAAAATGATTTTGCTACCAATATAATTTTTTACCTGTTATTTTTGCAATTGCTGCTAATGCTACTGGTGTCTCAATTTGCTTTAGAAATAATAAAAATTATTCGTATGTAAATTAATTTTTAAAAATTTTCACCCTCTTGATAAAAAATTTGGAGTGTGTCAGCCATAAAGCAGCAAAACAACTTTATATATATATATATATATATATATATATATATATATATATATATATATATATATATGTATAAATATTGCGGACTTACACAACTCGGAAATTATCAGGCTTTAAGAATGTAAAAATGATAATTTAATTTATTGTCTAATAAACTCGACACTTTGAATTTTTGACACATGACATAACTGTTGAGCGTACCCTAAATTTTAGATGTTACTCTTTTAAAACAGTAGTCGCCAATCCGTCGATAGCGAGCTATCGGTAGCTCATAGACATTCTGGTAGCTCACAACATATCTTAGATAGATGAAATCATAGAAGCATCCATAAATGTTGAAATAAAATCACAATATGAAAACAAGCAGCGGCAACACTGCGTTGAGTGCTCTGGACAGCTGCTAAAATTGACCAGAGCGCCAGCATCGCGTGAATATTTGAGAACACAAGAACGATCTAGATTGCTCTGAACGCGATAAATGCGCATGTCGAGCACACAGTTTAAAACTAAAATGCATTAGATGTGTTAGTACACAGAGTGAGCAATACAAAAGAGAATGGAAAGCAGTAGTGAGGAAGTAAAGATATACAATATTCATTCCGAATGGGAAGAGCAGTATTTTTTCACAGAAGTTAAAGGCAAAAATGAATGTTTTTTATGTAATGCCTGTGTTGCTAAAATAGGAAATATTGAGAGACATCATAAAAGCGTACATCCGAATTTTGAAAAATATTTCCCGTTACATGCTGCCAGCAGAAACGAAAAATTCAAACAATTAAAGAACCAGTTAATTGGACAACAGTCAATTTATAAAACAGGCGTTTTTAGAAGCTGTCCTTATTTTCCAACTTTAAAAATAAAGACGTGATATTTTCAGTAATAAAATCTATGAAACTTTCTGCTAATACAGTGATGAGACGAGTAGAAGAAATGAGCCAGGATATTTTTTTCACAGTTAAAAACTAACTTAGATAACTGTGTTTATTTCTCTCTTCAACTGGATAAATCAACAGATGTGGTTGACCCCTCTCAGATGGCCGTGTTTGTCAGGATGGTTTTTAGTGATTTTATACTACTTATTAATATTGATACCAAAAATAGCTTTGCAGGAGGCAGTTTACTGATATTACAGTTAAAGAAAACATTAATTCAAATGTTTTCGAAAAATATTTTGAACAGATTCTAGGCTTTATCACTCCGTATTGTCACGTA
Organism: Kuschelorhynchus macadamiae; assembly: GCA_030620095.1. Taxonomy (NCBI): domain Eukaryota; kingdom Metazoa; phylum Arthropoda; class Insecta; order Coleoptera; family Curculionidae; genus Kuschelorhynchus; species Kuschelorhynchus macadamiae. Next base: position 471,873 of record JAUTXW010003151.1, on the reverse strand, counting down.
CAACACTAGCCGTCATTCTATAATGGTAACTAGGGTTAGTTAGAGGTTTACATTATAAAGATGATTTGATTTAAAAGGAGCTACTTGAAATTCTAAACCTAAAAAAGCTTCCCTCCATAAAATATGTGATTGTTGAAACTGCTCTATGACGAAATATTGTAGTACTATTGTAAACTAAATTTAAAGTTTTCGTGACAAGGAATAAGGTAAGCTTGACAAATGATGGGGCTCCAGCTATGGTGGGTTGTGATAAGGGTCTGGTAGCATTTTGTCGGAAAGATGAACGCTTTCTACAATCTATGTGTTATCATTGTATTATTCATCAGCAAGCATTATGGGAAAATGTTTTAAAATTAAACAACGTCATGAAATTGGTAGTAAAAATTGTAAACAAAATTAGAGTTCTCCATTTACAAAAAAGATTATTCAAAATCTTAGCCAATGAAATTGATTGTCAGTATGGGTATCTACTTCTTCACTCTAAAGTGCGATAGTTAAGTAGAGGACGAGTGATAACACGTTTTAATGAAGCCATAGTTCACCTGTCATAGTTCAATTTTTCAAACAACGCAGCGAACCGATTCAGGAACTGGAAAATTCAATTTGGCTTAGAGATTTTGGGTTTCTTGTGGACAGACAAGATTAATGAACTCAATTTGCAACTTTAGGGGAGAGATAAAGAACTGGCGGAAATGATTTCCGGCATAAATGCATTCATAAAAAAATTTAAGTTTTGGAAACAAACCTTAGTCAACCGTGATGTCAAGCATTTTTTTGTTCTTTTAAACAAAATATCTCAAAATCCAAAATAACCCTATGACAGTAAATCTCATGTAGAAATAGTTTCTAACTTGAAGGATAACTTCAAAAATCGTTTTAAGGATTTCAACAAAATGACGTTGGCTCAGTTTGTTGTTTCACACTTCATGGAAATTGATATCCAACAGTTTGCAACTTGTGTTCTGCTGAACTTTGACGAAGACATGTCTGCAACTGAAATGGAAGTAGCTGAATTTCACGCACTCGCCTTACAGATGAACATCTGGAGAATTGTGTTCGAATGTCTGTATCAAATTATACTGCAAATATCAAAAAAATTATCAATGAGTACAAGTGTTAACCTTCTCATTGAATTCACGCATTTCACGCATTTTTTATCACATGTTCTTGTTTAAAATTTTAATTATAATGTTTTGTTTACTTTCGTATGTGACATGCCATTATGGCTATATGAAAATTTTGTTTATTTTTTAGGTATGTATTAGTATTAGTTAAGTACTTATTAATTACATAAAAACATTTACTTATGTCAAATACAACTGTGCATTATTTCGTTTAGGCTAGCTTAAACGCTGGTTACAAGTAGGTAGCTCACGATTTATTTCTAAATTATCAGAGCTTTAAAAGGCCATAGCGAAAACGTTGCGTCATTTTTAAAAAAGTTGTAGCCGTAAAACCATAAAAATAAAAAGACATTATTGAACAATCATGTATTTTTACTTTGTTAACTTTATTAGTGTTGTAATAATGAAAAAGCAAAACCTTTAAGTTCTTTTGCATATTCTTGAGTTTAAGGATCCTCAGATCGTCTGCTATCCATTAATTTCAGCTTAGTGAGATGTAGAAACGGTAGAGGCTTCTACTTGTAAAAATGTTTTTCTTTCATCGAGAAAAGTTAACAATCAAGTTTATTTACATTTAAAAAATACAATATCATTACGAGGGAAGTCAAGTTTACTGTAAGATTTTTTTACGAATCGCTGAAATCAAACGCGACGGTTTTCACTCACAAATGGTATACAATTTATTATAATAAAAGGATAGATTGATTATTGACAGTTGATAAACTCAATTTAATACTATTACCAAGACTCAAAATAGTTTATAGTAATTGCAAACGACATATACATATACTAAACAAATCTTCCTTAATAAAACTACTTTCGTTCACCTTTAGGATCACTTAAACTTACCATTCTCTTCACTTATCTGCCTTATTTGTCATTGTCCGACCATATTTATTTACAACAGCCGGATAAAGCTCCAGTATTAATTTAGAATTAGCCCTAGCCATACTCAAGTGATTCATTTGTTACCAAAGCGTAAATGGGAACTGGCCTGAACAACACGATTTGCAGATATATAATTTGAACTACTTGTCCTCAAACGACTCAAGGACTCAAAGGACTATCTGACTGCTTAAAATTAATTGTCAGATGATAGTATGTTCTCTATATCGTTAAGGAAATTGTTTAAGTGTCCTGTAATATTTTTATATAGTTGACAAGTGGCATTGAATTTTACCTATAAGGCAAAAGCATGGCTTTCTAACTCTTGTTAATCCATAGTTTATTTAAATTATATTTCACTGCTTACTGTATTTAAGACTTTTTAGTATGTTCTTACATACCTCGTAAAAGTGAAGTATTGTAATGGAGAAAAAATTACTTTCAGATCAGATTTTTTCGACTCTTCACGTTTCAGGGTCCCTAGATGCCGAAACACGTTTTCTCAATTCCGTTGGTCTGTCTGTCTGTCTGACTTTTGGCGGCATATGGATGCATGGGATATAATTAGTTTTTATGGCCTTAGGCAATACAACTCAGTATTCAATAGCAATACTAAAATCTTGGATTTAATATTTTGTAATAAATCTTTAATTAGCAACTTAAGGGTAGCAGACCCTCTAATATATGAAGACATTTATCACAAAAGTATAGAATTTAACTTGATTTGCCGTTCTCCGGTGAACTTATATATAATATCAATTTCATTCGTAGTTTCAGACGAGGTCATTATGATGCGATCAACTTAAAAATCCAGAGTATAAATTGGGCAAATTTGTTTCGGAAGTGTAGCAATGTGGATCAGTTTGTTGAAGTATTTTATAATCAGCTCTACGAAGTCGCTGACTTATATATACCGAAAAGAAAAGTAAATAATAAATTTCCGGCGTATTTTACTAATAATACAATTAAATGGATCAAATTTAAAAATAAACAACATAAAATATGGAAACAAACTAAACACATAAGAGATTATCAATTGTTTTGTAACCTCAGGCGTCTTTCTAAAAATCTCATCCGGAGGGATCATGCTACTTATTTGAATTCCATTCAGGACGATATACCAGGCAACTCAAAAAAATTTTGGCACTTTGTATCGATAAAAAACCGTAATAGAACGATACCTAATATAATGCATCTTGATAGAGAATTAGCCGAAGGGCCGGCCATTAGTAAATTGTTTGCAACATTTTTTAGAAGTGTCTTTCAGCCTTACCACCAAAAATCTTTTCATTTTGTCCCCACCCAATAATCAAATAAGTAGTAAGATACATATAACTGAACAAAACATCCTGCAAGTTTTGTTAGAACTGGACGAAAATAAAGGTAGCGGTCCCGATGGATTACCATCTTACTTTGTAAAAAAATGCGCAGTTAGTCTGTGTGTGTTTTTGGCTATGATTTTCAACAAATCTTTTAGCGACTGTACTTTCCCGCTGAAATGGAAAAACGCATATGTCGTTCCGATATTTAAGAGCGGCGACCTGAATTGTATCTCAAACTATAGACCTATATGTAAATTAAACATTTTTAGCACGGTTTTCGAAAGTATTGTACAAAAGCATTTGATAAATAATCTAAAAATGAGCATATTGTCGGAGCAACATGGCTTTTTTCCTAAACGATCCGTAGATACCAATCCAACACAGTTTACTAACTTCATTTTGAACTCTATGGGCTCACAAATGCAGGTGGATTCAGTGTACACCGACTTTAGTAAGGCTTTTGACAAAATAAATCTTAACACCTTAATATCTAAGCTCTCTGGGGTCTGTGTGCATGGAGATCTGATTCGTTGGTTGACGTCATATAATAGAAGCCAACTGGTTGTAGTCAATGGGCATAAATCTAAATCTTATGTTGTAACCTCGGGAGTGCCCCAAGGGTCTCACTTGGGCCCCGTTCTTTTTTTAATATATTTAAATGATATAAATGAATGCTTCAGGTATTGTAACTTCTCTTTATATGCAGATGATCTAAAAATTTATTTAGGCATAAAAAGTATAAGCGATTGTCTTCTGCTTCAGAATGACCTTAACTCGTTTTATCAATATTATCAAAATAACCAGTTGGCTCTTAATATCGATAAATGTTGTTATATCTCCTTCACTCGTAACTTTCAAAAATTTATTTTTCTTTATAACTTCGATAATGTGCCCTTAAGACAAATGGACTCTATCAAGGACCTAGGTGTGATCCTGGATAAAAAAATTACTTTTTCGCTTCATGTTGATTATGTAGTTAAGAAATCGAATAGAATGCTTGGATTTATCTTGAGACAATGTAGACAATTTAACTCAATTATAGCTATGAAGACTCTGTATTATTCATATATTTATTGTAGACTAAACTACGCTAGTGTAGCCTGGAATCTACAGTACGTAATCTATAAAAACCGATTAGAAATAGTTCAAAATAACTTTTTAAGATATTTATATTGTAAGTAAACAGGGACGTACAGCAGCACCATTAGCACATCCGTTCTTCGAAGCCGATTTAAAATGTTTTCACTAGAGGCTTGTAGAGAGCACACCGATGTAATTTTCCTTTTCAAAATCGTCAATAATCTTGTAGATTCTCCAAATATTCTGTCGAGTATTCACTTTAATATTCAACAACGTGCATTAAGAAATAATTATATATTTTTTGAACCTTTTCGTCGAACAAACCTCGGAAGAAATGCCCCATTAAATAGAATGCTTACACTATATAATTCGAGATATGCTAATGTTGACTTATTTAATAAGTCTTTAAACAGTTTTCGCAAATTGATCAAACATCTTTACCAAATTGAATAATTTTTTTCTTTTTTTTACTTTGGAATGATTATGAATAATTATGTACCACTTTTTTGTATTTTTTATATTTTCATAATTTGTAGTACCTCATGAGACTTGTTCTACCTTTATATGTATCCGTAGATATCTTTTTGGACCTCGGTCTGTTGATATCTTATATGAACTAAATAAATAAAAAATAAAATAAAAATAACTAAAAAACTACTTACCCGAATGGCTTCAAGTTTTTGTCAAAAAATAAAGGGCATATGGGGATACCCTGATAATATTTTAGTAACAATCCAATTTGGCGAAACAAAATAGCAGCCTAGTGAAATGGTAAAAAAATTATTATCAAAAAAATACTCAACCAGTTTATCTCAAATTTTGCACAAACGTCAAGTATTATGTTGAAATCAACTAGCAACATTTTAGTACGAATCCAAGATAGCGATACAAAATGGCGGCTCAATAAAATATTTAAAAATTCACCATGAAATAACAGTCTAATTGATTGATTTGAAATTGTATGTCATAACTAATTGTCAGAGAGGGTGTAGTGGCTGTTGGATACAAAAAACTACTTTTCCTATTATACATTTGCCGATGTTTCGTCGTTTATTTTCGTCTTTATCAAGGCTGCAATGAAAGAAACATTGCTTAACAATACATGATTGCAGTTTTTTTTTTGTTTTTTTATTGTTTTTGTTAATAAATATGTATTAAGTATGGTTAGAATTACCAAGGTATCAAAGAAAAACAACTATAAGACAATCATCGGCATGAATGCATAACAAATAATATAAACTTGAACAATATTAAAAAATACAAACTAAAACGATTTTTTTTCTCCTTTTTCCTTTGGCAATAAGAACACAAAAAATGACGTAAAATTGTCATCATAGATATTATTATATCAACTCTCCGAATCAAGAAAAAACAAAAAGAATATATATAAAACCAACAAACTAGTGAACCTACCTTATTTAAATTAGGAAGTTGGTGTCATTAAAAATTCATATTTATAAAACACATGGGAAATAAAAGGTAATGGCACATAACATATAGTTTATAGTACACATGCACACTGATTTTCCTCTTTTTATTCTCTAACGGTCTTTTTTATATTTTTCCTTTCTTTCTATATATACGTATACCGAACGCAACAGATACTAAATATTATTCTACTTATGCTTAGGGGATTTCGAGAAGGCAGACAGCAAGCAAAAACAAAAAAAAATATCGTAAATATAATATAGTTGGAAACTACGTGGTGATGCGTTCTGATAAGGGCAATTCTACGGTAATTATGTTGAGGGATGACTATTTCAACGAAATAAAGAATATGCTTAACGATCCCTAAACTTATAAAGTTTTGTCATCTGATCCCACAGTCCGGTTTCAAAACAAAGCCAATGAACTCGTGAAAAAAATATTTGATTACGGTTGCATTGACGAACTAACTTGTGAAAGGCTTAAAGTACTGCCACAAACCTACAAACCTAATCTCAGTCTACGGCTGGTGGTATCATGTATAGACGCCCCTTCATATAAAATGGTAGTTTTTATACATCAGATCTTGGCACAGCTACAAACTACTTTTTGAATACAATGTGAAAAATTCATTTGAATTTGTTGAATTTGATAAGAGTGTAACTCCGAACGATGTGTACTCGTCTCACTGGAAGTTACGTCTCTATTTACTAACACTCCTAAAACATTAGTTTTGGAAATTATGAAAAGCAAATGGTACGTTATCTCAGCATACATAACTATCCCCAAAGAACTGTTTTGTCAGATTGTACAGTTTTTGTTTGAGAGTAGCTATTTTGTATTTGGCAAGGTATTTCACTAGCAACTGGATGGCTCAGCAATGGGAAATCCGGCCAATCCTGTTTTAGCAAACTTAGTTATGAATAAGCTGATTACAAAAGTCGTGAAACAACTCCCTGTCGGGCTAGCTTTCATTAGACTTTATGTGGATGACACGATCCTGGCTTGTTCAGATGGCAAGACGCTTGAACTTATGAGCTATTTTAATAAATTTCACGTAAAACTAAAATTTACCACGGAAAGAGATATTGAAGGCCAAATTCCATTCCTAGAAACCATGGTTATTCTGGCACTTTGTTCTACTAATTGGTATGTTATGCTCACTGCCTCTGGGAAAGTTGTCAACTATTAGTCTTCACACGCAGCTACACATAAAATTGCTACAATAAAAAATCTTTTTATGGATCCTTTCATTTAAGTAGCGTTGAATTCTATAAAAAGAATGAAAATATAATTAAGAACATTTTAAAACAAAACAATTACCCTGTTAGCTTGATTAATAGAGTCTGGAATGTATATCCGGAAAACTTGGAAAGAAAATCTAAAAAAGAATCTGCTACAGTTTTTAAATTTCTCTATGTTAACACGTTATTTCAGAAAATCCAAACAAATATATTTAAGAAGAATCCAAATTGCAAACTTGCATTTTACAACACAAAAGACGTTAATTCGCTATTTTCTTGTCTAAAAGAACCTACATGTTTTGATCTTTCTTCCAACCTGGTCTATAGGATACCCTGTATGAGTTTTAGTAAATGTTATGTGGGGACTACCAAATAATATTTGAAAAATAGAATCTATCGGCATAAATATGATTGCAGGGAGATAAACCGCAATAAATCAGAAAAAACGGTATTAGCTCAACACCGGCACCACTTTGCAACCGGTCATAATTTTGATTTTACAAAAACAACAATTTTAGATAAAGAAAATCATAATCAAAAATAAATATTAGTGAAATGATTTACATAACCCTCAACGAAACAGTAAACAATAGAATGGACACTCAAGGGGTTAATATTCAATATAACCACGTATTAAACTTGTATTTGCCATGTGTCTTATGGATATACATTTTTAATGACACCAACTTCCTAATTTAAATTAGGTAGGTTCACTAGTTTATAGGTCTTATAGATTTTTTTTGTTTTTTCTTGATTCGGAGAGTTGATATAATGTTATCTATGATGACAAATTTACTTCAGTTTTTGTGTTCTTATTGCCAAAGGAAAAAGAAAAATCGTTTTAGTTTACATTTTTTTTGTTTGTAATTTTAAATTGTATGTTATGCATTAGTGCTTATGATTGCCTTATAGTTGTTTTTCTTTGATACCTTGGAAATTCTGACCAAACTTAATACATATTTATTAATAAAAAAACAAAAAAAAGTACTGCAATCATGTACTATTAAGCAATGTTTCTTTCATTGCAGCCTTGATAAAGACAATTACAATAAGAGAAGTTGTTATTTTTGTCCTCCATCATCCATACCCTCTCTGAAGTGAACCAAAAGGACGCTAACACGAGTATTATAACTAATTGTCGTATAGGGATCAACTAGTACAATTGTTGTATTAATTCAAGATGGCCGAACAAAATGGCGGCCAAACAAATTATTTGTAACCGTAAAAAAAACACCGTCTTATATTTTACATATCTTCACAATTTAGCGTCCCTAGATGCCAAAAAATATGTTTTATCAATTTCTTCGTTCCGTCTGTCAGTGCGCGTCATGGCTTAAAAATTACTTACGCGACTAACTTCAAATTTTGATAAAAAATTAGGGGTCATCTGGAAATAGCAATATTTTAGGAAGAATCCAATATGGCGAAACAAAATTTTGGCCTAGTGAAATGTTAAAAAAATAATTACTAAAAAACTACTTATCCTATTTATCTCAATTTTTTCACAATCATCAATGTATTATGTTGGAATCAACTGGTAAAATTTTGGTACGAATGCAAGAAGGCGGAACAAAATGGCAGCTTAATAAAATATTAAACATTTATATGAAAGCCTGAAAAAACTACTTAATGGATTGATTTCAAATTGTGTGACATAACTAATGGTGGTATAAGGGTCAATTAGTAAAATTGTGTTAATTGAAGATGGTCCAACAAAATGGTGACCAAATAAAATGTTTGCAATCGTGAAAAAAATCACACTCTCAGGTTTTTACACATCTTTGCGTTTTAGCATCCCTAGATGCCAAAAAATATGTTTTATCAATTTAGTTGATTCGTCTGTCTGTCAGTTCGCCGCATAGCTTAAAAACTACTTACCTGATTGACTTCAAAAATTAAGGGTCATATGGGGATGACCTGGTAATAATTATTTCTAAAAAACTAACTAACCAATTTATCTCAATTTTGCACAAAAATCAAGTGTTGTATAGGAATGAACTGATAACATTTTGATATGAATCCAAGATAGCAAAACAAAATACCGGCCTAATAAAATATTTAAAAAATCAGCCTGAAAATACTACTTATTAAACTATTTCCAATTCTTGTGCAAGTGTGATATAAAAATCCACTGGTAAAGTTGTGGTACAAGTTTAAGATGATGAAATAAAACGACGGCTAAACAAAATTAAAAAAAAAATCAACGTAAGAATCTTGTTCAATTGATCAATTTATTGTGAAAATGTGCCGGTACCAATTCAAAATGGCGGTATGTATCAATGTAAAGCTACTAACTGAATTTATTTTAAATTATCCCAAAAGTCAAGTGTGGCATAGGTAGAAAAACAACTGGTAAAATATTGGTAGGAATACAATAACAAATGGAAATAAAATCATGACTGGGGATGGTTCGTCTCGTCTAATAGCTAGGAGAAGCGTTTAATGAAAAGGAAAAATCCTACTTCGGGCTGATTTTTCTTTTAAAAAAGTAAATATGAAATATTAATTAATAATACTAGACTTTAATAAAATTAAATAGACGGAAAAGTTGTTACATACATTTTTACAATAATAATCTGCGACTTTCTTTTGAAAACCATTGAAATATACTAAAAATCTCGAATTGGAAACAAATGATGTGATACGATCATTGCCCATTTACGGATTTAATAATGTTTTAGTTATTTTTTATCACATTTTGTTAAATCTAAAATTTAATAAAATAACTAATGTAATTGTAAGTAGGCCTATATATTTTTTGGCAAAATTGAACTGATCCATAGATATGTTAAATTTTAGTAATTATACATAGGTTAAAGTAAAAGTAGAGTTCATTTACTGAAATACAAAATAATTACAAAAGATATGAGTTGCGCAAGTAATGTGAGAGTTATAAAAAAATTGTGATGTTTAAGTTCAAAAAGTAGCAAGTTCTTATCTTACATTTTTAGGATAATAAAACTTAAAAACATTCAAACATCATAGTTAAGTTTTCTAAAGTAAAATCTATTAGACCCTTCGCAATAACTAAATGTTATTTTATGCCAGTAGATTATTACTTGGCTTGTGGCTAAATTAATTTAGAATTTCTTGGCAGTCGTCACTTATTTAATTGTTTTTGATAATTAACACCGTAATAAGATGCTTCAAAATTAATACTGCATCCTTAGTGTCTGCCACAGGCAGTGACAAATACGAAATACTTTACAGAATGAACTGCTATTGCAGAGAAGAGGATGTAATAATTCCCAAGCTGATAGAAGACCTCCCGGGTAGTCACTGAAACATGAGAAATTAGCAGAGCTGTTGTAACAAATGCCATGACTCCCAAGTTGGCTTGGGAAATTTATGGCGAGATAAAGTTGTCCAAATTTAACCCTTTTGAGGGGACAGCGCCTATGAATCAATTTGCACGCATATTAATTAATTTTGCTAAAGAGACGTTAAGAATCAATTACTATACTAATGTTATTAGTTAAAAAGTGGAGAAATAACAGGTGACTAGGGTTAGTATTTTTTATTTTATAATACAAATAAACGCTATAGTAATATTAGTGATTGTCTATAAGCAAAATATTAAATTTTACAAGTCACATTAAGATTATGTTATTTTTATTTTTAAGAAACATAATTAATTAGTACTTTAAAAAACGAAAAATTCAAGATGAGTATTTTTTAACATCTAAGCTTATTAGGAAATTATTGGCAAAGATTAAATTTTTAATACATTTATGTACACGGTGATTGCTTATAGTACGAATTGAAATTAAAAATGACTGTATAAAAGTTAAAGCTAGTTCCATATTTCCATCATTTATTCTATATGTAACAAAAATATGTTTAAAAGTTAAAAAATGCATAATTTTAAAAAACTTTCGTCCCCTTCTAGTTATAGATACTCAAAATTACTAGAAATTACATAATTTTACAGCTAGAAATTGTTAGTAAGTGAACCATTGCATTTATCGCAAAGAAATTGTTTAAATACTTTGCAATATTTTTTACAGTTGACAAGTAGCAGTTAACATTTTGATATTACCTTTAAAGGCAAAAACACTTCGTGCTAATTTTTCAATCAAAAAAATAAATCTGAAGCACTAATTAATTATTAATACTAGACTTTAATAAAATTAAATAGACAGAAGAGTGGTTGCATACATTTGTAGTATGTATATGGGGTATCTCTCTTATTAGTGAAGATAGAGGGTTGCGGTTTTCACGACATGGTGCTACTTTTTTGTGAAACGAAAAAAACAAAATTTTCATAGCACCCACATCGTTTTCAAGATACAGTGTGAAATTGAAAATATTGCATTTTTGAGCCCCCCTCGTATTTCGGTTGTTCTATAACTTTTCGGAAAGGTAACAACTGACTCTGATACAGTTTTTCACGTAGAATCCAGATTTTTTATGTGAGCTGCCGCTTTTGAGATATAACACGAACTTATAATTTTTTAAATGGGACATCCCGTATATTTTTATTTTATATTATTCAGTTCACAATAGGCTTCTCGGAAATACATAAGAGTATATACTTTTCAATTCGAATCGCCCAGTAATTTGCATTTTTTGGAAGTAGGCTGGGATTACTTGCAAAACCAATTAATTTTTCAGTTATATTTTATTTATGGTAACAAGAATTTTTTTTTAAATTCTACAATAAATTATTACCTTGTATATCCTTGTTTTATACTATTTTCAAGAAATGTTTAAATTTTAGCAATTTAATAATTCTATAATTATAAAGTAAAATGTAAGTAGATTTTTAATAACTATCATAGAATTATTTATCTTACATTGTTATAATTTTAGCTTGTTGCCTTGAAGAAAACTCGGTTTTATCGTAAAAAGAATGATTATTTATCAGCTTTTCGCTGCTAACCTCGTGAATCAATCAATCTTGAAAAGTATTATTAATTGAATAAAATGTACATGTTAATAATTTTAAACAACAACAACAACAAAAACTAATCCTACCACTAAAGATCACTAAAATAAACAGAAAAAGAAATCTATACCCTAAAGATATTGCACGAAATGATGTCCATTTTGCCTTACACAAAGCCTACATACATAATTCCGTATTTTTCTTAAAGCATTGAAAATACTAACCAGTCGTTGCATTTCATTGAATGACCTTCTTGTGGTGTTTATTAAACCGGCTAAGGTGTCATGTCTTGTCCTATATATTTTGTTTTCTAAAGTACCCCACTGGAAGTTATCCAAAACCGAGAGATCTGGCGATCTCGCCGGCTATCTTACAGAACCATTGGTCCCTATCCATTTTCCAAGAAAATTATTTTCCAAATACTGCCTTATTTTACCGGAATTATGAGCAGGTGCTCGGTCCTGCTGAAAATATATGTCTCGTAAATAGGTCAAAGGCAGATCATCGAGTAATTCCGGTAGAATAAGTTTCAGTATTTGGAAATACCGATCTGTATCTAAGCTCCCCTGGTATATAAGAAATATTAAACCCAAACCTATCCTGATGTTCGCGAGGAAATATTCGATGCTGGTTTTCTTGCGACCAGTATCTAGAATTATGCCTATTTAATACTCCGGCGCTAATTAAATATGCCTCATCGGACCATATTACTTTTCTATAAAAGTCAGGGTCATTATGGCATTTCTCTAGATATCAGTTATAGAAAATCATACGACGCTGCGCGTCGCCCCTATGTAAATTTTGCAAAAACTTGAAGGATCTACATCAGTGGACGCCAAAACATGAACTACGTCTTCTTAGTTTTCCTTGTTATAGGTTTTAGTCCGCGGCTTATTGAAAGATCCGAAATCGACTAGATTTCTATTCATTCTGAGAAATGTAATATCACAGGGTTGTGCCTCGTTAACATCTTCGTTAGATTCTGCGAAGCAGAACAACATGTCGTATTTTTCTTCATTAGAAAACGTTTGGCTTCTAGCCAAGTTTTATTATAAAATTTAAAATAATTGTTTTTAACAAGTAATTTATTTAACATGACAACAATTTTCTTTTGTTTTGTTTAGGCAATCCCAGCCTACTACCAAAAACTGAGTCAATCTCTAAAAAAATGCAAATTACTGGGCGATTCGAAAGGCAAAGTATGTGCTATTATATATTTTCGAGAAACCTATTGTGAACTGAATAATATAAAATAAAAATACACGGGGTATACCATTTAAAAAATTATAAGTTTGCGTTATACCTCAAAAACGACAGTTCACATAAAAAATCTGACTACGCCACTGAATTCTACGTGAAAAACTGTATCATACCCAGTTTTTACCTTCTCGATAAGTTAAACAACAACCGAAATACGAGGATTGGCCAAAAATACATTATTTTCAATTTCACAATGTATCTTAAAAACGAAGAGGGCTATGAAAACTTTGTTTGATTCATCTTTTGTTTCACAAAAAAGTAGCACCATGTCGCGAAAACCCTCTATCTTTACTAATAAGAGAGATACCCCATAAAAACAACGAAACTGTACATTATCTATCTGCGACCTTTTTTTGCAAAACTAACGAAATATACTGAAAGCTCTAATTTAAAACAATGATGATTCGATTATTGCCCAACTATAGATTTAATGACGTTTTAGTTATTTTTTATCACATTTTTATTAAATCTAAAATTTAATAAAATAATCAATGTAATTGTAAACTGTCTTATGTATTTTTTTTAGCAAACTCATTTATTAAAAAAACTTTCGTCCTCTTCTAGTTATAGTTACTCAAAATAATTAGAAATTGCATAATTTTACATCTAGAAATTGTTAGTAAGTGAACGATTGCAATTATCGCATAATGTTAAGGAATTAAATTTATAAATGGAAAAGAAAATACATTTGGAATTTAAATATGCAATCAAAAAATATGTATTTATAATATTGACAATTATTAAAAATAATATGTTTCCTACAATTTTCAAATCTTTTTTTGGCATAAAGTCATTAAAGTATTAGATGCAGATGGGAATTTAGTTGAATCTTTTAATTATTATTAACTTATGGTAAATAAGCTATTTTTAATTATTTTATTTGTTGGGAAATTAAGAGAATGTTTATATATTTGTTTTTAATTATAACTTTAATTTTTACAATAATTATTAGAAAACTTAAACTTGGTTTATCCCGAATTCATATTTAGTTTCCAAATGCGCAAGATTCGATTGAATTTTTACATAGACGTCGATCGACGCAGAACAGAGTACTAGGATTTAGTGGTGTAAAATGTTACTGTAGTTAACCTGCTAACCGAATAAGCTTTGACCCGATTAACTGAGAAAACAGCCTGATAAATAACCGATGACTGGTTAACGAAAGTTTGATTGAACGATCTGCTCGATTAAGACTATGGCCGACTTTTTTTTTAACCGGTACTTTCCGGTCCGATTTCATAATTTTATAACTATTCAAAACCTATGAATAACCTTTTTTTAGTCCTCAAATATATTTTAACCAATCAGGAATAACCAGTTGCGATGTCTTTAATCATACGGGGCCAGTTTTGCGATGTAGCTCTGAAGATGCCGCGACCCATTCACTAATTTACGTTGGAAGTCACAATAGAGGGCCCCATCTGATTTTTTGCAATATCATGCAAATTCATATGGTTGCAGAAATAAGGTAACGGTTAGACAGTTAGCCTTTGAAAAAGGCAGTTTTTATGCGAATCTGACGCATAATTACTTGAGTGTTAAAAGTGATTTCCAAATGAGTTTTATACACTAAAATTAATTGTTACTATATATGTTTTGCTATTTTTACCTATTACTAAAAATTGAAAATAAAATACAAACGAATGGGAAACGAACGACTAAGAACTATACATCGGTATATGAATAAATGTGATGTAGACTCACTACAAAATAGCCAAGAAGTTTTATTTACAAAACTAACATTTAAAAACATTAACAGTTTTTTGAACACACTGTATCTACAGGAAATGAATAATGAAGCTACTCCATGATTCATACAGGGTTTATTAGCTTGCTAAGGCAAACGCAGGAGAAACGCCGCAGATTTTTATAAATCGTCGTAACTCTTACATATAACAAGCTATCACGGAATTAAAAACAGTGGTATACTTTTAGGATGTTTATTTAAAAATAAATCTGTAACAGAAGTGAACAAAAATAATGCAGTATTGATTTAAACATATTCTCTACCCCAATATATTTGGTTATTCATCTTACACAGTTTAGGTGAGTCGCCGCATAGTATATGGGACAGATGGTTTAAGGGAAATAACATTACATCTGTCTTTTAACTTGAGCGACTTTCGCTAAAAACCTTCCACATCAATTGCAAGTTTAAACATATTAGGTAAAAGTTTACTTTGTGACTTCTTTTATTTTTTAGTTCTAGTGTTTTATTTTTTTTTTTTTTGTTTTTAATATAGCTTGGGCTTGTTAAATGTGCAGCGGACTGCTTTCTGCACTTTTTAAAAGTAAGAAGAATAGGAACTGGTGATAATTGTTACAACATTTTGCCAGGGGTGACATTACACTGAGCCGAAGTAGAAGTTTGAGGTTCTGTAATAATATTAGGAGCTTTTGCGATTGCGCGAGACCAAGCACTATTTAGCAATGTGCCAAATTGCATATGACCGAGTCGCCTGCCTTGATGTGTTTTGATCCAATAGTTGCAAGCCTGAGAAAAATACGTTTTCAGTGGATTTAAAACACTTCAATCGAGTGGCTGTAGATAGTGCTTGGTATGACTTGGCAGACACACTAAACAAATATAATTTTCTAACGTAAATTGAAGGCAATCCACGCTCATATGCGATCCATGTACGTCAAGAATTAAAATAGTCTTCTTGTGGCTTGCAAGGGGTAAAATAGTTCTTCATCGAATTAGAAAACAACTCATTCTAATAATGAGCATTAGCAGATTTACAATTCATAACCACAATTGAACTAGGTGGCATACCGTTTTCAAATTTATTTTTTTTGTTTAGTTCTTTAAATAGGCAGTAGAGAGGTAAAACATTTTCTTCTAAGTGGCAGCAAGCTATAACAGTGATTGTCTCTCCCTTTTCCGCAGAAATTACTGTATGCACTTCTTTGCTACCTTTTGTCGCAATGACTTTACCTGGCACATTATTCAACTGAAGGCTCGACTCGTCGACATTTCAAATGTAACCGATCAAAAACGTCGATTTCTTCATAAACGCGTTCTAAAAGCTTAAAGTATACTTTAACTACCTTTTTGTTCATACCTTTTGCCCTCTCTGCCTTTTCTAAACATAACTTCGGATTTCTTTCCATGAACGATCGGTACCAATGGCCTTCAGCTTCTTCTATTTCAGCATTAAATTTCGCATTTAATCTCAGACGTTGAGCTAAGATCTAAACCTGCTTTCTGAAGAGCTTGAATATGACCTAGTATTATTTGCCAAGATATGACGAAAGCCCTTGCACACCCTTTTTAAAAAAAATAGTTTTTAATTTTCTTTTTAGCGTTCGCTCTGGTATGTTGCAGATTCTATCCACCTCTCGTATTGAAATCTGCTCGTCTCTTATCCAACAAATGGCTGTGTTTAGCTTTTCCTGATCCAAGTTTCTCTATTAGATTTTTTTTATATATTTGAGAGGCATTTCTACCTAAAACAATACATCTAATTAATGCGTCATCTCTACCATAATCTCTTGCGGCATCTATCTCTGATGTGTGACACTTATAACCTAGGAAATAAAAAAACGGTAGAAGCAAAACTTTACTTATCGTAAATATTTCACAAATATAGAGCAAAGCAAATTTTATTCGTTTGAACGTATAATTTTAACTATATAACGAACACTGAATAAATTTTGGAATTTACCTGAATATAATTTCTTCAAATACATGAAGTATTTCTTAGTTTAATCGCTTAAATCCTATACGCTTGTCAATCTTAACCTTCAACTAATCATACATAAACAAAATCGTCCGTTTAGAAGGCGGTGGTGTTGCCGATAAGCACTACGCGGCATCTCTCCCACTGCGGCATCTCACCCATATTTACTCTAGTTTCATAGTCTTATATCTAAAAATACTAGTCGGTAAATGGGCTTAATCCACATTATGAATCTTTGATTTTTTAAGGAAAGTGAAGCATGGGTCATGTTTCTTCATTTTTGTTTTGCAAACATTTTGTTTCGCTATATTGAATTCGAACTACTATTTTATCAGTTTCTTCTTATTTTACAGTTGATTCAGCAATTTCAAGAAAATACAGCAATTTAAAGAAAATATTTGGCTCCAAGTTAATTGAATAACAAGCTCTTTACGCTGATTTTTGAAGCAATTTAGTAGGACGCTATTATGTTGCGCTACATCACATCCGTACCAGAACTTTACCACTGGATCCTTATATCCCATTTGATTTTCGTGCAAAGTTTTGAAGCAAATGAATAAGCATTTTTTTTACAGCGACTTTTAAACATTTTATTAGGCAGCCATTCTGTTCCGACATATTACATTCGTGCTAAATTCTCAGCTCGTTTATCCGCATGATTTTATGTATACATTTGAATTATTCATGTGTTATATATTCACGGGAAAATTTTAAAATCAATTAGAATAAGTAGCTTTTTCACAGTAATTTATTTAACAATTCATTGGGCCGCCATTTTCTACCAGTTCATCCCTATATCACACTTGATTGAAATGACTAAGTTGGATTTTCATTAAAATGCTACGGTTCCATCCCGCAATCGGGTAAGGTTTTTTAGCTAAGCTGTAAACAATCAGGCAGACTGACGGAAATGAAATAATCCGGAAGGGTAATTTTCACTATTACTCTTACCAGCAATTTTCAAGCACCATTAGACAGCTTAAAGATAGGAATCTAATAACTTTAAACAAAGTTGAATAGAATGTAAAATTATATATCCGTTTCCTTACCTATGTATATGTCCCGGATAAAAAAGAAACTCTACAGGGATCTCGTAAAACATTAGAGATACAGGGATAATTAAA
Source organism: Kuschelorhynchus macadamiae (assembly GCA_030620095.1). Classification (NCBI taxonomy): domain Eukaryota; kingdom Metazoa; phylum Arthropoda; class Insecta; order Coleoptera; family Curculionidae; genus Kuschelorhynchus; species Kuschelorhynchus macadamiae. The sequence goes on along the minus strand of JAUTXW010003151.1, from coordinate 453,838 downwards.
TTAGAAAAAAGTTTTATTGCCACCTTTTCTACTTTACTAGATTGTTAATCCGACGTTGCGTTTTTTCACAACCATATTGAGTTTTTTTTAAATAGTTAATAGTTAATAATAGTTAATTCTAAATCCAACGACATATAACACTTGACGTTTATTCGACGATTCACACTGAAAAAAATATCATCAATGGTAATGGAGGTTTCCGAAGGAACGAAACATCGTATTAAAAATCTAACTACGCCGTCTTGTAGAGAATAAAAGAGTTGCTATGCAAATGTGAAATTTATTTTGATCTAGCTCTTATAGTCGAATCAGAAAAATAATTAAAATAATCATGTTTGCCTAAATTTTGGGATTTTGTGTGATATTATTCAAAGCGATAATACGAAGAAAATAATTTCTGATTTATTTAAATGATTAACTATAACAATTACTAATAATAATACAAAAACAAAATAATAAAATATTAACCTATGTATGGACAAACAATAACAATTTAAGAAACTTAACTAATTAAGGTAGATATGTATTATGTATTAGCATTATATTACAAACTTAATATTAATTAAATATAATAACAACTTATTTCTTGTTTTCAAAAATGCCTCTATCATTTTCCAAACATAAAAATCAAAAATAAACAATTTCGTTCATCGCATTTTCTAGATTATGATGTTATTTTTCTGATAGCTGCTCGTATTTTGAGTTTAATTCTTCAGCATTTTGAAATGTTTTCCAATAAAATTAATTTTCCAGGTACTCCCAAAGGAAAAAGTCCACGGATGTACGGTCTGGTGACCACGGGGGCCAGTATATAGTAAATTATTCCCAAATCGGTTTCTTAAATAATCCAAGTTATATCTCGACTTGTGGGCAACTTCATTTTGTTGGAACCACATGTTATTGGTTAAGTTTAAAGGGAAGTCGTCAAGAGCGTCTTCAAATTCGTTATTTAAAATTTCTATTTCTTCCTCGATTTTTTTGTCGCAAATCATCTAAATTATCGCTTTTATTAAAGTATACGTTTTCTTTTAAATAGGGTTGGGGCTGTTTGTTGGCTACCGAATAGGAATATACATTCCGAACTACAATCCTAACCGATTTATTTTAAATAATTGGTAACTTCTTGGACATTGTGGGGCGGTGCGCCGTCTTGATGTCAAACTATTTCAATATACTAACGAATGGGAAGTTGCTCCAAATATGCTCTGTCTTTTTATTTAGGACATTTAAATAGCATTTCCGTCAAAACACGTACAATTTTCTAAAGGTTAATATATTATATCATATGTTATGATCAAATAAGTAATTTTCACCTTCAAAATGTAATAGAATATTTGA
>JAUTXW010003151.1:82500-447500 GCA_030620095.1 Kuschelorhynchus macadamiae | reverse complement strand
AATAAGAAAGTTGGCATTGACCACTGTTACAGGACACACCCTGTATAAAAATTTTTATTGGAGAAAATGAGCAACTAAAAATACCAATCGACGGGTCCAAGCGTTTTTCCGAACACGCCCCCATTTATTTATTATCGAATTTATTCCATTTGGCTGATACACACTGTATATATATATATATATATATATATATATATATATATATATATTTTTTTTATATATATATATATATATATATATATATATATATATATATATATATATATATATATATACATTAATATACTATTAATGATAAATTACAGCAGCTTAATTAAAATGTCATAAAGAGAGATGTTAGCTATTTAGTTTACACCAGAGCCATAAAACATACTTAATTAAAATGAAAATTTAAGTAAAGAAGAGAGGAAAAATGTACATTCCAGAGTAAATAAAACCAAAAATGTTTAAGATCTTAGTTTGAGATCATGGTCTCCAGCTGAGCAACCGAAATCTGGTACTTAGCCAGAAAAGCAAGAACCTCCTTACTCTTAAAAAATAAATTTCAGCGGTTATTGATGCACGATCCGTTATCCACTCTCACTAGTACGAACTATTTAGTGATATTTTCGGATTTTGGCTGTATATATTAAAACATGTAATATAATATAAAACATAAAACAAAGTAAACAAGAGAAGGTCCATGTTATTATTCCTAGCCGCAAGAGGCAAACAAACACTAAGTGTCGGACTTAGTAACATGTCTTAGTTAAATGTTTATACGTGTTTCGCTTAATCGCGTACCATCAGACAAAAATATAAAGTATAATTATTAACTAAATCAATTGAAATTAATAACAATATCCTTAAAATTGAAAAAAAAAAACACGTCACAGATAGACTACAATAAACAAACACAACACACATTACATGGCGCGACCTTCTCGAGCTGCTAAGAAGAAATTGGAAAGAAATGTGGTTAAATGTATCTTATTGTTTGACAAAGATAACAGGATTTATTGTAAAAAATATATATCTAATTTATATCTGCGCACTAGACTACCAATGAAATTTAAAAAGGGACTCTAATTTAAGTTCTTAAAATCACTAATAGTAGACTATTACTACACACATTATATTTTCTTTAACTTGATGGGTACACAGTAGTAATTAGACGCCAACTGGGCTATCAGTTTTTATACTTACAGGTTCTGAAATAAGATAGCTTTCAACAATACCCAGACCACCCTGTACATACTTTATACAAAAGCCACATAAGAACATTCGGTGGAGCTTCTAATTAGGAACAATATAAATATTTAAAGTCTTCAACACATTTGTAATGTTATATAGGTTAAAGTGATTATTTTTACAAAAAAAGTAAGTAAGGATCACAGCATAATTTTTGCGTTGTTTAATATTAAAAAAAAGGAAATTCAATTATATTAAATTCTAAGTTTAGCAGACTTTCCAAAGTTTCAGCACAATAATGTATTTCAAATTTCTTAAAATATAAAAGTACGAGTTCTTAAACTTTTACTTGTTTTTTTAATCCTAGTTTTGTTTCAATTCCATTATTCCATTTATTTTATTACACTAACACTGCAAATTTTACCTGACATGGAATTATTAGTCTTAAACTGTAGTAGCAATTTGTTTTCTAGCGTAAGCTCAGCGACATTTATTACGTGTAAGCTCAACCTTTCTTAAGATTAATTTCTAAGGTTTAGAAATAATTACCACCAATTATTATATAATATATAAAAAAATACTTAAATAATATTAAACTTTTTTACAAATGCCAGATTGCTAATTAGAAAATATGAATTGCACTAGAATATTTTAGTTCTAACTTTTTTTAATAGATATTTTTTTACTTTCCTCCTTAGAAAAATTATGTCTATATTTAAACTTATAACATCTAAGAAATAACATAGAAACTTAGCGCCATATGAATGATCTTTTAAAGTAGGTGGGCTGTAAATATATACTTATGTATTCTTTTTTATCTGCTAAAGCTATAAACAATAATTTCTTCATTAGAATTACCTTCCAACTAACTGCTTACTCGAGTTAATCGATGGATTGCAGAAGAGTAGAATTTCTAGAGTAGCACAGTTATCATGAGACGTTGAATACCCGCTGCATTTAATACGGAAATATTGACACCAAAGGTTAACTCTAACATATCCCTAGTAAGTAATTAGTACATTATATACCAAGACTACCCTTTGTAAAGAATTTACATTGTAAAGGCGCCGTCCATATTCAGCATTATCTAAAAACCGCTATATAATAACATAGCTTCCACGGCTTTGGTGAATTAAAAAGTCATGATTCTTGGGATTAGACCATTTCAAAATGAAATTACTATCCGACGTTTTGCTTTCGATTGCACACTGAATGAGCTTGGAAAGATTCAGGCGGGCTTTTATACGCGACTTGTGCTCTCCGAATCGTGAACCTGTATCAAGATCGGTTGGTGTGATGTAGATCGTAACCCATATCTCGATTAAAGTTTTTTGTATATTTAAAAATTTCAATAGATCCTCTAATTTTTCGTTTATGAAATCCTGGAATCGATGCTAGAACCTTGGTTTCTTTTACATTTATAGTATGGCTAGTGGTATGCTGTGCTCAGCTATTACAGAATGAACTATTTGTTTCTTTTTAGTACATCGTTCATGTTCCTTAAGTCTCGCGGATATTGAGCGTTCTGTTCCTCCCACATACACTTCTTCACAGGAGCAAAACATTTTATATACTCACTGTGTTTGAAAAGGTACAACATCTTTCGGGGATCACAAGTATTGTCATTATTCTTTTGTGAATCGAAGATTGAATGTATGTTGGACCGCCGAAGTAATCGTCCTATTTTGTCTGTGTTTCATGTATGTAGTGAAGAACAACGCTACCTATCGGTGGCTTCTTATCATTCTCCTGTCGCGAAGTCGGAACACTATATCTTTTAATTGAACTCATAATATCTTCAATGCAATAGCCATTCCATAGTTTCGGTCAGTTTCGATGTTTCCGATATTATAAAATCTTGATTAACTAAACATTCCGTGGACAAACTTAAGACAGGTCAGTTGTATCCTGAAGATATTTTAGTCATTATCGATGTAGAATCACTATACACATGCTGCTGTTACCTACTCAATTTCCGTTATATTAGTTCGTACTATTTTAGATAATAATTTAATAGACCTAGTGAAAGCTTGTGTTTCATATATTTATTTCCTTTTAATCCTTTGAGGATATTACTTTAGCATCCCCTCTTCTAAAATCAAAACATTGGTTTAGATATGTAGATGATACTTTTATTCTTTGGCCTTATGAACTGGATCACCTCTTCATATTTCTGGATCACCTTAATCAAGAACATCATAATATTAAATTTACAATAGAAATTGAATCTAAAGTTTTTGTTCAAAGGAAGGAAAATTGTACAATAGGACATTCTGTGTATAGAAAACCGAAGCATACAAATAGCACACGATTTCTGATCAAGATTCTCTAACATGGGAAACATCGAAATTGATTGAAGCTCTGAGAGGCAATGGCTATGGCACCGACGATATTACGCGCTCAATTAAAAGATTTAGTAATCCAACTCCGCGAAAGGAGAATGATAAGAAGCCATCGTTAGGTACTGTTATTCTTCCCTACATACATGGCACTACAAACAAAATAGGACGATTACTTCGGCGGTCTAACATTCGTAAAATTTTCAATACACATAAGAAGATTGGATAATGCTTGTGATCCGCAAAAGATGTTATACCTAACATAAAACGAAAGCTTTCACGGCTGTGGTCAATTAAGAAATCATGATTATTGTGATTAGACCGTGTCAAAATGGGATCACTTTCCGACGTGAATCTCGTGAAGTGAAGATCACTGAAGATGCCTCGTGCAATCGAAGACGAAACGTGGGAAAGTGATTCCATTTTGACATGGTCTAATCCCAAGAATCATGATTTCTTAATTGATGTTATATCTTTTCAAACAGAAGGAGTATGTAAAATTTATTGCTCCTAGAGAGCGAGCGATGTATTAAAAAGAAACAAATTGTTTAATCTGCTTTAGTTGAACACCAGCAAACCACTGGCCATATTATAAATGTAAAAGAAACCAAGGTTCTGGCATCGGTTCCAGAGTTTTATAAACAAAAAATTAGAGAATCCATTGAAATTTGAAAAAAAAATTTAATTTACAAAAAACTTAATCGGTCTACATCACACGTGGAAACCGGTCTTAACACAAGGTCAGGTTCGGCGAGCACAAGTCGGGTATAAAAGATTATGAAATTGTAGTTGCGGATTCATGGTTTAAAACTATTTTTTGGGTTTTTCGCCCTAATAAAATTTGAAATTAAATAAAATTATTTACCTGATAAAATCAATAGGCAGTCTTAAGTTCTCGGTCCGCTATGAAGGTACCCGAGAAACGACACTGAAAAATGTTTGTTTTCTGGACGTTTCGGGGGAAGCCCCCTTCTTCAGGAAACCTACAAATAAAAAAATTAAAAGCAAAATATTTCTTCTGCTTAGTATCAGAAATGTGACCAGAATGGCTAATCTCTGACAAAATATCATTGAATGTCAATTTAAAGGTGTTGTTTTTAATTGTTAGAATAAAGTGGGAAATATGTGTACCTAGAGTATGTTCATTTTAATTTTTTGTATTTTGAGGTGTCCTTTTTTTTTACTTCAGTATTTAGCAATATTAACAATGTGTTATTAAAACTGGGTTTCTTTTAAATATATTAAAACCGCCAGTAGGTAACGCTAATTCATATATAAAAAATTCACAACACTTCCTAGAACAATTGTCTAATATTCAAATAAATATAAATACTACACTGGAAAGTTTTGACATCGTTAGTCTTTTTACAAATGTACCTGTAAATAAAACTTTAAACATACTAAGAAATAAACTTGAGAATGATAACAATCTTAGTGAACCTACATCATTAAACATTAATACTATTCTAGAATTACTAACTTTTTGTGTAAAAAACGCTTATTTTCAATACAAAAACGAATATTACCAACAACATTTTGGCATGGCTATGGGGCCTCCCCTATTTCCGTTACTAAGTAATATTTTTATGGAAAACTTTAAGTTAAATTATATTCAAAATTACGATCATAAACCACTTATTTCTTGGAGATACATTGATGACATTTTTTGTATCTATGAACATGACGATCAACATTTAAATAATTTTTTTATATCGTATTAACACCAAAGATCCAAGAATTACATTTACTATTGAAAAAGAAACAGACCAACAACTTCCATTTTTATACATACTTATCAAAAAAGACATACACAGTTTTGAAACAAAAGTATAAAGGAAACTTACACACACAGATACTTAAATTTTTACTCAAATCATCCAATTATGGTTAAAAAGGGAGTTGTAAAAAGTCTATGATAGACCAAAAATGATTTGCAAAGATCAAAATTGTATTAAAGAAAAAAATTTTATAAAAGATCTTTTAAATCAAAACAATTATCCTAATGATTTCATTGAAAAATGTTTTTATGAATTTGAGAATCCAAACGACAAAAAAATCCAAAATAGACCAATTACAAACTTCTTTATGCCATACATACCTAATTTATCAGGTAAAATAAAACGAATATGTAAAGGTTCTAACAACAGAACGATTCTTAAAACACAAAATACACTTAGAAGCAAACATAAAAAAACAAAACCTGACAATGGACTAGAAAATACAAAAAATGTTATTTATAAGATGCCGTGTCGATACAATAAATTTTACATAGGTGAAACCTCTAGGCCATTAGCCAAAAAAATTAAAGAATCTCTCCAAGCTTAATCACTACTCGTGGAGTAAAGATTCCTGAAGATGCCTTGTGCAATAGAATGTGAAAAGTTGAATAATAATTCCAATTTGATATAGTCTAATCACAAGAACCATGATTTTTTAATAGTCTATAATATTCAAATGCTTCTGAAAACCCCATTAAAATTAGAGCGGAAGAATGTTGTGAAACTGCTTACCTATGATAGCGCATCAGTTCTATAAAATAGTAATTCGGCATAACACCCCCTTAGGCTAGCTATTTAAATTAATTGCCAACGTTTATTACATATATACAACCATTTAATTCTTATGGTATGAATTTGGAAGTTAGATTTATGAGCGCTCTATATATTGCTGGTAATTAGATAAATTTTTTTTATAAATATTGTTCTGTTATTTTAATTGATGCACATCTACAATATTTACATTGTATCTACATTTTTATATACACATCAAGTACAAAATATTACTTAACATATTTTAGTGAAATAATAAAAATATATATTTCTAGAACTTCGTAGACGATAAATGTTTATATGTTTCATTTTTCCTGGAAAAACTAGATATATTGGACTAACGATGATAAATTGCAGAAGCTAAATTGACTTAGGCAAATGTATAAAGTCTGCTATAAAATGGAGAAAAATATCGTGAAATCTTGGAACCGATCCAAATCCAAATTTTCTTGGGATTGGTAATTTATGCCATATAAATAAATCCGGACTGTTTTCGAATAATTGAATTTGTAATATTTTTGTGCCACTTAGGTGGTTAATTCTTTTTTTTGGATTCTTAGCCTAGTTACTATCGTGATATGTTTAAGTCAGTTACAATAGGCAAATGTTTTATACAAAACATCTAAAATAACTCTTCATTAATAAGGCTTTCCAGAAGGTTCCGCGGGGTGTCTGTTTCTACCTGCTATCTTCGATTCTTTTTCATTCTCATTCCATTATTTTGTTTCTGTGTGTGCAGCTTAAAAACTGTCTATTAAATTAACTTTAATCAATAAGATGATAAATAAATACAGTTTGGAAACGATTTAATATGGAGAAACAAAATAGGAAAATATGTACATCAAAAAGTAGGAAAGACGTTATATGTAAGTTTTTTCTCATTTAATAATTTTGTGGAACTATTCTATGTAAAACTTAAAACTTTTTATATAGTAACTAGCTGAACCCCTACACTTTGTTGCACATATAAGCTAAAGGCGGGAACCGAGGATGGCGTGAATAACAAGTAATAAAAACTAATAAAAAATTATGATGATAAACACTATGGTATTTTTTGTGCCCCCCCTGTCGTGGTTAATTACCACTTTTTCAAGGGCCTATAGTATAGAAAAAGGAACCACATTACATTCGGTCGTACTAGAAGAAACCTATCTAACGTCAAAAATTGTACCTTACCCTAATTAAAAGCAATGAGGAACAATAATAATCGAAAACGCATTAACAATCACACACAACGTTTGACTTACCAATACCTCACGCGGTCTGGATGACTTTATTTTTCATTTAAGTGTCGTTATATTTATGTAGTTCTTTAAGGTGATAACAAATAAACACTAAGTTCTGTCTAGATCTTAATATGAACAATGTTTTATTTCCGACTGATATAGGAAACTGATATGAAGTCAGATCTTTCAGCATTAGAGATGTATCACAAATAGTGTTGCTACACCAAGACCACCCTGTGATATATAGGAGTCAATAATAAATAACATAAAATTAATAAATAAAATTATAATACAAGTGACATAGTTGGTCACAAATTTACAATATATTACACAAAACATAGAAAAACGTGAAGAAAAAAAATACAAGACAGACGAGTGTGAATTTTCATTTTATTTATTTAAAGCACCAGGGCGGACGCGACAAATATTATTATCAGTTTTTATAACACCAGTTTTAAAAATAAACACATTAGATCCATTATAGATTACCAGTATACCAAGACATATTTAAAAGAAAATCGAGCACTAATCAATGAAACATGAAAACATGATCCAAACCAATAAATTTCAAAGGCAACCTAATCTTCTAGTGAATGAATGAAAACAGTTTGATATTTATCGGAAACCGAAGCAAAGAAATTAAAGAAGCACAACTCTCTTCCCCCTCGTATACATGAAATTAAGATAAATGCACAAACCTGGTGTGTAGTTGCGACTGGAAGTCGGTTGCGTAAATTCGCCAAGTTACAACATAGCACTCTTAATCCATAACACAGTATCACTGGTTACTTTAACTTTTAAGCTCAACTTAAAAAACTTGTTTTTTCAGTTTGTATCCTTTTCAAAAACAATAACTCTAATATTCCTAACCAGTCAGTGTGCATTATTATTTTTTCAGTCAAGTTATTTCTTGTTCCATGGTAAATTTTATTCCCAAATTGAGGGAAGTGCTATGGGCAATCCAGCAAGTCCGGTCACGTATAATGAATGACTTGATTGAAACAGTTTTTGACAGTTTATATTTTAGTTTGGGTTCTGTAAAGCCATATGTAGATGATACTTTGGCCTCAGTACCACGTGACAGGTTGCATGATATTTTTTTCTTTTTCTAACAATTATCATAAGAAACTTAATTTTACCATGGAAACTGAAGCGGCTGCTAAAATTGAATTCTTAGATAACGTAGTCTACAAACAACCTAATGGATATATTTTGACTAACTGGTGCATAAAAACAACTAGCTCTGGTAGACTACTAAACCTAAATTTGAACCATTACATTTCGCAAAAAATAATGACTGTAAGAAATTTATTATATAGGTCAAGCAACTTGTCGCAGGAATCGTTTTTTAGTGACAATTTGATTAAAATTGAGGAAAAAAAAGGAAATGCGGCTATAAAGGAAAAGGGTGACATTAATAATAATAAACAATATTATAAGTTTCCTTCTATACCTGGTTTGTCCACTAATATCCAGAAATGTACCTATTAAGAATACTAACAAACAATGTAAGTTTGCATTTAACAATGTTAAAACGGTCAATCATTTGTTCACGAGATTGCGACAACATATAAACGATTGTCACAATCAAAATAAAATAGAGACAACAGCTCTCAGTCTTCATCATCGCCATTATGGTTATGAGTTTGATTTTTCAAAAACCATAATTTTTGATAAAGAACAAAATTATGATAAGCGTAATATGGGAGAAATGATAGATATTAACCTGAATGATTTGGTTAATTTAAGAACGTACACCAATAATTTAAGTTCCTGTTTAAGTTTCAGCTACTGTATGGTTAGACATTTTTTGTTGAGTTGCGAAAAAGCCAAAAGTTTATTTTTAAATCTAAAGTCAACAATAATCATATTACTTTTACAAATAATATTATAAAAAATATATTACGGCTTAATATACTTTTAGAACAGTAAGAAGCCTTCGAGCCCTAAGACCCGTATTTCGCATTTAAATTAAAAGTAGAACTAAATATATTAAATGTAGAAGTAAACATAGTTAAAACAAAAAGCACTTGCTAAATTAGATCCGACAAAACAAACTAATGTTAAAAGCTCAAAAAAGTTTTCAACATTTGGGTCGCTTTTACCTAAGCTCCTAATTTGGATTCGTTTTAAAACAGGAAAATCTAATTTCCTCATGTAAAACTCGTAGAAATTCCCATTAGAGAGGAAATGGAACACTGTCAAATTTAAAAACATTTTATTGTAGTGTTATCATTTTTCATCAAACATTTTTACGACTATAACCGGTAAAATAGTTTCGTTTACATAGAAATATGGCAAGCCATTTTATTCTATACGAGAAATTAGGACTGTTTATTAAATAAGTCATACATTTATAAGTAATTCAAGTGTTTTTTTCGGTCCTAAGCATTATTGTGCATTTTTGAGTAGGTGAACAATACTTTACCGTGTTAAGTTATCCGGGTGCCAGTTTACAGTTCGTATGAAAATACAGGTAGTTTCAATTACACTAGGCAACAAATACGAAAACAAATTGCGACTGATGTTATAATGGCTGTACAGGGGAGTTTAAAGCATCCTAATTACTAATTCAACAACTAAAATTATCCTGAATGCATCGGTTATTTTTATTTTATTCCCAAATTTTTATATATAATTTTTATATATTTTATATAGGATAAGAGGTTTTATTTGCGAAAATACATATGAAAATACATTTATAGTAAGTCTTTCATTTATATTCCTGACCGCTTTCCCTCATAATAAACCAACAATAGTTCCCCATGATTGCTGGATCTTATCTGCCTTGGTAGCGCCCCTCCATTGTTAGTCTATCTTGGTGGAACCTTTCTTCTTGTTCGTCACTAACCGCACCTAAATTTTCGGGAAAAAGAATTAAATGGGAGTGCAATAATTTTATTTTATCAGACATGCGACAGTCCATTTTGCAGTAGTTTTCAAATAGTTTTTCTGCAAGTTTCTCGTAGTTTTCTAGTTTTTTGTTTCCCAAAAACGTCAAAACAATTTTTTTTAAAAGACCTCCACGCAGCTAACTAAACATTAACAACACTTAATTTTTGATCAAACTTTTTATCCCTTAGTGTTTTTCTAATTTGTGGTCCAATTAGGAAAAATGTGTAAGGTATTTAAACGCATCTCCTTCTTTATCTAAAGCTTTCACGAATATTTTCATCAATCCCAGTTTAATGTAGGTAATAGAACTTTTTTAGGATCAATAAGAGTTTTATTCTTTACATTAGCTTGGCCTAGAATAAACTTACTTCTATGAAATCATTCTTTTACTTTGTAATAGCTTCGTGTTGTTCTACTGTCCCAAAAACCAAACAAAAATAGCAATACTTGGTAAATCCACCCTGAAGAACAGTCCTATGACTTTTAGGTCACCACATATCTTCCACTTATACATATCATTGCTTATTGCATTTAGAATAAGTATCATCCTTTCGTGTTTTTTCTCTTCATGTCAACTGCATGGCCAAGAGGTATAGAGGGTAAGGACTCTAAAGGTATTGCCTTTATGGAGCAGAACTGATTTTAAACTTATTTTAGAAGAATCTAAAAATAAGCGCCATTTGTCAGGGAATTTTTCCATAACACTATTGGATGACGGCACACATTTTATTCTGCCTAGGGAAAAACAAAGATAGCTCCTTGTTACAGTTCCTAAATATTGTAACTTTGGTTCCAGTGGCTAGTAAATTCCATTATTGTAATCTTGAACATAATAGTTCAGCATGCTCTTTAAACGAGTGGAGATCCCAAACTAGTTCATATAATTCAGCTTGTTTGATTAAATGGGGAGCTTTTCTTCACTTTTGGAAACATAAGAACCGACTTTTTTTGATAAATTATCGGGTTCTGCCTTACCATCCTACATTTCTAAATCATCCTTCCAATTTGCGGCGCGCGGCGCTGGAACTGGCAAACCTTTTCTATGAGGGCCGGTCTTATTGCTGAGAGAATATCTTGATATTTAGAATTATGTTTGCTCTCTCCATTTTGGAAAAAACAGTCACTTTTTTCACGCAAAAGTAACAGTCGTTCGAATGATTTGTTGGTTCTTTCCAAATCATTGGAACTGCAAAGGGCATGAAATAACGTTTGCAATGTAACCAGTGACTTAGATCTGCTGCAGAGGTTTGACAACATATGTGGGGAGCCCAGTTCCCATCTTAGTCGTCAACAACACGTTTAAAATATGTATGATAAGCTATTTTTGTCATTTGGTTAATTGTCCTTTTCTGCGATTTAGGGGTAAACTGACTACATATATAGCAGAAACTATCTGCGGGGTTAAGACAGACACGTTTCGGTAGTTTTGTACATTATTGACATTATTGTACTATCGCGTACATCGGTTCTCAGATTCGATACTACGTTTACAGGCGTCAACTGACTTTATTCAATACAATGAAGACATCAATACAAGGCTCTTACTATTGGTTTGTTTTTCGCACTTCTCTTGACTATCTAATACTGATCACTACTTGTGGTAGACTAATACAATACTGATAATCCGACGGCCGGCCGGCTGCTTTTTTAGACGTTTCGTAACTCTGATATTTACTAGAAACATCGATTATTGAGAGTACTAAAACCGACGACATAATTCCTGTTATCCTTCGGTAAGTAGCTGTCCCACGACTACCGGGTAGGGTGAAATATGGAACTACGTGAGGTTTAATGGGTGTTTTCGTTATTTTAAGCCCTAGGGTGGAACTTTGTAGATGGGTGTTATCCCCAGACACCCCTCATGCAGTGTTGTCGGATTGTACACTACCCTAACTTAGGAAAAACGTAAATTTGGCAATATCACAAGAGTACAGTTCAGTTTAAAAACTTAAATATGTGAAACATAAAAGTGCGTATTGATGCATATCGCAAATACAGCTAACATCTAGCAACTTAGAGAGGGCAAGGCTAAAGCGACTTCTCTTCATATAGGACTAAGCAACGCGCAAGCGTTAAACAAGGCGCAAGCTTTATACCAGAACCCGAATTTATTTATTTTTTAATTCCAACAAACATTACTTTTTAAAATAACGTGATTAAAATACTTTTGCTGAAAAATCATAACTCAAAAATATTACGTGTATATTTTAGCATTTAGCGATGAGAAATTAACAAAAAATGCCTTTTACACCATAGTTCTAAATAGTTAAATTTTTACTTAGGATTTTGCACATGACATTTAGTGTTTTTGCCACTTTTAGAATTATTATTTTAACAATTAAAGTATCCATATCTAAACCCGATAAGAAAATTTGGTGCATTCTGATCACTATAAATTTCATTATAATTAGCCAAATGTCTTACATTATTATTATTTAGCAATTTTACCGAAAATCAGATAGAAACTTACATCTATTAAGATACCTTAATGTACTCTATAGGTTCCTTAAAAGAAATGTTATAATCTAAATTACTCCTATTTTTATGCATGTTATTTTTTAACCCAACATGTTTGCTGGAGGCCCCGCATCAACTAATTGTTATTATTAAAAATACCTTATTTTAAGCTAGTTCATAACTTTAACTGGTAACAATGATATGTTTATGTACCAGTCCTTAAGATATTTTACTTAAAGATTGAACCTATATTCACCACACTAACCTAATATTTAACTTAAATTAACTGATTTCCGTTTAACTGGACGAATAAACGAATAGAGAGTAGCGGGTGTAATAGTAATCGTTCCGTCAGAAACTTTGATAAAACCATCAGTCAACGCAACCCCACTTTCTCGCTGATGCGACGTTGGCAGATATATCCTGGCAAAATCACTATTTTCACTTCCCTTCGCTAGAAAGTATATCATATAAAAGATACATTTTTAGGTTTTTAAATATCTTTACATTTCTGGGTCCCCAAAATCCAAAAAACATGTATTTTTCATATTGATCCAAATGTAACAAAAAATCATAGAAACGCGTAGTTGACCAGAGTTTTTCAAGCTATTGGACAACATTTAAAACAATATTAAAACAAAGAAAATCGAAGGAAAACAAGCGCACAGGAAAAAAACCAGACACTTTCCCGACGAAGCTTTGAGGAGTGATTCTCTAACAAAAAAAAAAGAAAAACATTTGTGATACACATGGGCCAAAAATTCTTTGCTACAGAAAACTATATAATTTTTACTTTTTTGATAAAACATATTTTTTCGGGTTTTAATGTTTGATTTACTGGACATTTAAAAATTTTTGGTAATTCTAAAATATTTAATACCTTGTATTTCGGTAGGCAATAATTTCTGGATCAATATTTATAGCAAATTATTTCTATTTTTTTGAGAATCACTTTAATGTTTGTCGGGATACCCATATAGCGGATCCAATATGACACTACTTTTTTTAATAACATTAAGAGTATGAGTTAGTTTTCAAGAATTAACTATGGCGGTCAGAGTTATAGCTAAATGGAATGAATACAAATTGATATATGGAATTCCCCACCAGCTTTAGCAATTTTTGTTTTAATGCAATTTTCGTATTTGAAAAATTGTTAATATTATACTTTTGCAAAATTTGTGTTTTTAATTAGAAAGTTGCGTTTTGTTTTTGTTTTAGTACCCAGATTAGTAATTAATATATATATATATATATATATATATATATATATATATATATATATATATATATATATATATATATATATATATATATATATATATATATATATATATATATTCAGAAACTTTGATAAAACCATCAGTCAACGCAACCCCACTTTCGCGTTGATGCGACGTTGGCAGATATATCCTGGCAAAATCACTATTTTCACTTCCCTTCGCTAGAAAGTATATCATATAAAAGATACATTTTTAGGTTTTTAAATATCTTTACATTTCTGGGTCTCCAGAATCCAAAAAACATGTATTTTTCATATTGATCCAAATGTAACAAAAAATCATAGAAACGCGTAGTTGACCAGAGTTTTTCAAGCTATTGGCCAACATTTAAAATAATATTAAAACAAAGAAAATCGAAGGAAAACAAGCGTACAGGAAAGAAACCAGAAACTTTCCCGACGAAGCTTTGAGGAGTGATTCTCTAACAAAAAAAAAAGAAAAACATTTGTGATACACATGGGTCAAAAATTCTTTGCTACAGAAAACTATATAATTTTTACTTTTTTGATAAAACAAATTTTTTCGGGTTTTAATGTTTGATTTCCTGAACATTTAAAAATTTTTGGTAATTCTAAAATATTTAATACCTTGTATTTCGGTAGGCAATAATTTCTGGATCAATATTTATAGCAAATTATTTCTATTTTTTTGAGAATCACTTTAATGTTTGTCGGGATACCCATATAGCGGATCCAATATGACACTACTTTTTTTAATAACATTAAGAGTATGAGTTAGTTTTCAAGAATTAACTATGGCGGTCAGAGGTATAGCTGAATGGAATGAATACAAATTGATATATGGAATTCCCCACCAGCTTTAGCAATTTTTGCTTTAATGCAATTTTCGTATTTGAAAAATTGTTAATATTATACTTTTGCAAAATTTGTGTTTTTAATTAGAAAGTTGCGTTTTGTTTTTGTTTTAGTACCCAGATTAGCAATTAATATATATATATATATATATATATATATATATATATATATATATATATATATATATATATATAACTCGGTAACCATTAATCACAGAATTATGGGAAAAAATGTTATAGGTAAATCGGCTAAATGACTGAAAATTATTGTCAAGTACGAAAAATGGCCGGTAGGGGGCGTAACAGCAACCCAAAAATGGAAATTCCGATTTTCTCTTGAATTTCCCTAATTAAGAATTGTCGAAAATATAAGCATTATATTCTTCAGGGAATTATGCAACTTTTTGTCATTTATCATTGTTTTCTATTTTCAATTATAAAGTGGTGGGGGAAGGTCAAACTTTTTTTCCTTCAAACGTTTATGCATCTGTTTTGGATGAATCGATTACATTGAACTTGGTGTCAGAAAAAAACAGCCTTTTTTGCTCTCAACGTAGAGCTATTAATTGTAATTAGTAATACGGTAATGATTCTATTAGTGGTCACTAGATGGCGTTTTTTCGTAATTCTTCAAATATTACGGATTTTCTCAAAAAAATCAAACAGTTTGATATGACTTTTTTGTCATAATTAAATTTATGTTTATAAAAGGTATCGAATAGTGAAATAAAAAATCCAGGTCCGTATTTAAATTAAGTAAGTTGTTGATGGTCGCCCAAATCCGAAACGTCGGATTGAAAAACTAACCTTATTAATTTTTAGGGGAGAAAAAGTGACAATAATAAAGTGAAGTAAATTATGATTTTTCTATAATTGTAGGCTTAGTCGGCATGATAGATGAAAATAATTTTCACATCATCATTGTCACTTTTTCTGCTCTACAAATTGATGAAGTTAGTTTTGCAATCTGACGTTTCGGATTCGAGTGACCATCATCAACTTTTTTAATTTAAATATGGACCTAAATTTTTTATTTGACTATTCGATATCTTTTATAGCCTTAAGTTAAATTATGACAAAAAAGTCATATCAGACGATTTGATATTTTTGAGAAGATCCGTATTATTTAAAGAATGTTTTATTTAGGGTGTTACATTTGAAATAACAAACTTGGAGTTGATTCCAAAATAACAGATCACCCTGTACATCTACGAACTACATCGAAAAAAAATTGCCAAATTTTAATGAATGTATTTAATTTTATTTTGTATTTGTACAAATGTAAAAGTTGATAGGGGGGTGCATAAATATCCAAAAATCCTTGTACATATTTAATTTGAATGGAAAATCATAGCATTTTCTTAAATAATCTTTTTATATTCACAACATGGAGTCTTTTTAAAGTGAATGGTGCATTGCCCGGCAGTTCGATTGGACCGTAGAAAAAATAAATTTTTTCTACCGTATCAATATTATCCCTTTTAGGCCAAACAAACTGATCTCCGCTTTGTTTCAAAAATTTTACTTTGAATTTATCACCCTCTAAAATGTCCATAACTCTCCCAAGAAACCACTGCTTATCGTAGGCAACTGTATAGTAGTTATTTGGGCCAATGTCACTAATTGTTAGATCTTCTGAATTTGGTTCATTGTCCGTTATACAACTTTCATCAATATTTCCATCTTCATCTACATCTGTATCGCTTCGGGGATCACTCAAAATCACACTACTCTCATTACTTGATATTTCCTGTTCATAGTCGCGTTTGTTTTTCAATTTAAAAGTTTTCTTCGAATATATTGGTTCGGTTTTCAGCTTTCTTTTTAGAGTAGGCTTACCACTCTTATTGACGATAAAACGACTTAGTCGGTCGTTACATAAGCGCCCGTTTGCGTCGATTAGCAACCAGCAATATGTTGACTTTTTTATCACTGCTGTCTTATCTTTTAATGGAATTTCCAGGTACGCATCCTCCTCTTTAACGTTGTTAACTTCGTTCGAATAATCTTTCAAATCTAATGAACATCTATTTGTAGTTTGATTCATATCTAGATTAATACTGTCGTCGTTTTCTTTCTTGTTTAGATTTTTAGATCCTGTATGATTTGTGAAATCACTTTCCATCTCGCTTTCCATATTATCCTCCATAGTATCGCATTCATAATATACTCGCTCAAGATCTACTTTTAAAAACTCTTCTTCTTCTGGATGGAAGTGAAGTTACATCATTCTTGGCATCTTCCAATGCTCTTTCTATAACAGCTTCTACGTCTACACACACTATCTCCTCTTGACTGATACTGTTCTCATGATCTCTTCCTTTTTTAAGTTCTCGTGGAAACACAAAATCGCTTTTCATTTCGCCAATGATATTATTTATCGTATGAATTCGAGATACTTTATACAATAGATCCTTAATACTAAAGTTTATGATCGTTGAAAATGTAGAAGTCATGGATCTTGCAGCTCGAAATAGCTTTTTGCATGGCTTATATTAGCAAAATGTAGCATGTCACTATTCAATCCACACTTTACGCTATTGTGTTTGAATAATAAAACAACCTTTATGATGCTATGGGCGTTAAGTTCGATGCAGTTATAACAGTTGGCCGAAATAAAGTTGTCTTTCAACGTTAAAGTCCTACTTTTTTTAATTGATGATCTCCACACTCTTATTAAAAAAACAGCGTACCAAATTCTATATATTCTTTCACATAGTGGAATATTCTCCTTTTTCTCGTCTCCCAAAAATGCAGATAATATATAATTCATAATTTTTAAGTAGATTCGAGTCCCATCTGTATCAGGCATTATTTTTAAAATATCAATAATTTTATCGCTGCATAATTTTTCGGCCGACGAAAAATTCATCTTGTCCTCAGCTTCCACGTCTGATGCCGTTAGGAGATGCTTATCTTTCGGTATTGTGTTTGTGATATTGACAATGTGTTGCTGAGTTGCTTCAAATTTTCCCAGAGTCAATTTAATATCTGTTTTCAAAAATCTTACTCTCATCTTTCTCTCGATATGTATGAAATCTTGAAAGTAACATATATTTGTTGCATCTGTATCCATATGGTACCATTTGTAAACAGAGCCGAGGACAGAGCTTTCCTAATATTTTTATACCAAACTTGCTAGCTTCTTCTCTTAATCGTTGCCATCTTCGTAAAACGTCTTCATATGTAAATCTGTTATCGGTCCCAAATAAACCCACGCAATATGAATGTGATCCCTGGGTCAAAGGCTGTGCTACAAAAACATATGCGTACGTGGCTTTGATACCTGTTTGGAAGTACTGTTGTATGGCAGTTGATGACGATGCTATAAAGGTATTTTTCTCTGGCAAACCTTTATTCAAAGGTAATACAAAACCAACGATTTTATTGGAATTTGAGTCATATTCGATCCTCCCACTCACTCTTGTTCCGCCTTCAAAGTTGTTTAAGCCTGCAAAATCAAATGTGCCCTCCTCCAGACGTGTTTGTTTGTGGTCGACAAAGCGGTTTAGTGTGGATATTGAAGGCATACTATTTCTTAGGTTAGCTTGTAATGTCTCGTATGCCAACCTACCAGCTGTGTAAAATATATAAAGACATAGTTTCTTGGTCACTTCATCAAAAGTGTTATTATTTTGTAGGTATTTTGAATTTGCTTGTGCATTAACTATTAATTTATGTAGAAAGGTGGATAAGACCTGTGTTTTGGATTGCATTGAGGTATTCAATATATCATCGGTATAATGCAAAGTTTCTGGAATACTGCTTAAAATTTGATCTGTTAGATCAGGTGACATAGATTCACAAACGGCATTGATAAAGTTATAATATTCTGTAAGAACTGTTTGATTGGCTGTTAAACTATTCTCTCTGGTACGTTTTGACCTTTCTGATTTCTGATATTTTGGGCTTTTCCATTTTGTTTTGTCTGCTACTGGTTTCGGTGTAGATCTTGTCTCTTCTAAAATTGAATGTTCATTGTCATATCCTGGAGAATTAATTGCATGATTGTTTATACGCTGGTCGACCTCAACTCCCTCACGAACGTCTTTGGATGTGCTTGCTTGAAGGTTGTTTTCAGTGTCTTCTTAACTTAGTCTAGGTAGTACGGAAATATTTTGCAATATGTTAATTTTCTTGGCAGAATTTGGAGCGGGGACTCTTTCAAAATAAGAAAATATTGGCCTTGATGTCGTCTTTGCAGTGGCGGGATTGCAACGACTAGATATTTGATCCACCTTAATATGCTTTTCCAGTAAATGAGTTTGGAAATTTGACAAGATCCATCTTGTTGACCCATAGCCTTTCCGCTGCCATTTTCTTGAACTGTATGTACTACCGCAAAAACATTTACATGAGAGTGTATCACCACAAGATTGTTTTAAAATATTAATGTTTACGTTAATTAGATTAAAATCGTTTTGAAAACATGGCCACGTCTGTAAGTTAATCCTAGGTTCTGCCCATTTTTTAATACTGGCGATAATTTTTGTTTTTTCCTCGACAAAATTTATCTCAGAAATTTGATTGGGTGGGTTGAGGTATTCTTTTTGATTCTTTTTAATTGATGAAGATAATGATTTTCTTGAAGGCTCGTTAACTTTCTTTGGATTTCCAGATACATCAGTTGCATCATTTTCTTCTTTTCTCCTAAAGTACTCGGCTACACTAGTGACCATTTGTTTATGGCCAACAATAAATTTAAACTTTTCGGGTTTATTTGAATAAATCCCATAATATTTTTTATAGTCAGTTTTGTCTACTATATCTATAAAATCTGTTTGGGCAAACTTTTCCATTTCAGAGATTGCTACCTCATCAATTTTGCCAATTAAAGTTTCATTCTCATATCCATTGATAGTTAGCATATTTTTGACACACTCAGGTACTTGAATATTGAGTTTAGCTTCAGCCTCTAACCATAAATTGGAGATTTGGTCTATTGGCTGAAATAGAAAAAATCTTTATTTATTTATTTAAAGATACATTTACAAACACCCCTAATGGGTAATTACATGTAAAATAGTATATATAAGTTTCTTATCAGGATTTTTAACAACTTTTGTTATTTTAAGCTCCTGTATTCATTAATATTTGAAAGGCGAAATCATCAAAGTGACAAATATCATAACTGAGATATCACTGCTTCGTCGTTCTCTACCATATCAAACTATTCATCTATTGCGACTTTCGGTAAAAATTAGTTCGACGTTATTAAAAAGAACGCGCTATGATACAACACGCTATTGAAGTGAAACTTCCACAACCAAACAAAAACGTTTCTACTTCTAATTTTATTATGGGACTTACGAATATAGAATTTCCAAAAATAATAATTTAATAATAGTTTTCCAACAAAAAAAAAACTATAGTGTGTCCTTAAGACCACACGACCGACAGAAGTAAAAACTCAGCTCAATCGAACATGAAAAAGTTAAGTTTTGGACCCGCCCTCCTGAATACGACCCTGTACCAATTCAATTATTCCCTAATATTGAATTGTTATCCAACCTTAATACGTATATGAAATTTCAGCTCAATCGAAGATGAAAAAGTTAAGTTTGAGCCCCGCCTTCCTAAATACGACCCTGTACCAGTTCAGTTACTCTATAATATTGTATTGTTATCCAACCTACGTGTAGAAAATTTCAGCTCAATCGAACATGGAAAAGTTAATTTTAGGCCCTGCCCTCCTGAATACGGCCCTGTAATCCCTGTATCAATTAATCATTCCATAATATTGTATTATTATCCAAACTAAATACGTGTACAAAATTTCAGCTCGATTGAACATAGAAGAGGTAATATTGGGCCCCACCCTCCTCGATACGGCCCTTTATCATTTATTATTATTATTCATTATTCCAAATTATCGTTTTGTCATCCAACTTAAATTCGTGTCAAAAATGTCAGCTCAATCGGACATCGGCAGGCTAGTCAATCTTCACCTCGATCTTCACTTACAACTTACTTATTGTTTCAGAACTATTGACTGTTACGTCATAATGACACGAAGCGTATTCTTACGGGATTTGCTGGTGGCTTCATTATGACGTAACAGTCAAGCGTTATGAAACAGTGTATACAACCTTTGATTACACACACACAGACACACTACGGCTTCCAGTCGACTCGAGCCGACTTTAACTGAACGAGCGTTACCCTTTTTACCGAGCGTGACGCATGAATCTCATTCACTCCCCATAAAATAAAATGCTCAGGTGCGCCTAAAGAAGTTTTCAATTCAAAAAATGGATTTTCCGAGATTTGAGCCCACGAGCCTTACGATCCAATGCCTAAAAGGCCAGATGCTAACAGATGTAGCTAGACAGGTAGCCAAGCGCAAAGGAGCATTAAAGGAAATGCTTACAGCGTTGAATATTTTCGTTACATAGCAAATCACATGAAACGAATTACCCTACCGTGCCCCCCTACCCGTAAATTCTGTTGTAGCAGTTTTGTGTAAACTTCACTGTTTGGTACCAAGATCCGCGTACGTGAGGTTTATTTTTAAAATGTCATATGTTAAATAATAATTGCTTCGCCTTTCAAATGAGCAGAGGTGATGTTTTTATATAAGTTAAACATCAAGGGTCCACCACGAATATTATGTGACATGACTATTCAGTTTTAATTTATCTAAAAAGTATGGATAAACATCTGTCGTCAAATTCATTCCTATTCCATAAATTAATGAGGAAACTAATGTCTGACTAAACTCATTCTTCATCTGATACTCCAATTTAATAATCGCTACATTTGGTTGAATGTACATACCTGTGGGTTGTCTTCGGTAAGGTCTTTCATATCTGATATTCTTGCCAAAACTTCATTTAATTATGTTCAGTTATTGTCACGTACTTAAATAATATTTGTCAGTAACCTGAATATTATATTGCATTTCATTTCGTAAAAATAAAACAAGCCGGCAACGTTGTTGAAAATACCGCCGATCGGCCATTGAATTATTTTTAGGAAACAATACATAACCTCAATTTCTGAATTCGAAATTGAAATTTGACTGTACTATTCATCCAGGGAAACTAGGCTTATTATCATTACAAACACACTTACCTTTTCTCGACTCAACTTTGAATAATTTTTTGTCACGTTATTCACAGATAAACGTCAATAAGTACTTAGCGTAAACAAAATCTGCGCTGGGACTCACAGGAATTAGCGAACAAGAAAGCGACGTTGTCACTATTACGTGCAGCGGCATGGCATTGTGTTATTAAAGTGTTTTTAATTCTAGACGTGGGGCCGAGCGTGGGGCTAAGAAAACGATATTAGCAATTGCAAATTTGGATTGGTTTTTAATAAATGATTTGATGTTCTCTCCTACTCCTAGCCAATTTCCACAGCAAATTTCCAGAAACATGTAGTCTATCTTTACAGTACTCAGAGAGTTCCACTTAAATTTGTATTGCGATTTATACTATAACGAATATTCAAAATAATTAGATACAAGAAGGTAAGGTGATACTCGACAAAACAAATACACTATGGATAATGGAAATATTTTGTGTAGATTGCCAACTAGTGCCATACTAATGCCACACTAATGCCATACTAATGCCATACTAATACCATACTAATGCCATACTAATCTCATATTAATGCCATGAAATACACATAAAAAGGGGATCAATGCCAACCAATGCCATCCTAATGCCATTACTAATTCCATGAATACACACAAGTATATAGGAGTAGTGCCAGTAATGCCAAGGATTTGTACACCACAATGCCACCGCGGTTGACCCCTCGAAAATAGCGAAAAAATGATAGATAACAAAATGTTGCATAATTGATTAAAGAATACAATGTTTATATTTTCGACAAACCTTAATTAAAAAAATTCAAGAGAAAATCGGTATTTTTATTTTTAATTTGCTGTTACGGCCCCTAGCGGCAATTTTTCGTACGTAAGAATAAGTTCCAGTAATTTCTCTTAACCGATTTACCCATAAATATAAATATATATATATATATATATATATATATATATATATATATATATATATATATATATATATATATATATATATATATATATATATATATATATATATATATATATATATATATATATATATATATATAAATATATATATAAATATATATATAATATATATATATATATATATATATATATATATATATATATATATATATATATATATATATATATATATATATATATATATATATATATATATATATATATATATATATATATATATATATATATATATATATATATATATATATATATATATATATATATATATATATATATATATATATATATATATATATATATATATATATATATATATATATATATATATATATATATATATATATATATATATATATATATCTTCTAATTAATTAGATATGCGTGGTTATATTTTAGTATTTTAGTATTGATATTTACTTTCATATGCAAATTTAATTTAAAATTACCTAATTTCAATACACGATGAAAATGCATACAAATCAAGTAACGCGTTCAACTCTAATAAATTTTGTATTAATTTAAAGTATTTTTTTTATATTATAATTACTCTGTTTTTTTTCGACCTTCTTCCTTTAAATTCTCATAATACAAACTGAATTCTTTAACATGTTGAATCTGCAACGTTGTATTTTCATTTTTTTTTCAGATAGAAATCCGTGGTTTATTTCCATCCTTTTGATAGAAGCGTTTTCTGGGTAAAGTTATACTCTCTTTTCATTTTATATAATATGAACTTCTTTAAAGAGTATGAAAATGCCGTAGTTTTCTTTATAGAGGTAATAATCAAATTTTTTTGGACAACTTTTAATTAACATCTGTTTTCAGTGTCATGAAAATGAGACGTCATATCTGTAATATGTTATGTTTCAAAGCCTCTATTATTAGAGCCCAGTATTAATCAAGAAGAAAGGTTGTCATAGTCTCTAAGCCCTTCTCTCGATCCTTCCGAAGATGCGATCTGAATCGAAGAAGGAAAGCCCAACTCGGGGAAATTGGTGATCGAACACCGAAAATATTGTTTTAAGAAAATAGTATCAAGAGAAACAAATAACAAAAGTTTTTGCTTTCAACACGTGTAAAAAAGAATGCCGTTTCATCGATATTAAAAAACAGTTGTAGATGAACAGTAGGTAATGTATAATATATTATTACTATCAACAATGTTAAAAGTTGAAATGCCACCTCAGCATTTTTTATACACACTCATCGGCTTCTAAACTACTGCACTTTAAGGCAATCCGAATGAATATTTAAAACAATTAGAAACGATATTACATTTTTAATTTGAAATTTTTATTCTAAACTACCAGTAGATTTTTCCAATTTTCAGTCCAATTTACAAAAATCTTGTGAAGTACCTGCTCTGTTGACGTTATATCTATTTTAATATTAAAAATGTGAAACATATATAATAAAATATGTATTATATATGTTGTATTATTTGTTACTGTACTGTGAAATCTGTATTACCTAAAAAGTTTTATTAGACGGGGCAGTTTTTCATTATTTCTCTATAAATTTCTTTTTTTTCTGCACAAAAGAAATTACGCTTGTCTGATGAACTACAAAAAACTCAACAAACTTTGAAACATAATATTTAAGTAGAATATCCACAAATATCACTGATGAAACGATTCCACCCTTCTAAAATTTGCTTAGTCCCTTGTTGAAATAAGGAACATCGTTCATTATTTTGCTGGATCATTTGTATTCAGAAAACGGATATTCAATTATTCTTTTTCCTTTATTTTAGAAATAAAAGTCTTTCTTGTTGCTACGTGTTTGCCGTTGCAAGATTAACGGGTTTCTTTTCTAATTCTTATATTTTAGCATAAAAAAATGAGTAGATTGTTTTCTCAATAATTGATATTTATTATTATGACCTTATTAGTTCTTGTAAGAAGTCTACATCATAATTCATTCTTAAATGTTTTTTCAATTATTATTTTCAACCCAATTGTAAGGATATCGATGCAATCACAGTAACTAAATGACATTTACGAATATTTTTAGGTACAGTTAAGTACATTTTTTGCTGCAGCTCTAATAATCACTAAAGCAAAGAGAAGCGAAAATGTTTACTTGGATTTTGGACAAACCAAACAAATCTTTAAGACACTAAGTCAAATTTTTCAGCTATATGATCTTTTTGAAATGATGGTCTGGTGACCGAGATCTTTCAACATTATTTTTGTATTGTAAATTTATACAGGGTGCCTCAAAAAAAAAACGGGTAACTGATTCATCACGATTTTGCTCAAAACGCTTGACGTAAAAGCTGCATTTTGGCACCCAGATTGATAGTAGCATGTAGCGGTTCGATCAGGAGGAAATTTCCAAAATTCAAATTTCAAGGGGGTGAAACTGCCACTTAAATATTTCAACATTTTTGATTTAAAAAACGGTTGTCTTGGAAACACGCTTAAACTCGTTTATTTTATTTGATTATTTCACATATTTTAAAATGTCTTAAACATTTATACAAGGTGTTTAAAAAATCGGGCCACTGATTAATCACGATTCTGCTCAATCCGCTTGACACAAAAGCTAATTTTTTGCATACAGGTTGATTGTAGGATCAAAAGTAGGATGTGAAAGTGCGATAAGAAGAGTTTTTCCAAAAATTAAATTTAAAGCCCCTTAAATATTACATAATTTTTATTTAGAAAACGGTTAGTTATCAAAAAAAATGTTTGAATAGGTATATTTTATTTTATTTTTTTACATATTTTATAAAAATGTATATAGGGTGTTCCAAAAGATCGGAAATAATTTATAAAAATAAAATCTCCCAAGCCCCTGTGGTCAAAAATTGAAAGAAAATGCAACAAAAAACGTGATTTATAAAGAGGTATTTAAATAAGGCGATTTTAGTACCTCTTTTATCCCTCTCGTTATTGCCATACGCGAATGAAGTCGCGAGTACTCGCTAGTTGTAGTAGCAAAACAAATTGTTTTTTCGCTAATTAAAGATCTGGGCGAAGACGTTCCTGATGCTTGTGGATAAAACTTTATAGATGAATTATAGGATGGAAGTATAACTAGCACACGTAACAAATATTCCTGGAGCCCAAGACCAAAACTTTGTATTCATCGCTGCGCAATTAGCGAACGGATACATGATTAATTCCCCTAGATATTTACTCATGATCATAGTCGATGGCATAGTGGTAAAGGAAGAAAAAGTTACAAGAAATGGAGTGTTATTGTATCGTTACAGTAATTATTTAGAGTGTAAATAACCTTATAAAACAGTTGCTCTTATATACCACAATTTTCAAATTTTATTTGAATTATAGCAGCATAAACCTTATTACAAAAGTACATTCTTAACTGTAAATTGTCAAAATGGATTTATCGTAAACTAGGTTTTGTTTTGTATTTAATAACATTTATTAGTTAGGTCGTAAAACATTTTAGTAAACAAGGAAATTACGGTTGGTTTATTTCTAACACTTTCGGAAAATATTTTCCTGCTCTCGTGTTATTTCTACTAAACGAAATATCCAGGAATATAAACTCTCTGCATTTCTTAGAAAAATATTTATTACCTCGTTGAATATTTTGATTTATTGATTCGCCTAGATAAAACTGGAAGAGTGAAATTTGGGAGGAAAGTCATACACCTTCATAAACAATCAGTGAATTAATTATGTAAAACTTACAACCAAAACTTCATGTCATTTTCTTATCGGGGAAACCATAAAATCCGTTTTTATATCAAGGTCTTATTTCTCCACAATTTAAACATTTCGGTACAAATATGTTTTACGTAGATTACAGAAAAGTCTATATAAATTATTTTCAAAAGAGTTTGTGTTTGTTGAAAATGACGAACTTTTCATTATTCTGTTTTAAAAGTTAAACAGACTTTGTTTTAACTTTTTCTTAAACGGGGGGGCAACGGTTGAAAAGACTAAAGGTCAACGTATTTCTCATCTGGCCGAGGATACAACTCGCTTACAGAATTAATGCATTCTGCTGCATTGCCCATGACGTATTTTATGTGCACGAGCAGAAAAGAGAAATCAAAAGAAAAAAAAATTATGAGCTTGAAATCTACACAGGTGTCTCCAAGCTGAATAGCCTGATGAAAAAACCAAATGTATAGTAGTTTTTTTTTTCAGAGCAAAAAAAGTAAGAATATCCTCCTGTTATTGACTAAAATTTAGATGTTTTGTTTATAATTAGCTTTGAACAGTGGCGACTTGTCGGGATAAACTTTTGAGAGGTGTAACAGAGCTCACATATCTCCAGTAACATGTACTGAAAATTGCCTGACAAAATTTTTTTTTTCGATTTCCCTGTACACGTCAAACTCAAGGCTCGAAAATGCAGGTTTCATATAATGTTACAGTATGGATCCCTTATATTCTAAAGTTTTAAAAGCCTTTGAATTGTGTAAATGTTCTTTTAATGTATTATCTAATTCTGTAGTAAATTAATTTGTTCATTAAATATTTTTGATTTCCAGAGGCTCTGCGTTCATAATGGTTTCTCAGGCCTATATCAAAAGCGCCAATCATAATTTCGCTATTTGCAGAACTCATGTTTGATAAAATATTTCTTACCCACCAATGCAAACGCCATTCAAGAACTAAGGTGGTAGCAAATGTGTTTTCTTTTTTTTACCGAGAATGTGACTAAATATGGTTCAGAATCGGTTTCATAAAGTAGCACACAGGAACCAAATTTTAAAAATATTTAAAAAATGAGAGTAGGAATGCCTAGATTACGAGCGAATTTTAACATTTTAATTTTTCATATATTTTTATTAATAAATATTCAAAATGAGGATGCCATCAATCAATTAATCCGATAAGTAATTTTTTCAGATATTTTTAAGCATTTAATTAGGCAATATATTTTTAGCTTGATATTCACATATCAAGCTTATTTAAACTTAAAAAAAAATAATTTTTGGTTTATCTGTAAATGAAAAGCTGTACGTATTTGCACAATATAGTTTACAGTATTCATATTGTCACTTAAACCTATTATACTTAACTCTATATGAAAACAATCCTAAATTATTTTCAATGCCAATAAACGAACAAATAATTCCGAAACTAACTTCCGAAAGTCGGAACCCAATTTTTACCACCCTGCCGCCATTCTCCACTTATCTATTTGAGAAATATAAAACACCCACTAAAATATCGTTGTTGCCAAGGAAATGCGGAAAATCCTTCGTGTTCGGATCATATTAAATCCCATTCACTGTAGTGAAGCCTATATTATTCGCTATGTTGCCACTGTGTTAGAGCGCCCGAACTATATGCTTGGATATTCTCACAAATCAATGAATATAACATATAATTACAGATGAAAGCACATATTTCCCATTAAAATTTTAATAAAACTTTCTCTTAATATTACTTATTCATAAGAAATGGTACTGCGTGTTATGTCAAATTTTTTTCTGGAGGGTGCGCAGGCACGCGGCCCTTTCAAAATTTTCAATGGATTGCCGAAGACACAAAACATTATAATATTTATGATTAAAAAGAGTCGATAAACATTTATAATTTGGCCCTGTATTAGGATAATATTTCACTGCTATATTTGTTTGTTTTTAATGCTTCCAATATTTAAAAAGGTATATGCAGTTTTAAAAACGCTTGAGAAAATATATTGTGTTTTTGAGTGGGTTATATATTTCACTGTATAGCGCCTTGGACCGAAAAACCCTTCTTTGCTATTTCTTCGGAGCTACCTCAATGTAAGAATTAAAGCAGAGATCACAATTTATTCATAAATCACGTTAGGGGTATGCGCCAACATGGTTCACCTATTTTTCACATTCTATCGACCAATGTTTACGATAAAACAAGAAGTGGGGATGGCCTATGTTCAAGCCCTGGCCATTTGTTAACGAATGCCAGTGGCGGCGCGAGTTTTCACTTATATCATTAATCGTTTCGGGTTTTTACAGATCTTCATGTTTTTCCATTACTGTCGGTCGGTCGGTCTGTTCTGGTATAGCTAAAACATCCACTTACCCGATTAACATTAATTTTCCACAAAAATTACGTCTGATACAAAAAAAACTGGTAAAATATTGGTATGAATTTAATATGGCGAAACAAAATGACGACCTGTTAAAATATTTGATGTACAAAAATGAAAAAATGGGCCATGCTTCATTATCGTTGGCAAAAGGACGGATTCTTACCTATTCCTTATTGAGGCAAATACGTATTTTTACAAATTTCAAAGAAATAATCATTCCCTACTTCACTATTAAAATCAAACTAACATTTAAAAAAATTATTTGTTCAGTTGTTAAAAATGTCATATTAACCCTGTAACTGTCAAGTTAGACTTTGTCTAAATTTAAACCTCTATAGTGAACACTATTGTTAGAGTTTTAAACTATAATCAATGCTTTTAAAGCGCTTTTATTGGCTTCCTACTCGTTTGTATGTTTGTATGTCTGGTTCAAATCTTGTAATGGATTTTTCACCACTTCGATTACCGATTATTTTCAAATTTGACATGCATACACTTTCGGGTATAAAAATCCGAATGTTTTTAGTCAACGCTTTTTGTTACTTGTGTAGATTAAACTGAAAATCGGTGCCTGAAAATTCAGGAGTGTCAGCATTTAAAAATTTAAAATAGTGGTGTCAAAATGACAATGTCAGCAGGTCGGGCGGATGATTATAATATTTGTGGGGATTATTTAAGAATGCACATCAAAAATCAAAATGATGGCGCCAATATAGCGAACGAATTTTGTCATTTGTACAGAGTCGGCCGAAATTTCAGTATGTAGAAGTATTTAGGATTGAAAGTTATAAAATTTTAGTCAATATTATTTGAGAATTAAAAATGGCGGCACCGACATAGCAGACTAATTTTAAAATTTTTGTAGATTTGATTAAAATTTGACATTTAGGGGTATTTAACACTGCACATCAAGAATTTTTGTCAACATTTTAAAAATTCATGATGTGTAGTGATTGTAATGCCAACATGGCAGCGGAATTTTAATATTTGTACAGATTTGAGAATACATATCATACATTTTTAGTAAATATTTAAAAAATGAGAGTAGGAATGCCTAGATTACGAGCGAATTTTAACATTTTAATTTTTTATATATTTTTATTAATAAATATTCAAAATGAGGATGCCATCAATCAATTAATCCGATAAGTAATTTTTTCAGATATTTTTAAGCATTTAATTAGGCTACCGTTTTATTCCCCCATTTTGAATTTGTCTCAACATTTTTATCAGTTCATCCCTATATAATATTTGATTTTGAAAATCAGAGCCTAGGAAAATTTAGGCAGTGTCAGCATTTAAAAATTCAAAATAGCCGTGTCAAAATGACAATATCAACAGGTCGGAGGGATGATTTTAATATTTGTGGGGATTATTTAAGAATGCACATCAAAAATGAAAATGATGGCGCCAATATAGCAAACGAATTGTGTCATTTGTACAGAGTCGGCTGAAATTTCAGTATCTAGAAGTATTTAAGAATGAGAGTTATAAAATTTTAGTCAATATTATTTGAGAAATAAAAATGGCGGCACCAACATAGCAGACTAATTTTAAAATTTTTGTAGATTTGATTGGAATTCGGCATTTAGGGGTATTTAACACTGCACATCATAAATATTTGTCAACATTTTAAAAATGTTAATGATGTGCAGTGATTGTAATGCGTTTACGAGCGAATTTTAACATTTATACATGTTAATGCCATCACTCAATCAATCCGATAAGTAATTTTTCAGATATTTTTAAGCATTTAATTAGGCCACCGTTTTATTCCCCCATTTTGAATTTGTCTCAATATTTTTACCAGTTCATCCCTATATAATATTTGATTTTTGACCAAATTTGAATATGGTCGATTCAGTAGTTTCCTGCATTGACTTTTATAACATTTTATTAGGCCGCCATTTTGGATTTGTAGTAAAACTTATCAGTTGATGGTCATGTCACACCTAATTTTTCTGAAAAATTTGGATAAAATAGATAAGCAATTTTTTTACTAATAATTTTTTAACATTTCAATAGACCGCCATTTTGTTTTGCCATATTGGATTTTTACCAAAATGTTACCATGTCATCATCATATGAACTTGAATTTTTAACTTGAAGTAAATAGGACAAGCAGTTCTTGAGCTTTGTCGTGGACAGCCATACAGACTAACCAACGGAACTGAGAAAACATGTTTTTTTGCAAATAGAATACTTTCCTCTTGCGAGGAAAGTAAAAAAAGCGAACGTTATAAAATAAAAATAGAATAGCCAATTATCATATTGTTTTTCTATGTTAATAGCTAAAATTTTAAAAATGAAAATTTTTTTTTGAATTTTCAATATCCTAAATCTTAAATTTCAACCAGTTTAGAACATGTTTACGAACATTTACCTGACAACACTTATATACAAAATTGGATCAACTCAAGTGAAAATTAAAAAAAGGCGCGAAATCATCCGAAACTTTATTATTTCCCCATATTTCATTCAAGATCTAGTGATTTTCGAAATCAAAGTACGTTTTTTTGAGTGTGAGACGCTCTTTGGCTGTTTTAATATAGTATAGATATCTTCTATAATTATTTTAATTCTCTGATAGGAAAAACTATTGTAAGCGTCAAAAAAATCACCTGAGAGTTTTTCTTGTATCATTTTGCTTCTGAGGATTCTGACATGATCTCCGACGAAATAAACGTTCTTTTATACTGAACCGGATTTGTTAATACGTCGTGTGACCAAAAATAAGTGAATAAGGTATCTTCCATTAGACATAACTCCCTGTGTTCACTAAAAAGGTTTAAGAGTTTGTCCAGGTGTAGTTGTCATGGTACTTAAAACTCTTAGTTCGCCATTTATGTTTCGCTTATATTCTTGTCATTTTGTAATTGTGACATTTAGAAAAAAAATTTGTTCAATTGTTAGAAACGTCATCTTAAACCTATAACTATTAAGTTAGACCTGGTTTAAATTTAAACCTCTTCAGCGAATACTGGTGCTAGTCTCCTGGAAAAGGAAATCTAGCTGTTAACTTAGTAATTAAAAGAAAATGCCAAACTTAAACGGCCATTTTTTTACAAACTCACATTGCCGCACCGTAGTCAACTAAAGCTCCTAGTTTCGCATTGTCCAAGATGAAGTAAATAAGATTTATTTATTAAATATTTAAAAAATCAATGTTCATCTAATTTCACTGCACCTTTAGAACGCTGCTTCTTGAAGTAACGCAACATATAATTAAAAGATTTGAACCATATCAACAAATACAAAATAATACATTAAAACACAAGCAGTAGTGAAAAAGCCTGAATCTAATAAAATATTTTGAGCAAATTAATTTCTTTAATGTTAAAATTTATTGTTGTTCCACGATCCGCTATTGGTTTTTAAGTCACGCCGGTCACGTGACTTTGTAAGAATCTTTACTGTAGACTATTATACTTTTTTACTATAAGGATCCCTTGTCAATGAAAGTGGGATGGTCTAATACGACAAATCTGATCTGAGGCTTTGGGTATTTTGGCTTGCATTTTACTATTTTGCCATAAAAGTAATTTCTTTATACTACTTAGAAACTAATACTGGAAAAACATTACTATTCTTTGTATGAAAATCTTATGGCATTATGTTTAAACATATTCACCGTAATATAAATTGGTATAAACATTGGAGTTGCTGGCTAGGCTTGGCATCGTCGTACGATCGACCTTATACTGTGAGGTAATCTTGGCAGTGGCTAAATATGTAAATAATAAACTCTATTTTTATTCTTACTGAAAGGGAGCTACCATCTACCTCAATATTTAAGAAGGCATGTTGATTCGTAGTCCTGCATGGATAGAAAAATTGATGTGTTTTCATTCCGGGTGTCCATCCGTTCATCACTCTCGTTCTGAAAACATTTTCGCCAAAATCGCATTTGGCATTTTTGAAGCTTTCTGTTTCGCGTCCGATTGAAGACTGAGAAGAGTATATTATTTATTTATATTTCTAGATATATATATATATATATATATATATATATATATATATATATATATATATATATATATATATATATATATATATATATATATATATATATATATATATATATATATATATATATATATATATATATATATATATATATATATATATATATATATATATATATATATATATATATATATATATATATATATATATATATATATATATATATATATATATATATATATATATGTATAAATATTTTTAGCAGACTTCAAGTTTCTAATATTTGCTTTCATCTTAACAAACATGACACAATATTATGTTTATTTTCAGACCAACGGAACATGTTTACGAACACATTTTTTCTTTCAATTACCCAAAAAATCACCATTTACCTGACAACACTTATATACAAAATTGGATCAACTCAAGTGAAAATTAAAAAAAGGCGCGAAATCATCCGAAACTTTATTATTTCCCCATATTTCATTCAAGATCTAGTGATTTTCGAAATCAAAGTACGTTTTTTTGAGTGTGAGACGCTCTTTGGCTGTTTTAATATAGTATAGATATCTTCTATAATTATTTTAATTCTCTGATAGGAAAAACTATTGTAAGCGTCAAAAAAATCACCTGAGAGTTTTTCTTGTATCATTTTGCTTCTGAGGATTCTGACATGATCTCCGACGAAATAAACGTTCTTTTATACTGAACCGGATTTGTTAATACGTCGTGTGACCAAAAATAAGTGAATAAGGTATCTTCCATTAGACATAACTCCCTGTGTTCACTAAAAAGGTTTAAGAGTTTGTCCAGGTGTAGTTGTCATGGTACTTAAAACTCTTAGTTCGCCATTTATGTTTCGCTTATATTCTTGTCATTTTGTAATTGTGACATTTAGAAAAAAAATTTGTTCAATTGTTAGAAACGTCATCTTAAACCTATAACTATTAAGTTAGACCTGGTTTAAATTTAAACCTCTTCAGCGAATACTGGTGCTAGTCTCCTGGAAAAGGAAATCTAGCTGTTAACTTAGTAATTAAAAGAAAATGCCAAACTTAAACGGCCATTTTTTTACAAACTCACATTGCCGCACCGTAGTCAACTAAAGCTCCTAGTTTCGCATTGTCCAAGATGAAGTAAATAAGATTTATTTATTAAATATTTAAAAAATCAATGTTCATCTAATTTCACTGCACCTTTAGAACGCTGCTTCTTGAAGTAACGCAACATATAATTAAAAGATTTGAACCATATCAACAAATACAAAATAATACATTAAAACACCAGCAGTAGTGAAAAAGCCTGAATCTAATAAAATATTTTGAGCAAATTAATTTCTTTAATGTTAAAATTTATTGTTGTTCCACGATCCGCTATTGGTTTTTAAGTCACGCCGGTCACGTGACTTTGTAAGAATCTTTACTGTAGACTATTATACTTTTTTACTATAAGGATCCCTTGTCAATGAAAGTGGGATGGTCTAATACGACAAATCTGATCTGAGGCTTTGGGTATTTTGGCTTGCATTTTACTATTTTGCCATAAAAGTAATTTCTTTATACTACTTAGAAACTAATACTGGAAAAACATTACTATTCTTTGTATGAAAATCTTATGGCATTATGTTTAAACATATTCACCGTAATATAAATTGGTATAAACATTGGAGTTGCTGGCTAGGCTTGGCATCGTCGTACGATCGACCTTATACTGTGAGGTAATCTTGGCAGTGGCTAAATATGTAAATAATAAACTCTATTTTTATTCTTACTGAAAGGGAGCTACCATCTACCTCAATATTTAAGAAGGCATGTTGATTCGTAGTCCTGCATGGATAGAAAAATTGATGTGTTTTCATTCCGGGTGTCCATCCGTTCATCACTCTCGTTCTGAAAACATTTTCGCCAAAATCGCATTTGGCATTTTTGAAGCTTTCTGTTTCGCGTCCGATTGAAGACTGAGAAGAGTATATTATTTATTTATATTTCTAGATATATATATATATATATATATATATATATATATATATATATATATATATATATATATATATATATATATATATATATATATATATATATATATATATATATATATATATATATATATATATATATATATATATATATATATATATATATATATATATATATATATATATATATATATATATATATATATATATATATATATATATATATATATATATATATATATATATATATATATATATATATAAATATTTTTAGCAGACTTCAAGTTTCTAATATTTGCTTTCATCTTAACAAACATGACACAATATTATGTTTATTTTCAGACCAACGGAAAGAGTAGTAGCGAGAAGTAGGTACTGCCAGGTTAAACACTATAGGCTTATTAGTATATTTAATACAATACCCAAGATTATTGAGAATATTCTATTAATTTGACTATTAGGCATGTTTCAGTGTGTTCCAATCAGCCATTCTAGTTTCAGCATGATCACATCTTATATTCTGACTAATTGTATTGCGTATGCGATTTAGTATATATGAACTAATTGGGTAAAAACATTTTAAAGAATTATCCCAGTCATCTAACTGAATGTAGCTATACAAAATCAATTTAAAAATAGGTGACTAGGCTATGACTAGCTCTTAATAGAAATTAGCTCACAATCGGCCTCAAATTACGCCAGGTAGAACAAACTATATCATTCACTTGTGTGAGTTATTTAATTCCTGCCTAAAAGATGTTAAACGTTATCTCATTAAACCGTTTAACTTGTTGCTTAGGTATTATTATCCAGTGGTGTAGATTTTGCCTATTCTTTTTGTGTAGAAGAAGCATGTATCCTTTCTTTGCTAATCTTGTTTTAATACATTTAAATGGAATGGAAGAAGACATTTTTTTATAATTTTTAATTTTTAACATCAGCGCTAATTTAATTTAGTTGTACCACCTATCATGCAACCGCATCATAAGCCTGTTTTAGTTTGTCATCATCAGCATCAGTCAGTCTTCATTCAAATCTAACTATTTAGTTCAAAACCTTTCACGACTGGAGTCAATTAATAAGTAATGGTCCTTGTTTTTGGATTACGTCAAATTAGAACATGCCACGCGTCACTTGCTTTCTCGAGGAACATAAATAAACCATTGTAATGATTGGTTTCCACACACGATGCAGCACCTAGCCCGCCCCTTTATTGCATTTTTTAGTGTGGTTGATGATAGATTGTCAATCTTCTTTTTGTAATATAACGTGAGTGATGCAAGAACCGGGGAGTTTGACAAAGCATCATTAATTAGCTTTAAGGAGCTCGTTATCTATACGTGCTTCAATTAAATTTTTTTGGCTTAAAAACAGAACTATATATTTTTTTGATAATAACAGCAAAATCCTTATTTTAATAATTTCGTATATTAATATGCAAAGTGAGAGTTTTTGAGTGTAAGTTGCAGTTTATTAGTTTTAGTCTCTAAATTAATATTGGTGCAATTTTTTCGATATTGAGAAATATTAATATCACCTAAAAGTTAGACAACACAGCAAAACATATTTAAAAATAAATTATATTTGGTAGCAAAAGTTTAATTCCAGAACTTATTAGTGTATTCTATAAAATTCTGGATAAAATATGAATAATCGAAATTTATTTTAACTGTGCTATGTTAATTACAAATGAAAATATTTTGAAATAGTTACTA
Source organism: Kuschelorhynchus macadamiae (assembly GCA_030620095.1). Lineage (NCBI taxonomy): Eukaryota > Metazoa > Arthropoda > Insecta > Coleoptera > Curculionidae > Kuschelorhynchus > Kuschelorhynchus macadamiae. The sequence goes on along the minus strand of JAUTXW010003151.1, from coordinate 411,073 downwards.
AAATATCTAAAATAATTTTGTGTTGTTTTAGATTTATTGTTAATATAAGGTAAATCTCAAAGCCGTCATTTTATTTCTAATGATACATTTTAAAATAACACAAACTGGGAAGTCCATCATAAATAATCGTTTTATAGGTAGTTGCATAATCAACAGTGTAAAATAATAGATCCAAGGTAATAGTTTTGTGTTTCTTTAATGAGTTATATTTTGATAGTGAGTGTGGCGAAGGGGATTAATTTCTTGATATGTTAACGTATTGCTGCTAATTTATGTTACTATGTCATAGTTCTAGTGGTAATTCATCGTTGTTGTTTTAGTACACTTAATTAAGAAGAATTAGTAATTCGTCCATAATATCTCTAAGAGACCGGGTTTAATAATTGCCGAAAAGAAAAACAATGTCTCGTTCTCAGTCAAGTGGTTTAATACAGTGAAATGATTATGATTATACGTGTTTCGCCAAACAAACAGGCATCATCAGATCTAAAATGCATTAAGAACTTAATAGTAATGTATTTAATAAATTAAGCATTAAAAACCTACCTTAAAACAACAAAAATATGTAAAATATATGACACTGGCACATGCAACTACATAATTAGACAAACACTAAAACGAGGTTATGTCTTTCAACAACAAATAAATAATATAATATCTCTATAGTCTTTCAACAACAAATAAATAAAATATTATAAAACTAATTAAAAAGCATAATCCAGTTGTGACTAAAACTAGATCAGCTTTTGCGAGTCACTTACTTTTAACAAACCATTCTTTTGCAGTTCCTGAAAATATATCCCTTTTGCATGAATGTCCAAAGGGTCGAAAATTAGACCTACTAGAAAAGATGGACATAACTAGAGCCAAAAAGAGCCCAGTTCTCTTGTGCGTTAATGACGTTTTCAACTTTGAGCCGTACTTGATTTTTAATAATTTAAATTAGTTACTACGCAAATACCCCGTACCTCACACCGTTATTCAAATAGGGTGGTAGCCGAGTGCTCTATGGTTCTGTAAGTAAAATTATCTGGGACCCGAAGTTGAGAGTTCCATCCTTACCGTGGATAAAACTTTTTAATTAGTTTTATAATATTTTATTTATTCGTTGTTGAAAGACATAACCTCGTTTTAGTGTTTGTCTAATTATATAGTTGCATGTGCCAGTGTCGTATATTTTATATGTTTTTGTTGTTTTAAGGTAGGCTCTTTAATGCTTAATTTATTAAATACATTACTATTAGGTTCTTAATACATTTTAAATCTGATGATGCCTGTTTGTTTGGCGAAACACGTATAATTATAATCACTTCACAGAATTAAACCACTTGACTGTGACTGAGACATTGTTTTTCTTTTCTGTAATTACATTTAAATTTTAATTAAAATTTAAGGCAATGCAGTTTCTTCTTTTTTAAACAAATCAGGTTATTCGCGGCCAGCAGGGTGGCCTTTAAGATAAGTACCAGATATAAAAGGTTTAAGACTTTTAGGTACTGATCTTCTTGATTTCTAACGAAAACCCGCCCAGTGTGGATTTATTTCAGTTTCCGAGGATTTGAATTTTATTTTCAGCCTTTCATTATTAATTTGTACTATTGATGTACCTGGCAGTAAGCTAAGGAGAACAAAACTTTAAGACTGTCCGGTACCCTGAGCAATTTAACAGATTATGTATTTCCTCTACGCAGCCACTGTTTTCTTAACCCAAACAAACCGAAATATTACTTTTTTGTGAAACGCAAAATTTGAGAGATTCCCATACACACCCTGTGGCTATATTATGACTCTTTAGGGCTATTAACCCTTATCTACATCCTGAGTAGATTCTAATAATATAATCACCACCGCTGCTGTAGCCACACCAAAACCCGAAACATCCGAAAAAGTAGCAGATTAGTTATTTCATGACAAAAGTACTGTTCTCTTTTAAGGAAACTAATTGTCATTAATTCGCAAAATATCCCAAACAGGTGTTAAGAAGTAACCAATATCAGGTCGTCCAAATATAGTTTACATCTTTTCACATTTTTAGTTGAATAAAAACATTAAATAACAGTTGAAAGATATGTCCTTAAAACCCTTGGACCCACTTGGACAAAGTATTACTAAAGCTAAAGCAAAACAAAGTATGTATATTTGTTTTGGCATATCCTTCGGGTCATCGAGGAGACCAAAGTTTAAACCATTTGTTGTTTTATGAGGTCCCAAGAAACTAAAACTTGAAGCAAGTTTAAACGTTTTACACCCCTTGAATATATCGAGATCATAGAATTATTGAAATAAATGTGAAAAGTTAGAGAACAGCTAAAAAAGTGGAACATAAAATTCCTTATTTTTAGACATAGTTGTAGCTTTAACTAACATAAGGTGCCATTATTTTAAAATTTATATAATAAGATATAATTTGCATTTTTTACCTCAATATGTCCTAATACTTAGACTATTTGCTTAATGTAACTATATATAAGCATGCAGCAAATAAATTAAAAATAAAAGGCGTATATTTAAAAGAAGTTTATTACCTTCACTTTTATGTGCGCTTGAGTGGTCCGCATTTTATAATAAATTTTCACCAATTTAATCAATAACTTTAAACATATATAATCAATAACTTTAAACTTGGCCTGCGTGCAGATATTTTTGGTCCAATTTCATTGAAAATTGGTTATTTAGGAGTACCAATTAGCAATTTTTACTCAACATTTAAAAATCAAAATCGGCGGCGCCAACATAGCGAGCGAATATAACAGTGAAAAATTCAAAATTTTAATATGACGTTGCTAACATACAATAGGATTTTTTGTCATTTGTGTATATCCGCCTAAAGATCAATATCTGGGGATATTTAATAGTGCAAATTCTAAATAATTCTTAATAGTATAAAGTAAAATATTGACAACAACGTTTTTATAAAGTCAACTAGAAGATACAAAAAACTTGAAAACAGTTATAAATTTATAATTTTAGGCCACTATAAGTTAATTACACGAAAAGAGTGTGGATTGCCCACGCAGTAAAGAATACAGGATACTTTGTATTACTATTACTGTAATCAGCCCGATGACTGGCACCGTAAGCCTTTTTCCAAGTTCTAAATTTTTATCGGTATACAATATGTTTGTCCCTGATCGTATGTATTCTTTTATTTACATAAATTGTCAGCAGTAGGCCAAAATTTTAAAATACACCCAGGTTTTATGAAAAATTGATTGTTTAATTTCGTGGAGAGATGTAATAAAGACAAATTTAATTTTAATGTCTCTTAACATTTTTTTATAAATCAGTTTAAGAGATTTTCGTATATTCTTATAACATATTACTCAGACGAATTTCAGGAAAAAAATGATATGATTTGAAACTACCCCTATTAATGGTCTACTGTCAAGTAAAAGTCCTCGTTTATCATCGAACTGCGCCCCTGTCAATTACAAGATTCCCAGGGAAAGTCTTAAGTTCGACCTCAGGGAGCACCGGAAGAAGAGGGCTTTTATAGATTATCGCTAAGAAATTCTTGTCACGCATCTCCATGAAGGAATCTTATGATATGAACAACTAAAGTGCTTACTCCGGTAACTTTAGCAGAGGACGAAATCATTATATACGTCGGGTATACTTATTCTGGAAAAATTCTTGAGTTAGAAACATTTTAACTAAAAGTGGTTAAAAATCACTAATGACTTTTTATATATTTTTTTATATATTATTTGTTTATTATTTATTTAATTGTTTATTTATGTGCCCAACAGAAATAAATAAATAAATTAAATTAATAATACAATGCATTATGGAAAATACAATTTATAAATAAGTACAAAAAACCTTTAATCACGAATTCGTTGCCATTTAGAAGCGAAGTCTAGGGTAGCACAACAATGACACAAGAATGGAAAAGTTAAAAAATTGTTAAGCCAATATATATTATTTACAGGTTATAAATGATAAAAAATTAACAAATTGTATAAATTATCTTATAAAAAGCACTCCAACACCACTCAAACGCACAGCCGCAAGTCAAAGATTATATTATGTATTTACTGCTTACTAAATAAAGTATTGCTTTAATTTATATTTAAATTTGTTAATATAGAAAATTCTAAGCGTATGCGGTAATGAATTGTAGCAAGATATAGCCTCAAAAATGAAGCGTCTGAGCTTTATGAGTAAAAACACTCAAATGTTGCAGTATTCTATTTTCCATAAATAGACATTTATCTTCTTTTATTTTAAATGTGATATGTTCAGATTTTCTAATAACATATTTAAGTCGCAAACAGGTCTTTTGTATTTTTTAAATCCTATTTTTATGAACTTTTGTCAAGCAAGCAAGTGTCCATACACAAAATGACAATACGTAAATTGTGAAAGAACAAGAGCTTCACATAGCATTTTCTTAGTTTTTTTTTATCTAAAATGTTTGTGTTATAGTAAGCAAGTCTTAAATTGGATTTACTTTTGTTATCAAAACACATAAGTTTGGACTTCTCAGTATTTAGAATAAAATTATTTTCGACAGAGAGTTCTTTAATACTATTAAAGTCACGGTTAATTTTTTTGGCATGCCTGATTATACATATTTTTAGTCATCTGCGTACGCTTATTTTACAAAATGTTAGTGATTTTAATATATCGGCCGTATAAATAATGAAAAATAGGAGACCTAAAATAAAACCTTGTGGAATACCAGACAAAACCTCAAAACTATATAACACTAAGTTTTAAACGACTATTTGTTGTCTTCGATTGCTCAAATAGAATGTATCAATAATAATGATATAAAGCTATAGTATTTCAATTTCGATAATTGTGGTTATTCGTATCGAATGCTTTAGAATAATCGAGTAGTACAAGCACAACTATTCAGCCCTGAATTATATCCTCCTATTACGTCACTTGTGACAGTTGCCAAAGCCGCCGCTGTACTCAATTTACAAAGCAAATTAGTAGATAAGCTCATAACAGTAAGAAGTAACACATATAAATCCAAACTTAACGGCTAATACGAAAAAAAAAATGAAAATAGCAAGATATGAAACTTAAAAACGTATACATGTATATTGAATAACTAATAGGTAAATGAAAGTACTGTCCAAGTAAATTTACATAGTTATTTCAGTGAACAAGTATTTATGTCACAAAAAGGGGCAAATAATTAAAGTTAAAACTCATAATATAAATGGAGATTTTCTTTTAAATATTACTACGCGTAAATTGGCAGTAAAACTTAGGTAAAAGCCAAGCATTAAAACGTAAAACTCGAAAGTTTAACAAGGATAATAAATAAGGAGAGTCAATAGAATCGTAAATTAGATTGTAATTAAAGAAAAATAAGAGAAGTTAATAGTCATCTATTATATATTCAACAATAGCAGATGATTACCAAAATCCTGCTACTGATGTCAACAATACTTTTTATTCTAAATGATAAGAACTTTAAAAATATCCTTTGCACATAAATTTGATAAATGTGATACCAAATTAAGCAACAACATTCAAACTTAAAACGTACTAAAGAGTAAAAAAAGTGTAATAGGAGCTGCCACAACACAGTTTTCAATAACTAGACCCAGCACTTTCATCGCGGATAACAACTAGATTTAATGTAATGTTTAAAGGTTAGTTGACTGTCGAATGTCACACCTAGGTATTTAGCCTCATCACATCGTGGGAGTGTATGACTATGGAGTAGTTAACACACATAGGGTTACACTTACGCGAAAAAGACTTATCTTTATACTTGGAAATGTTTAAATCCAATTTATTACAAAAGCAGCAGTTATGTAATTAAGTAAGTTGTTTCAATTGAGTGCAATCCCTTCCCATCGGTACCAAATCCTCCCCGAAAAATAATGTATTACATTTGATAATCCTAAGTTGGACCCCTCAGGAAAACCGAATAGTGCGCCATATGTCGCAGAACGAAAGCCGTTATCTCACAAATTTTAAAACATAGAACCAGTAATTTACTGAAACTAAGGAAACATAGTTTAGGATAACCAAATGATCTATGCGATCAAATGCTTTCGAAAAGTCTGATCGATATCGTCAGTTATATTATTTACAAATTGCATGAAGTGATATCAATCAAGTAGAGTTGACCTTTGTAGTATAAAATTATGTTTTTTTATTGAAATAAGTAGATACAAGTTAGGCAGATGCGGTTGTACACAGCTCTTTCGAAGACCTATGCAAAGTTACTAGGTATGGTAATAGGTCTATATATGGCAAGCCAAATTAAAAAGAAAAGTAAGTGATTTTGAAAAACGAATCCACAATCACCACATGTTTTGCAAACCTTTTATAGTTAGTTTTCTTTAAAGTGCAGAATATTTCTTACCACAAATTTATAAATTATAAGAAATGATGTTTGTGACTTCGTCTTTATCGAATATTGACAACTGTGGTCGCTTGGAGTATAAACACTATAAAAATATAAAGCGAGACATTCACTATCTCTGCAGGACCTTCAAACTTATATAAATCTAAATGCATTCTACCTGGTATTCTTGATGTACGAACTCGAGATGGCGGAATAAAATGGCGGCCAAATAAAATGTTTGTAATAGCAAAAAAAATCCAGATCAGATAACAAAAAATAAGTTTTCTCGCTTCTATTGGTCTGTCTGTCTGGTTGTCAGTTCGAGGAGTAGCTAAAAACTAATTACCCGATTGATTTCAAATTTTGCTAAAAATCCAATGTGGCAGAACAAAATGGCGGCCTAGTGAAGTGTTAAGAAAATAATACTAAAAAAATCTTCTTATTCAGTTGACTTCAAATCTTGCAGCAAAATTGAACATGATACAGAGATTAACTGGTAGTAATTCAACATGACGGTACAAATTGGCGGTCTTAAAAAATGTGTAAAAACTACTTATTCAATTTTAAATCACGCCCAAACATTAAGTACTGCGTAGGTAGAAACTAATAAAATATATGTACGAATCCAATATGATTGAACAAATTGGCGCCCAATAAAAATGTTTGAAAAGGCAGTATATTAAACGAACAAGTGCGAAACTAAATTGGGTTACACTTTACTATTCCTAATAAAAGGAAAGATTCATAACGGGTAGCTCCAGGTAACAGAAATTTAACAATTTTTTGGAATGTATATCCGACCATAAATAAGTTGAATTACTGGTTAAACTATTTTGGATTATTAGGGCATTAAGTGTCATAGCTCATGCCTATTTACGTTTAAATAAGAGCTTACAATCTCTTAAACTCGGCGAGATAGTAATCATTGTCAGTTTTTTAAATTGTTTCTCAACAGATTTCTTTAAAGTTTAAATTATATTTCCGTTCAGCCGAATACCAGGAGTTTTTTATTATCATACTAGAGAGTAGGCACTGTCTTAAAACATACCTAACCTAACCTAACCTATGTATATATCATTACAGCTATTCAAGACCCACCAATCTATGTTAAACAAAAATGCATATACCTAGATCTGAAAAATCAGCTCTTCTAAAAGAAAGATTTGTATGAGCTGTGGTGGAGGAGCAGATTCTTGGATCAAGTTTAAGTGACAACGCAGTCACAAGTGAAACCACATTCATGTTAAAAAAATATATAAAATAAACGTAAAAAATACTTTTTAAAACATGGTTTTATTTAAAAACTACAGAACTAAAAGTAAAAAATAATAGAAGTTACATAAACACAGAACTTTATTTTAAGTGAAAAGACGTCTCTCGCCTGAAGCTTTTAAGAAAATATACAAATTTTCTTAACGTTCTGTATTTATGTAAATTTTAATATTTTCTAATTTTTAGCTCAGTAGTTTACTTTTTAACATTAGAATACTTACTTAATAATTTCACTTATGCGTATTTATCTGTTTAGAATTAAAATTTAATAATATTTGTCAAGACAACCAACGAGCACAAACACGACGGGGTTTTGTTGTGTATTTGAAGAGTTTCTATGGCTAACTCCCGGCTCCATCATCAAATCAGCTCCATACTACATATGATTTGATATTATTAAATTTTGATAGTACTTGTCAAGACAAATTCAACGAGCCCAAACGCCACGAGGGTATGTTGTTTATTTGAAGAGTTGCTATGGCTATATTTCGGCTCCGTCAGATTACCTCCAGCAAGTGCTTGAAAAATGGATTAGAATTTTGAACCTGAAAGACAGACATAAGAGGAAAGAGAGTTAAATAAATGCTTATTAGAAGTAAACCCAGAAATGCCTAACAATCAAATATATGTGTTATCGGCTTCACGATAATAAGAGGTTTATACAAACTGCTAAGTGAAACTTTAATAGATATTATTATTACGATTGTACAATAATATTTGTATGGAATTATTACTGGCATAATATAAAAATATCAATAGTTAAAATTATTATAGGATAAAGTACAAGATCTGAAATATAATCTATCTAAATCTAATACTTGTAATATTCGTTACATGTTTGATGTGTTTAAAAAAATTCTAGTTAATATTTTTTATGTTGTTTCATTATATATATATATATATATATATATATATATATATATATATATATATATATATATATATATATATATATATATATATATATATATATATATATATATATATATATATATATATATATGTATATGTATATATATTTATATATATATATATATATATATATATATACAAATTCAAAATCATTTTTTTGCCAACCAATTTATAAAAAATTACAATAGTAAGAAAACAACACATATTAATGATTACAGTATGGTGGTAATGCGAGCTACATCTCGATTTTATAACCAGTAGCACAGCGTACGTAGCACGCATGTCTTGAGTAGATCGTTAAAATAAACAAAATGTAAATAATAATTTAGATTCAGAGCTTATACACTATACCTACGTAATTCCGTTTCTAATTTACTAATTGCTAATTGAGCAAAGACGCAGTCCGAAGCAGTGCAGAGAGGCAGAAAGAGGTGCGAAGAAAAAACAAGGTTTAAACTTTTTGAAATGTATAAACAACATAATCATTTCGGCTAGACAGTTTACTTAGACATATTTGGATTTATAAATATATTATAAACGATACGGGAGCAGATAAATAAAACACCCAAAAAAAACATAACTATAATATTAAACATCGCTGCATATTTAGCAGATATTCATTTATATATTTAGAAAATTTGTAAATTGATAATTCTTTTACACAGTTTTTCAAAGCGTTCCACAATTTAATTCCAACATAAGAAAATGGTTTTTGAAACCCGGCTGTTTGTGTTGTGGCACTATAGTTTACATGTCTGTATTGTGAAAGTGAGAACAAGTGGCGAATATAACATCTAAATATAGGGGTTGTCGAGTTTTCAAGATCTTATAAATAAGATTGTACATGAGATGTTTTCTACGACTTTTCATATTTAGGATAAAATTTTCATTCAAGTATGGCGTAATATGATTTCTATATTGTATATTATAAGCAAAACGCATACAACTATTTTGTAATTTTTGAATAGTTCCCGCCAACCTCTCAGACAAAAAAATCAGAATACACCATATCGCCGTAATCTAACAAAGACAAAATAAGAGCGCTACAGATATAATGCTTGGTTTTTGAAGACAATACGCTTTTCAGATTATATAATTTTTTTAAGCGACTATAGGCTAGTTTTATTTTATTTTTAATGTGAGATTCAAATGAAAGATTCGAGTCGAAAGTTACACCTAAAAGCTTTGCCTCATTGACGACCGGAAGATAAGTGTTATTTATTTTTATTTTAAAATTATCAGTAACGCTCCTGGTAGTATTTTTGTTATTTCCAAAAAAAATTATATTTTATATTTCGAAGCATTCAATTTTAAATTATGATCTCTTGCGAAATCGTTCATATTTTTGACGTCACTATTAAACTGTTCCTGAGATTGATCTACTTGAGATTTAGAAATAGGCCTGTATATTTGAGAATCATCTGCGTATTCTTATAATTTGGAATTATTTATGCAATTATTCATATCCGTAACATACAGAGAAAAAAGCAAGGGACCCAATATAGAACCCTGGGGAATACCGGTTCTTAGAGGCAGATATCCCGAATTACTTATATAACCATTTGTATTTAATGATACACAGTGAGATCTATTTGAGAGATAAGAACCCAAGAAGTTTATAGATTTCTTTGAGAATTTAAAGTATTGCAATTTTTCCAACAGCATATCGTGATTGATAGTATCAAAGGCTTTGCTGAAATCAAGTATGGCCATACAGATAATATGCCTTGAATCTTAATTTAGTCGTATACTGTTAACATTTCAATCATGCTAGTCGTTGTACTAAACTTTTTACGAAATCCTGATTGACAGCTTGATACAATGTTGAAAGCCTTTACAAAATTATTTATTTGTTGACTAACATGTTTTTCTAAAATTTTTGATACTACAGGCAAAATACTTATAGGTCTAACGTCTTTAGATTCCTTCTGATAAGTTAGTTTAGGAATTGGTTTAATTAAATTCAATTTCCAAACAGCTGGAAAACAGTCTTCTAATATACAACTATTAAAATTATGTTTATAAGGGGTTTTATACAATATGGTAAACACAATTTCAAATCTCTAATAGATATTTCAGCTTCACCCATAGCATTCGTATTTATAGTGTTTAAAGTTGTATGAAGAGTTTTTTCGTCTATAAGGTTAAAATTCAACTCGGAAGTTAGATTTTGATGTTTATTAGATTTATAATAATTTAATCTGTCTTGAGAGATATTATTTAAGTTAAGAAGAGAGTTTGAAAAATAATGATTTAAAAGTTTGGCATTACTTAAATTTTCTGGCAGATCAATTTTTTTTGTATACGTCAAATTAAGTTTTTTAGCATTTTCCCAAAAAACGTTACCCGTCGTTAAAGACATTTAGTTAAAATATGCGATTTTCTCTGTAATATAATAATATAATAATAATAATATTGAAGAATGATTGAATTTTTTTGTTTTCCATATTTACGGTAAGATTTGTCTCTTAGTTTCATTAAGAATTAATTGTTATATATGTATACATATATATGAATATGAATATATATATATATATATATATATATATACATATAAATACATATATATATATATATATATATATATATATATGTATATATATATATATATATATATATATATATATATATATATATATATATATATATATATATATATATATATATGATTATCTGTGGTAGTTAAACAAAAGTTTCTTTACCGAACAAAATTTGCATAAAGCTCGAGTTAAAGAGATCTAAACTGGTTCTTTTAAAAAAGACCTAAATGTAAGGCATCATACTCGAACGAATTTATGTTAATGTTATTGTAATCACGAAACAGTATCTTTGTGAGACCGGGCGTCTATTTTGATAAATCTAATGCGGCATACATTAAATGATGATCTGAAATTGCCTGACATATATATACATATATATATATATATATATATATATATATATATATATATATATATATATATATATATATATATATATATATATATGTCGTATGTCATATGTATATATTTTAAATAAACGATACATTCAAAGTAAAATAGATTAACCTCTAAATGGATCCCAATTTCCGTGTAGCAGGAGGCTACGCCGCGCTGTTAGCTTCGTAAAATCCCCAGATTTTCCAGTCCACGTCGTAAAGCAACGGTTCAGCCGGATAAATACGCCACACTTAATTTTTAGGCATGTTTAAAATAAAACTAAAGAGTACTTTTTACATTGATATTTTAAGACCACCATTTTGTATCGTGATGTTGAATTCGTGCCAGTTAATATTTGTATCACATTCAATTTCGCTATATTTAAAGTCAATTGAATAAGTTTTTTTTATGTTGATTTTTTAGTAATTTTAGTTCGCCGCCATTGTGTTTTGCACAATTTTACAAGTTTATCTCTATATGACACTTAATGCTTGCCTAAAATTTAAAATTAATCTAATAAGTTTTTTAAATAATTTCATATATCGCCATTTTGGTTTGCTGTCTTGGATTCGTACCAAAATATTACAGGTTGTTTCCTATGCAACACTTAATTTTTTTTTCAAAATTTTAGGTAGTTTATTGGATAATATATTTTTTAGTAATAATTTTTTAACTTTTCACAATGCCTCCATTTTGTTCAGTCATCTTGGATTATTACCAAAATGTTAGCAGATAACACTTAATTTTTTACCAAAGTTTTAAATCAATTGGTCAAGTAGTCAGAAAGACATCCATCAGACCATCGGAATTGAGAAAACATATTTAATAAAGATATTTAAAACCTGGATTTTTTTTCACGATTACAATTATTTCATTTGGCCGCCATTTTGTTCCGCCATCTTGAATTCGTACCACAATTTTAACAGTTCATTTATATACCACCATTAATTTTTGCACAAAATTTCAAATCAATCTATTAAGGAATTTTTCAGGCTTAGTTTTTAAATAATTTATTAAGACTCTATTTTGTTTCGCCATATTGGATTTTTATCAAAATATTACCAGGTCATTCCCATATGACCCTCGAGTTTTGGCCAAAATTTGAACTCAGTCGGTTAAGTAGTATTTTAGCTATGCCGCGAACAGACAGACTGACGCGGACGGAATTGATAAAACATATTTTCCTAGGGACCCTGAAACGTACAAATTTGAAATAATCTTAGAGGGTGATTTTTTCACGAATACAATACTTCCTAGACTATAAAAAGTTTTTTAGTGATTTTGTAAGTTGTGTGTGTTGTAGCGCTTAAATAAATGAAAATCTTGGTGAGGAGGTGTATTTTTTTTTGTGGAAATACAGACTATTTAAGTCCGGAAGTATAATATCTCAAGTAAGTCTTGACGTAGATATCAGTGGTGTCCGAACAGGTTGTTCTATAAAACTTATAGTATTTTCAGCGTCAAAAATTTAGTTACCTCACTAATTGTGAACACTATGAAATACTTGCCATCTTCAATGTATGATCTATGTCGGGATCACTTGTATGACAACGAAGTCCTAAGCGAACATCTCATTCATTTCCTAAAATTAATTTTAAAAAGTAATTGAAGGTTAGAATACATAACGAAACCATGAAGCATTTAGACTTAATCAGCACACAAAGATTTAGAAGTATCAATTAAAAAACTACCCTATTTAGAAACGAGTAATTATTTCTAAATAGGGAAGTTAGTTTCATTTTAGTTAGTAAACCCCGTATTCACTAAAAAGGTTTAAGATTAAGACCAGGTCTAGTTGCCTGTATACTTAAAACACTAAGTAACGTTTCGCTTATATTACTGCCATTATGTAATTGTGACATTTAGAAAAAAAAATATTTGTTGAAATTATCATCTTAAACCTATAACTTTCAAGTTAGACCCGGTCTAAATTTAAACCTCTATAGTGAGTACGGGTGTCTTAGTAATATGGGTTTAGGGGAGGCAGGTGTACTTAATATACATATATATATATATATATATATATATATATATATATATATATATATATATATATATATATATATATATATATATATATATATATATATATATATATATATATATATATATATATATATATATATATATATATATATATATATATATATATATATATATATATATATATATATATATATATATATATATATATATATATATATATATATATATATATATATATGTATATATTTGCTGTACAAAGAAAGTGTTTTGTTATAGTTCAGTCGACAGAGTATTGTCAATAGTGTATATAATTGGTATACGTACCTGTTCACTTCCTAGTAATGCTATTATTATTATTCTGACGCCCTAATCAATAACTGCTTGCAATATTGGACACTAAACTGATTGAAAATTCGTGAAAGGATATAAAAACCTTTTAACATTTTGCAGCATTATTTAAGAGATCGGTAAATTTCCTTTTAGCCGGAACTTTCCTTGTAACGGATTCCACCACACACACATATAACATATTTTATATCCATATAAATATTTTGTAATAAATTAACGCAATATATAAATGTCAATATGTGTAAACCTTTTATTACGAGAGGTACAATGTGTGTGGTGAAATTTATTATATACATACATACATAATTACATATATACATACATATAAACATACATACATTTCCAAATTTTTGGTTTTATTTATCGGTATTATTTTATAATTATATTTTATAAAAAAGATTTTTTTTTGTGGGAAATGAAATTTTAATGCCTTTTTAAACATTCAATTATGCCGCCTTTTTGTTTCGCCATATAGGATATACCAAATTTTACAGGTTCATGTCTTTTTCACACTTGATTTTTGTGTAATATTTCAACTTAATTGACCAAAATTTGAACTCAATCGGATAAGTAGTTTTTAGCTATGCCGCAAACAGACAGACAGACCGACGGATTTGAGAATTTCAACATCCCTGACAGGTGAGGATCTGCGAAAACCTTGGAGGTTGATTTCTATACGATTACAATACAGTGAAAAGGAATCGCAACATATTTATAAAAGCTGCTTTCTGATTTTGAACCCCCCTCCCACCCCCAGTCGGAATTGCTGACTACGCGTTTGACAAATACTTAAAAACACATTAAATTGCTTGCTATAAACATATATTAAATTAAAGAGAAGCCGCCGTTGGTTCAGTCTATAGTGAGAGGCAACAGGGTTCCCAATTTTTGCACCGGCGACGCAGAGGAAAATATATGTTTCCTCTCCTATCCATAGCACGCGAAAAACAATAATAGGTCCAACTTTCGAAACTATTTATTAATGAAATGTTGAGTCTATCCTTTGTTTTATAGTCTAAGAATAATTCCCTTTTACGAGTGAAGTAAAAAACTAGTTGAAACTGTTTAAGACATATGTTTTGTTTAAAACTAAAAGGAAAGCGTGCTCTTTTTTCAACCTTTGCCAAACTTTTAATAAAAACTTGCCGGATATAATATTCTCTATAACCTCATCAAGTAGTTCTTACTTGTAGTCTTACAGTGAACCTCATGTTTTTCAATTTAATAATTTTTCGCAGACTTCCGTTGCTTTTAATTTACACAGGGAATTCCAACTTATTTATTGACGTATTCTTGATGTGAGCTGTTACAACTGCTAGCATCAGAGGATTTGTCTAAATTATAAAATTCCGGCTAATCCTTAACTGGTGTGTTAATAATATTATTAATAATTCTTAATATTGCTTTTGTTACCAATATTAGGAAAGTTTGTTTCATATTCTTTAATCCAATCTATATAGGAAATATATATTTTTAAGACCCGGTTACGCGCCAATTTTTGTTTATTCATAATTATAGTAAAACTGGATTGGTATTAAAAATCGCCATATTACATTATACCACAACTGACTGACTGTGCATATTTGGTTTAAAACATCGTCGTTTGTTTTATATGCCTACATTAGTAGTAAACGCTAATAATCCTCTTATTACTTTCAAAATGTATATAAAATAATTTTATTAAAGTAAATACAGCACATATTTTATCTGGCTGAAAAAAACTTGTATGTAATTTACTTAGTAAAAAGATACTTATTCGTTGTTTATAGGGTTAGATTCCAAACAGCGCAATTTATTAGTTATTATGCAAAAATGTCTCCAGCATATTCCATATACCTTTTAGTATCTCTCTAAATAAAAGCTGGAGGAGGTTGATTGGTCATGTTACGATATCGCCAAATGGCTTTGTTAAAGTACGTGCCCAGAAATCTTAAGCAATAACCTATAAAAGCCTTCTCTTGTTGCCATTCTCGAGAAGTGTCGTATTTCATTTAAAAACCCACTGTTTTCATATTGTCTCTAAGATACTGGCGGATATATAAAAGGAACATATAAATTAGTAAGAAAAGATCAATCATAAACTAACAGATTACGATTAATGAGTTTGCTGCTGAATTCAGATTGACATGACGCAATTCGAAAATAAGTTAAAGCAGTAATAGAATTATCTGAATTAATTAAATTCAAAGAAGAATATCCCAATGCTTTGAATTGTGAATTTTTTTTGTAAACCCAGCAATTTTATATTTGTGGGCATAAATCTGAGTGTTTTTGTTTGTCAATTTATACCTTGTAGAACTGCATCACAGTTTTTAATATTGTGAAATACCTTAACATTTCCACTCAGGCTTGCTTAGTCTATTAAGCTACTAAAAGGTAAACTTATTCGTCACTTTGGACATACAAAGTAATCCAGATATCAGTGAACAAGGCTTGTATTTCTATTATTTTCATAACAAAAAGAAGTTATTTTTGAAAGTTGTGGCATTTTATAAAAACAATTATTGAATCTGGGATTGTAAAAATTGTGATATAAAATTACACAAAAAGAAATATCTATTTTATTTTACTTTCCGTTGGGCTATACTATACTGAACATCATACAACTTATATAGTAATTAGACGGATCAATTATGATCCAAATATGCAGTAAAATAGCATTGCTTATATCCCCTACTCAGCCAAACCAACATATCACGAATTTCAACACTGCCATGTTCCTCTATTAGTATAAAAAGTTGTTTTTAAGAACCAATATACAGAAATAGTGCAAATAAAAATATGTTTTCTCGGACATTTGGCAAAGGTCCCTGGTAACAGATTAATTGAAGGTCATACTGAATTTTAGGGGAAGAAAAAGAAAAACGATGGTTGACGATTGTTAGGCCGACCGTCGCCTTGTTAACCGTATTATTGAGAACTGTTTTTGGAACTTTGTAAATTTTTTCCGTGTTATTAGAGACTTTTGTAATATTGTAGTGTTAAGACATGGCTAGGAGGTGTTTTGTTTGTCAGAAGCAGGAGGATGGATCTTCTTTGTCATCCTATAAGTAAGCAATTCACGCATACAGTGTTTCAAGTTCGCTAATTTTAATGTTTATATCAATAATTAATGTTACATCAATTGTAATATATCCTAAAAATCTGTTAAAGATACATAAAAACTACTAACAGGGGTCCGCAGACTAAAATGAGTTGAACGTGTTGCAAACAGCCGTTTTAAAGTTTAGCGCTGTTAGCCTAGTTTATTAGTTTTTTTTTTTAATTAGTTGTGTGAAACTTTAATTGGACTTTTTAGGAAAGGAAAAGGTGAAAATGAACTATTTTAGAAAAAACAGAGTTACATAAAAAGCCAAGAAATAGTAGCAATGTTTGTCTATGAAGCAAAACTAAGTTATCTCGCATGTATTACATATTTAATGAAACTAGCTACTATATATTGTAAGCTGCTTTAATTTAAAAGTATCCTATTTTGCCAGGGAGCCTCGTACGTTGTAATTTATTTGTCATGTAACTCAAATCAGCAAGTTGCATTTTGTGGGCTTAAATACCGATATAACAATAACCACAACAACCAAGGTTGACCCTCTTAAGGATAGACTTTTTATTTTTCATTGTATTTACTTTCAGAATTACTAAGCAAGGTTTGATTACGTTACATCTGTTAGACTCTAATATTTTTCCGTAATCATAAATGTCAACAGAAAGGTTGTAGCTCCATTATGAGACTTTTACTTCATTTATATAAGAAAAAAAAATGATAATTTGTTTTAGAAATTAAAATATATTATATACAGGGAACCACTTTAAGTTTTGATTTTATTAGTTTGTTTTTTGTTTTAAATTAGTGATTATGTGTTTCTCTATTATGAATTTTTTCTATTATATATTTAACAGCTTTTTTTGACAAGAATTTTCAGTGCTTTTTATTTAAGACAAAGTATAATTTGAACTTGAAACAGAGTTACACCTGTACTATATCTACATCTTTGATAATATATTTGACTAGTCCCAAATAAAATCTGAAGGAACATTTGTATGTTTTTGCTGGGCATGCAAAATGTGAAGAGAACAGATTGAATAGTCTATGTTTTTATCATTACTGCATGATTTCTACCCTCGAAGTGATAAAAGAATGTCCCTAAAAAAATGTCTATCCAATATGTATCTTTACTGATGGAAGTTCAAGCACCAAGTTATCTATAAAAATAATGAAGGAGGGAAAACTTGTTTACAAAAAAAATAATGTTCCGTTGTTGACAAAATTCACTGCAACAAAAAAAACTAAACAAGGTAGCTTTATGTATTACTCTATGTGAAATCATTTTATTATGTTAAGATATTGTTTTATAGATTTTTTTATGAATATCAATCTTTTATTAAATCTTAAGTTATCTACTGTGGAAATAACGCAAACCCATTTGCAAGTATTGCATTTATCATTTATTTAACTAAAAAATTTAATTTTTTTTCTTACGACTACATATAAAACTGACAAAAAAGGATTGTTGATTAGAAAATGCCTTATATCACACCCACGTTGAAACAAATTTTCCACACGCGTGTTAAAAAATAGTTCTCATCACAAAATTATTTAAAAAATGGTGAGTCAAAAGAAAGCTGAAAGGACAAAGCCTATTTTTAGCTTATTTTAGTTAACATTAGCCTTGAAAGAATTAGTTCAACACAAGTATTGAAAAGTATATTAAAATAAAAATCCTTCTGAAGATTCTTTGTGGGCGTAGGAAAAATAGCGTAGGGAAAGGTGTCGTACCTTTTGACAAAAAATGTATTTTAATTTTTTTAACAAAAAGTATATATAATAGGACGAATTGCAAATTAGCATTAAAATTTTGAATTGTTTTTGGTTAACCATCTGATTTTTTTCCGTTCTTTTAATTTTAGTTTTATATATAATATATATATAATTCATTCACATTTTGATTGTCTCAAGCTACAATATAGTGATGTACCTTAGAACACACGTATTTGTACCTTAAGACAGTTAAAAATACTAATGCCATATTTCGTTTTTAATTATTTTTATTAATAATAACTAACTTAAAAGAAATTAGTGACATTTGTCTCTCACTGCCTCCTTCACATTTTGGCACTGGCAATTTTCTAATAATATTTTGATGGATATATCAAATATTTGTTTCTCGGATTTGGAGAATTTTTCCTTCTTTATATTTTTTGTAGTAAACGTCTTGAAACTCTGATTTTGAATAGCAATTTATAACTTCCGTGACATAATGCCTTACACTTTTTCCCAAAATTTTCACTAATAAAAAGTCCCCTTTTAAAATATCCTCATATTATGGTTTATCATCTGCATTTTCCTGGACAGATTCATCATCGCAACTAATGTCTTTTAGCTCCATATCAATATCATTATCGTCTTCATCAGAACGTTCCTGTAACACTTTTCTTGCAACTTTTTGCACTGACTTTTTGATCCTTTTTGCGAACATCTCTTTAATTTGCTTTTTTGTCAGTGTCCATGTTAAGATTCTTGTTTTGCCTCTCTGCCTTTCTATTCCATTGTTCTTTCTAGCGCATGCTTTAAGAAATGTTCTTATTACCGCTGGAGACACAAATTCATGCTTGGATGAAGTGACTTGGATGTCTGGATCATCTGTGTCAGACCCAGTGAATAATTTTGGATTGTCTTATCAGTGTTCTTATGATCAAAATTCCCGTCTGTAACAAACGCCCCTAAAAGCTCATCCTCTCCAAAAATGTTTTCATTAAAGGGACATATTCCTGCGACCTCAAAACGTTTGATAATATTTTTGGAAATAAAAACTTTTTCGTATGCTTTTCCAATACCTTCTGCCATCTGATAAAGGGGTTCATGTGTGGCGCCCATTTTTCATGGCCAGATCAATTACAGGTAGGGATATGTGGCTTTCGTGGTTATCTACAACGATTAGAACTGGATTTTCCACAGACGGCTTCACATGTCTATATTGAAAAAAAATTCCTTCATTCGACCAGCCTGCTCCACCTGAACCTGGAGGAGCCCCAGCGAGCATATGTTCTTTGAAGTGGTCACGACCATTCACTGTAGCAATTATTGTGATATTAAAGCTTCGTTCACCAGAAGTCATGCTACCAAGTTATTAATACCCTTTTGTGCTATTACTTTTGGCGGATTATGTATACTGCTGTTACCAGTATCATAAATATTATAAATTTCACCAGGACCAAACTTCTACTTCTCCGTTCAAGCTCTTACATTATTAAAAAATAGGGAAACATTGGTTTTATTAAAACTAGTCGATCTTGCCAAACTTGTCGTTTCTGGGGTTCGTAATGTAATTGACGGATGTCGTTTTATGAACGATCTAAGCCATCTTTGGCCAGCAGTTCCTTTTTCCAACCATTGGAGTGGCATTCATTTTTTATTTTTTTCCGCAAAAAATAGTAAAACCATAGCATCTTTTTTTGCTAATCCGTAATGATGTTTGGAGGCCAGTATAAGGTCATCTTTTAGAGCATTTTCTTTGTACTTTAAAAAAAACTTGTTTGACTGCGTTACTTTTACCATATTTAGGTGTCCTTTCCTATAGTTTTGTGTACTGCAAAATGCCGAGCGAGTGTAGGTTCGGTAACTATATAAACTTTATCAGCAGTTTCAGTGCTTGATGATTTACTGGTTGTTTTTTTTTACGAGCGGCAGTCCCAAGGTGCAACATTGTCCGAAGGTACAGCACAGCTAAATTTTATTTCTGCCATTTTATTACCAAAAAAAAACCCGTTTCAATAATAACTAAACGAAATATGCATATTGCACTAAAGTTGAAGGACCCGTTATTAAAAACATCAAAACGAACAAATAATTATAACAAAACCTACCTCATAAACTGAACACAGAAATTTACTTTTCCCGGCAAAAATAGATTGTCGTCGTTTAAACGTTTGGAATGAACTAAATAAGTACACGGGCGAGAATAGACTCGTTGGTAGCTAGGAATCTTTTATTTAACTCAGTAGTACAATGAACAGGTAACAGATTGCGCCAGGATGGGTTTTGTCCCAAGGTACAACTGTCCCGAGGTAAGACACTTTCCCCTACATTACTCGTGGGGAAGTGATCGTTTTCAAATTCAAAAGCTTTCTGGACCCGGCTATCGCCACGTGTTAACTACCTCCCCATTTGAAAACTTTGACTTTTAATACTCGTTAGTGTTATTAAGAATGAACTAAGGGATGCCTCTTAGGTAAAGGATGAATCTAGTAACTACAAATGGATTTGTGTTAACCTCCCAATACATGATATGATATTTTAATGAAACAAAGTAATATTCGTGATAATATATTCACAAAAAGAATCCGTAACAAGTTCTAATATCAAATAATAAATAAACTATTCTGTTTTCATCTTTTTAATATGTTAATAGATATATAGTCCATACTTGGTTCTAAGTTTTGTGATTTAAACCAATTAACTTTTTATAGTTTTTATCTTGGTTTAAGCAGTAATTAAAATTTACCAATAGGATAATATGGTTAAAACAATAATTCTAGAAAACTAAGATAGCAATGTGAAATCCGTGAGATTATGCAGCCTCTCGAGGTCTTTAATTGCGAATTTTGAAATATTTCTATGTCAAAAACAATAATTTTAATTAGATATAGAGAATACTTTATAAAATACGTTTAAAACCTAGAGGAGAATTAAACATCTGAAAAAAATATTATTTAAAAAACAAAAATTGCCACTTCTTTCGTTTTTTTGCATATTGTTAATTCTTTTTAGAATTTGGTTGAATATGTATTATCAAATATGATTTGAAAAATTTTTAAAAATTTGCTTCATGTAATATATTTCATTTAAAGTAATAAAGTTAAAAGTATAGGTTATTATTTAAAACTTAAAGTCAGTTTATAAAAAGATTATTGACAGTTACTTACTGCATCTGTCGATGTAATATTTTCACATAATAGCCCATTTTACTCTTACCTGAAAGGAAAAAATAAAATAATTTAAAATAATATACTAATATATCAGTATATATTGTATCATATCTATATTACATTATTTTATTTTATATTGTATAACATTTTATTGGGAAGCCAAAATAGGATTTTAACATCAAGGTAAATCTTGAATATATGTGTTTACAGATTAACTTAAAAACATTCGTAATAAACATATGATAGTATTATTAAATTTAAATATATATCAATTTCTTATACGTAAAATTTCCAGTGAAAATCCACAGTAATCAACTAAAAACATATTTGCATTAATGTATTCTTATATTATAATAATTTGTTATTTTAGAGAAGGCCTCTTATACGCCACAATATCCAAGCCATATGTTTCCAATAAATTCAACGATAGTTTTCAAAAGAACCAAAAATGCCACGTATCTAAGGCATTTTTTGTTGCTTAAATTATTTAGTATTGTTTTATGTAATAACCCAGATATTTTAAAAGTTAGACGAATTAGGTTTATAAATAGCAAAATTAAAGATTACGGTATACTAGCAAAAAAGACATGAGAATTTCTTATCTGAGTAAGTTTCTCCTTATTTCGTCAATTATCATTTGTTATGTATGGTATCTGATTGGTATGATATGTTAGGCCGCTTGATCAATCAATGTGACGCTAACATTAGCAAATTGGTGCAAATTGCGTAAGTGGATGCCAAAGGGGGACAAGAGTAAAATATCTTAACAATTTAATAACATTTTAGTTACTTTTTTGCGTCTAGGTATAGTCATTGAGAAAGAAATAATATCGTTCATCGTACAATTTCAGAAAAAGAAATTTAGTAAGAATACACAAAAAATAGGTAGAAATTATTTTCCAACTTCAGAATTAGCCGCTTGAGGGAGTATTATTTAAGATAAAAAACAGTATTTTCTTGAATTTAGCCTGCGAAGTAATATCGTAAATAGAAAACTGTAATATGGAAAAATATTTGAACAAATCTGCCTCAAAACTTATTTCGGTTACCTCCTTAAATAAATTGATGCAGAAAGAGAAAGCGTGCTCTTCTTTTTAAATACTTGTAATTAATTTCCATATAACTAAGCAAATTTTCCTTTTATCGGTTATTCAAAACTATAAAAACATTTATTTATATACTTCTCCTTATATAGTTATATATATATATATATATATATATATATATATATATATATATATATATATATATATATATATATATATATATATATATATATATATATATATATATATATATATATGTATGTTTTCATTCCACGTACACCAACGTCATAACAAGAAAATGATCCTTGTTTGGAACATGTTCTGCATCACAGCAGACACAATGATCCATTTTAGCCAAACGACAAATATATATATATATATATATATATATATATATATATATATATATATATATATATATATATATACTTGATACTCTGGTATCACGGAGCAGCGTAAATCCACCTGCGGCAAAACTCATTCCCCAAGAATAGTCTATTATAATTTATTTGATTTAAACGCGATGGTTATCTTTCTAGACAACGGAGGCTATGCTTTGTTTTGCTTTTGGAGAAACAATTTGACGTTTGTTCATTCCAGTACCAGTCAGCTTGGGGCTATGCATTTCTGGGGATTTTTGGTGAAGCTAATAGTGAGTGACTTTTGACTTACGTCGGATTATTACGAATTTATAATATTTTATTAAATTGATCACCAAAATAAAGTTAGAATAAAAATAAATATATGAATCATATAACAATTAATACATTTAAATTAGTAATATCAAAAAACCGTTCTTCTGTCTTGTGAAAATCCGAATCTAGCCACATCATGAATTCGCAGTCAACTGAAAATATCGTGCGGACATATAGTTCCAACTACCACGCAGCTTGATCGACGACAAATTGCTCCAGTAAATTGTCTTTTTGGTGCATCTAGCATTTTCTGTGATTTTACATAATATTATTAAGGTTCTTTCTTTCAATTCTCCTATATGCTGCTACAGATCGGTTCGACTCACATTCATCATATATTTTGTTTGATTGAAGAATAAGTAAAAAAATACTTGCAACTGAAAAAACAAACACACAATAAATATGCCAATTTCTTTTGTCAAGAAAATGGGAGAGTACTAAGCAATTGATATACACATACTATATTAGATATCAAACATAAATAAAAACTAAACGAGATTTACGTATATTTTAAGTTATATACTCCAACACAGAAATAGATTAGGTAGTTTTATTAGAATCTTTAAAGCTGAAATAGTAAACTTTGGTTTAAACAATATTAGAGTAACCAAAATATATGGCCATCCTCCAACTAGTACCAGAAAGGCATCATCACATGAAATATGATATATATATATATATATATATATATATATATATATATATATATATATAATGTGTTTTCATTCCGGGTGTACATCCGTTCACTACTGTCGTTCTGAAAAGAACAGTTTTGCTGACGTTTCACCAAAATCACATTTGGCATTTTCGAAGCTTTCTTTCTCGCGTCGGAATAGAGACTCAATAACACCAATTAACATTTAAGCAAAATAAAATACACATAGCACATTGTCATTTTGTCAAACAAATACAAACACAGAACATCTATTGCAGACTAGACACTATATATTTCAGTTAGTCTGCAATAGATGTTCGGTGTTTGTATTTGTTTGACAAAATGACAATGTGCTATGTGTATTTTATTTTGCTTAAATGTTAATTGGTGTTATTGACCTTTGGATTTACGTCTCATGGTAAGATAATTTTTGATTTTTTAAAATCTTAGATTGTTTATTTTAGGAAAAATAAAATAAAAACATTTTTGAAAAAGACATGGAACTACCTGTCGAAACGTCAAATTAAATTAAATATGACAAATAATTAAAAAATCGTTTTAATTTTATGAACACGCATCCCAAGAAAAGAAGTACAATCAATATTTTTTCGGAAATATTAAGTAACAGTTAGAAAGAACGTTAAATAAAATACAATGGCATTAACTTCTACGAAACTTTTATTAAATGTAAATATAAAAATTAAATGTAAACTGTATTGTAAAAATCTGATTTATTTATCACAAAATTAAACATATTCTGTTATGTCAATAACAGAAATCGGCATAATTTAATTTAGTTTCCAACTGTGACCGTCGATAAAAAATTTAATTTACGTTTTATAAATAAATATTCATGTGTTTAAACTTCCGATGGACACAAAGTAATTTTATTTTTTACCTATTTCTGTTTAATTTAAATATTCAATCAAAATTATGTAAAATAAATATGCGCGAAATACGTTAGTGCAAAGTAATAAAACATTGTGTTTTTTTTAATGTATAAGTATATAAAGATTTTCAATTTATTATTTGAATGTATGCTACAATTCAATTTTTTATTTTTTAGTTTCTGCAATTTTTTGATTCTATTCATTAAAAAATACTTTATATTAAGCAGAAATCGCGACTAAGAATTTATGTTCGTAAAAAGTTTTGATTATATTTATATAAAGGCATAACGCTTATATAAGGCACGTTCCCGAAAGATCCTTAAGCATTTTATTTAAATTTTTAGTTTCAAATAATTAACCTATGTTTTCCTTTTAATACGGTCAGGAAATATAAAACAAATTAAGAATATGTTTATCAAGGCGGTCTATTTAAAAAAGTTTGCCATAAGACTCGGACATAGACTAATGACCTTCATAAATCAAATAAAAAATATATTAAACGACAATTCTAAAACGCACTAAGAAAATAATTCCAAAAAATTTAAAAGACTAAAATTATATTTACCTTATTATTAAGTGTTAGTTTTAACCGATTTTAGGGTTAACATTGTTCTTATTCTCTTTTTTTTCTGAATCCGATAAATTAATACATAGTCAATAAACCCAAACTGAAAATGAGATGTACTTTTCGAACCGCCCAGTTATAAGCAAAATACAATATTATAAGTTGACCTGATTAATTCTAGTGAATAACAGTTTTTCATTTTGCTTCTCCAAAAGCGTGAGCAAGCAATAATTCTTTGTATCTGGACTTGAATTTAACCAATGAGTCCAAAAACTTTCTGTTAAGAGGACAACACTGAGCAACTAAATTAAATGTTTTATGGGATCGATTAAATAGGGACAAAAATTTTTGTTTTTATTGTTAAAAAACATCGTTATCTGTGCGGTCATAATTGACATAGTCATTATCGATGATTTAAGGTACTATCATATAAAGGTGACCAATATAATCTATTAATCAACAATTAATCTTCTTCTTGTAGTGCCTATCCGTTTCAGATGTTGGCGATCAATAAGGCTATTCTAACTTCTTATCGCTCTTATCGAACCACGCCCTGAGGTTCTGGAGCCAGGAGATTCTTTTGCGTCCTGGACCTCTTTTCTCGAAGATATTGCCTTGGATTGTAGTTGGGAAATTTGTTTTCATTTCGCATTATAGGTCCAAGGTATTGCAGTTTGCGTATTTTGCTCTTTTTCATTCTTTAGGGTACTTCTACATTTGTGATATGGTCTTTCCATGATATTCTCAACATTCTCCTATAAATCCACATTTTGAAGGCTTCTAGTTTCTTTGTGGTTGCTTCATTGATTGTCCAGGACTCAACGCCATATAGGAGGATGGAAAATATATAGCATCTTAGCATTCGAATTTTTTTGTCTAGAAATACATCACGGGTTTTAAATATGCGGCTCATGTTGTTGAAGGCGGCTCGTGCTTTTCCAATTTTTTATTTTATTTCATCACTGTGATCCCAATTTTCATTTATAAGTCTGTTGTACTCTGTTCTAGTCTAAGAGTGGCGACTAGTTTACAATGATGCGAAGGTCTTTTGTCATCGATTCTAACTCTCTTCAAGATATCTATCGTTTTATGATGTTGAACATTGTCAGGAGCTTTTTGATAATCAATGAGGCACATGAATATCACAGTTCACGTCTCTTGGTCTTTGGAAGAGAACTTGGACTGCAAACAGTGCATTTCTGGTTCCTACGGCGTTGACGAAACCGAACTGGTAGGCTGAGACCTGTTCCTCGCATGTTTTGTGTTCTTCTATTAATTATAGGATCTCAACCTGGATGCCGTCTGGACCTATGGCTGTTCCGTTTCTCATTAGCTTTAACGCTGCCTCAACTTCAGTTGTTAGTATGTGTGGTCCATTATTGTTTTCTATTTGTGGTTTCTTTTTGTCTCTGAAAAGCTTGGCTATATATTCCTCCCAAGTCTTTTTCTTTTCTTCGATGGTAATTATTAAGTTTCCGCTTGCATCCACTAACCTTCCCTGTTGTTTTCTCTTTAATTTCTCAGTGACTTTTTTGATTCTCCGGTGTACATTAAAATCATCATGTTTTCTTTGTAGCTTGTCTGCTCTCTTTCCTGATGCTGTCGTTTATTCTTTTATATTCTGGTTTGTTCCTCTTTGACATCTTCTTTCTTCCATGAGCTGTAGTATCTTACCTGTCATCCATGATTTTTGGATGGCGCTTCCCATGTATAGAGTTTCCTTGCTGGCATTGTGAATACGGTGCTGAGTATTACGAATTCATTCTCTTCAGCAAATACTTCAAGAACATCACCTCTTTGGTTTCTATCTCCTAAGCCATAGAGTCCTATATATTTAGATTGATATCCTGCCCATATTTTTGCATTGAGGCCACCAATGGTTATATTTATTTCATGTATTGGTTTCCTTAGGACTTTAGTTACACTGTTATAGAATTCTGTAATTTCATCTTGTGGTTTATCAGCAGATGGTGCATACACTTGAATGATGTTAATGTTAATTGGTTGAGCTTCTATTTGCAGTAACATAACCCTTTCTGATATTGGTGTGAATTGTTTTACACTCTTGGCTACTCTTTTGCTCACAATGATCCCAACTTCGTATTCCAAGTGTCCATTTCATGTTCCAGAGTGGTAAACTTGATGATCATCGATTTCTACGAAGCCACTGCCAGGCCATCTCATTTCACTAGCACCAACTAACTCAATATTTAGCCTTTTCATTTCCTTTGTTGTGTTTTGTATCTTTCGTTGCTCTGCCATCGTTTTGACATTCTATTTACCAAATGTTATCCTCTTTCTCACATTTAACTTTTCATCCCTTCTTTTGCCCATCTTCTTAGCACTCATCTCCGCCTCCCCGGAGATCTGATTGGGAAGCTTACTCCGGAATTGCATTCAGATCTGCGCATAGCCATTATTAGATAGACTAGGACTTATCCGAAGATCTTTAATGAGGTGCGTGTCTACGTGCACTCCTCATTCTTATGCCATTGACCAGTTTAACAGTTCCTTCGCCGGTTAGGCCAATTACCAATTACCAAGGTACCTTTCCTTCTCAGCTCCTTCACCCGAAGCTGTTGGCCGACAAGAGTTGACCGTTTATACCGACAGTCTTTGGGTCTCCAATATTTACTTTTAGAGATATAGGAAAAATGAAAAAATGACTTAGCTGACTGTATATGTTGAAAACAATGGCTTTAATTAGGAAAATTAATGAAATGGTGAATATTTATCGCCAAAGGTACACATTTGCTTACATGTCGCAGTTGATCCGAATAACTTCGGCGAACAGGTTACTCGATTCATTCTAAAAGAATATCACGTGACCTTGTCTTCTCTAATATCCCATTTTTCTGTGAAAATTGATCCGCATAAAATGCCGGCCGACAGACAAGCGAGACGTGATCGAAGGTCGGTACCACGTGACCCCTTTAAACTGACCGTGGAAGTATATGTTAAAAGTATGAAATTTGAATGTGTAATCTAACTTTAAAAAAATCCCAAATCTGAATGACTCATTTACTGAGGCTATCCTATTTATATGCATTTTAAATATACTCGCAACATCGATTTTTTTCGCGTTCTCATTCTTCCGTATTACAACCTTCGAAATGTAAACCTTAAGTACTTTTAAGATAAGGATGCGTTTGTAGTGCAAACTTGCAATTTGAAGCTTTCTTAAGATTTTACATTTTTTGTATAAAGGATTTTTTTATTTTAAATATCGGAAGGAATGTTTTTAAACCGCATTTTCTTATCTTTTGATTGAAAAATGTTTAACGTTTTCTTGTCCAATATTGGAAAAATGTTTTAGCTATGAATTAAATACAGTAAACATATTTTTAGATAGGCCACGGTACTGGTCCGTTTCATTACCGAATTTCTTTTTCACTAGTCTTGGGTTCATAAACACCAAGTGGGCCACGCCGGTATTTAATAAAGAATGGGTCTACAGTATATAGCGTGTTTGCTTTAAAACTCCAAACGCTGTTTTCTCAGGAAATAATGATTTTTGGTAAAGCGTCTTTATTAATAGGGTAAAATGTAATTATTTAGGGCTAAAATAAATACGACACCCTTACCACTATAGGCGTTGCAGAATTCCAAGCGACGCGCGACGACTACTCGCAAACTCACGACTACGGCTACCTCAAAGTTTAATAAAAAGTCGCTTCATTAATAAATAATGAAAAATAGTATTCCAAATCCACGTTTACTTTTAAGATTTTTTTGTTATCCGTACGAAATTGTTAGCTATATTGGTTTCAGCTTTTTATTTTGTTTTCTTGGCGTCGTGATGTTTATACTGGTTAAGGCATATTTCATTTTAACGTAAATAATTTCGTTTTATTCCATCAGAGAAAACCTTTCTCCTTAATTTTGACTTAATCGTTAATTCTCGGGTAAACGTCGCTTGGAGTTTTAAGTGAAACACCCTGTATAAAGGAATACAGAGATTTTTAAAAAGAATAAGTTGCGATAGGGTTGTTAATGCTATATAATACCGAGGCTATCCATCTCTTTGCGACATTCATTTCGGGTTATGCAAGGATGGGAAATCTTCGGGCATACCATTCTCTTACTCTCTGGGGGTTAACCAGTCTTGAAAACCGCGCTAGAAAGCATGTATTTTAAGTAAAAGGCAGAAATGATACAACGCTATCATTGCAACTTTTGTAAGACCCTTTTATGCAATATTTAATTCATCTAAGTACATCATTTTTCCAGCTAAAATAAGTACAACGTGATCGTTTTAACTGTCTTATTTTCCAAGATGTTTATCTCCCCAGAAATAGACTGCATGGCTAGTGACATTAAAATATATATACAAATTGTCAAATGCCGAAGATATAAATATAACTTGCCTAGCAAGCCTAAGCAAGTTTTTAAACGCGGTAATCTTATCAGTTTTATACCATCACTTTTAATTTTATGATCTAAGTAAGCGACTTTGTGTAAAAACTCTGGTTTGTCCAGATAGATTCTCTAAATCTCGAAATTATTTTGATAATATTAAAGCAAGATTACGATGTGAGTATATAAAGAGCAATTTTTTAAATTTATATTAGCTCCGATATGTGTTAGGAAGTCAAACCTTAAAAGTCCGTCGAATTTGGGTGAAAAATCAAAGAAACTAGATTTGTTATTTCCAGCGTAATTAAGAAATAAGGAAATATTGGTATATTAATTACCTCATTATGAATGGATATAGCATGGGATGTTCTTACTGCAAAAGGTTCCGAAAAAATAAAATTTTGTATGTTAAATTAGATTTTATAAAACTTTTACCAATGCCGGTGACAATTAAAAGGTTTGATTTAATCTCGGATATAAAAATTATTGGCAGGTCTGAATATGTGTAATTATTTATAATTATTATGTTTGGTTGTTTGAAGTCTAGGACACCTGAAAATTTTCTTCATTACAGTCAAATTAAGTTTCGTAAGGGTTATTTTCTAAACAAGAAAATTCAGACTTTGAGTCAAATATTGTATGTCATCGGTATATTCAGGATAACAGTATTGGAATTCGTCTGGAAGGTTGCCATTTTACAGGTTCATTGGTTCCAATTCAGTAGCCTGGAAAGTTTAAGTCTAGATAGTCTCTTACTATTTGAGCATTATGACCAGCTGACAGCCAGACTGAGCTCTGTCTAGCTGCAAATACAGATAATTGAATAAAAGAAGGGGGCATGAAATATTAAATCTAAACCTGCCTTGCCTTTCACGTGGAAATATAACATGCTTATTTTCCTGAGACTTCATCATAATGCCGATTGAGAATACCAGTTCAATTCTTTCAAAATTAATGAATATGTCCCGCATTGGCAAATACCCATTAGAATACTCTAGTCGGCGTTCTGCTTCATCAGGATGTAAGCTTTGTACCAAATGAAATTTATGTGGTTTATTTAAAGTTTTGTTTTTTTTTTTAAATTGTCTGAACCCAGGATTTCCCAACGCCGATTTTTCCACAAGAATTGGTTGGAACTGCCTCGACGGAAGCCAACACATTCATTTCGTCAATATTCCTTATTCTAGGTTTTAGGACGCGTTTTGACAAACGAGCCATATTTAATTAAATTTGATTTTATTCTTAAAAAATTCTTTTATCCGGTTGCCTTCTTTCTGGATATCTATAAGGATATCATATTTTAAATATTTAACTAGAATGAAAAAAAATAAATATCTATAATATTACCTGTTTAAATATAGTTCCAAAGCTTCATCTGCGTTTTCGTCGCACTGGATATAAGTGACGAGCACGTCGTATTTTTCATAATTTTCGAATATAGCATTGTCTACCATAGTTGACAAGTCTAATGTTATTAAAAGGTTTTAGCGCAAATCGAGGATAATTACAGCAAAAACGTTCGCTATTCCGACATAAACTACTTTTGTTACTTCAATTGTCCACCTTGGCTTACTAAGATTTTTTGATTTTTTTAAAAATAAAAAATGCGTATGTTTGACCTGATATAGAAGATAAATACGCTAATATTGGACTTGATATTAAAGATAAATATAGAGTGTTATATATTTTTGAACAGCTTGTAAAAAAAAACAAAAAACATAATATTTAAAAAAGTGTTTCATTTAAAAAAAACCTAACTTTGGGTCATCATAAAAACGACTACCGATACCAAAAATCAAAACACACCATTGGATTCTACATAGAGAACTACCTTAAAACCACTTTTTACTTTTCTGATAAGTTAAACGATAACGAAGATAGAAGGGGTTCCCAAAATCTAACATTTTCAATTTCGCCTGTATCTTATAAACAAAGAGTGCTATGGAAATTTTAAATACGGCATCTTTTATTTAACAAAAAAGTAGCAAAGTGAAGTGAAAACCGCAACGCTGTATCTTTCAAAAGAACCGATATACCTCGAAATCTGAACCTCTGTACACAGCTAGATATTTTTAATTTTTCCTCGTATAGTAAATAAGAGTAAGTGATTTAATACAGAAGCCCATGAAGAGAAAGACATAGCCTCACAGCTTAGAAGAATTTTTAAAATGAGTCCATTAATAACGAAAATTTGGGGTTTTCAAATTAACGGAATTAGAAGTTGATGCAATGTTGACCAGTGTGTTTCTGGTTCAATTTAACCAAGATCTACAGTGAAGTCAGCTCATTCGAATAATCGAAAATCCGGATAATTATATTTAGAATTGCATCTTATATTTCAATACAACCAATTATTTCCGCGTAACAATAAATGTTCAAATTTCCATTAGCATTTGTGTTATTCCAGTTTGCTTATTGAACGGCATAATTTAATTTATCTGCATTGTTTGGTATCGCGCAGTTAACTAGCAATTTAGTGGATATAGTTATGAGCAATTTTGATTTAATATTATAGTCATGTTTTTGCGATTTAAATTTCTAAAATTTAGATCTAACAGCCCTGAAATATAAAATTAATATAAACTAAAATCGTAAATTTATGAAGGGGTTGATGACCACAATGAGTGGCCTATAAAAAATCACGCCTTAATTTTATTTAACTTTTTTTATACCTTTTAGAAATATTTTTTATTATATTATTTAATATAATTTTAGTCGGCTGTTGCATAGTTTGAGAGACTGTAAAATCTAAAACTAGATTTTTGTTGAGCAATATCGGCGCTTTACGAAATTGAGCTATTACCATGATCGGGTTGTCAAATTAAGGCATTCTAACTTTAAACCATATGAAGTAAATGCAAGGTTCATGAAAGTCACCTTCAATACGAAAAACATCTTAAAAGCTGTATGTGAATATAACAGTCATCATTTGTGTAAATGTTATAGTTTATATTTATGCATGTATACTATAATGCATGTATACTATAGGTTATATAATTTTTTCAATTGTGTTGTCATTATCTCTGCTTGATTTGGTTATACATTTCCACTACATGTGTGTTTGTATGAATTTCTTTAAAAATTTTATATGAAATTATTTATTGAAATATTATTACGAACCTAAACGCTAAAGTTAAAAAATATTGTTCTTAATGATGAAAAATTAGGATGCTATGCATTTTTTTTGTGCAATAATATATTACATTTACTGTAATAATTGGTAATACACTTTCACTTGTTTCCTTTAAAACTAGACTTTAGAAATAGCATTGCTCATTTTCAGATTTTACTCTTAGTGGGAAATGGACTCCAGTTTAGTTTGAAAACATACCCCGCAAGAGTGGCCTCATTTTGAATTTTTTTTCTGCAAGGGAGTTTCCGCGATAACTTTAAAATGTTTTAAAATATTGCCTTAAAATTTATTACAATTAACCAAGATAATAAGGTCAAGGATGTACCTTGACCCTTCTAATTTTAATTTTATTTCTGCTATTATAAATCTTAATGATTAAAAACATTAATTAATAAAGTTATTTAAACGCTTCCCGACCAAATTTATTTGGAGTAATAGGCGTAAAATGCCTATTTTTTTATGGAATATTTTAAACCTTCAGAGAGGGCTTGCAAAATATGTTTTTCAAAGTTTAAAAAACACAAAGTTTTTGACAAAAAAACAAAATTTTATTTCTATTATTTTCATTATCATCCGAGTTAACTCGGGTTTTCAAGAAAATGCAAAATTTCAAAACAAAATTTGACCCAAATGACAAAAAAATTATTAATGTAACATAAAAATTACAAATGAAATCTTATCAATAGCATTAACTGTATGATATACTTTAAAATATAGAGCGGCTGCCGAGTTGAAGATTATTTTTTTTTAGTTGCCGTGATACACTCTGGGAAATGACGGCCTGTCAGTCTAAGTGGCGTAGGGTGGCTTGAAGGTCGTCCTTTTCTGGAAAAAAAAATTCCGTGCGATGATATTTTTCCATAATCTGTTTGGTGAGGTCCAACCTATAAACTAGTGCTGACTTTAATACTCTTGTAATACTTTTTTCCACGCTTCCTTGGAGGGTTGTAGTTTGTTACGTGTTGATCGACCCGATCAACTCCACCCATGGCGTCGTTATAATTGACGACTTTAGGTTTTATTAGAGTTTTTCTTTATCTTACTACCTCCACACAGATGTTCGTATGAATGGTTGAAATCAAAGAAACAACTTTTTTGTCTTTGCACTTTAGAATACAAACTTTACCTCTTTGGAAGCCTGTTTGAACACAAACTTTACCTCTTTGAAAGCATGCCTCCTTTTTTCAGCTCTGAAGGAACTTCTTTCCGTTTAAATTTTAGTTTTATATAAATATCTGTCTTCATTGTACGAAGTAAATCCTCAAGCTGAGGGAAGTTATAAATATTATTCATCGTTATGCATTAGCCCTTGTAATAATGGTTTGGACAGTCGTCAGACTTGGGACGGAATTGGTAGATTTTCATAATCTTTAACAAAGATGGTATATTTTGCAGTGTAGACGATGAAAATACATACATATCCACTTTAAGACTCGCACAGTAAGTATGGGTTTGTGCCAAATGGAGCTCTTTTCAAAGGAATGTATTGGATCCAACCAAGTCTACCCTTACATAAAAGAAGACGTTCATCTATAGACATATTTTTACAGGTACGTCCAGTTCTTGAAACTCGCTTACCAACTTTTCATATGCTAGCCATATTTTAATGAGTCTTGGGTTTGGATGTGTTGCTTCATTAAACTCACCATTATTTGAAAAATAAATGTTTTGATGTAAGGCCTCAAATTTATTCCTGCTCATACAACTGGCAAAAAAGTGCGTCACCAAAAGAGGGTCGATCGACCAGTATTGACGCAACTCTGGTTTTTTATAACGCTTTGTAAAATTGTCAATCCTAAAAAGTCTCTGATTTTTTCGCTATTTACATTTCAGCCGTCAAAGGGAACGATGCATGGTGGGTCTGGAGTGCTTGAAGTAAATTTGCTGAGCTATCTGAATTCGAGCTACTACTTGACATATTGTCATAAGTTGTGTCAGAACCACTTTCATCTATTAGTTCTTCAACTTCTGACTCATCTGATAATCGTGCCTGTCCATGATATAATACTTGAGTTTCAGCTGCTAAAATATAAACACAATATTATATATTAATTTCTAAGTAGGCAATAACTCACGTAAAGTTTTAGGCATAAAAGCAATGTACTAAATATTCGCAACAGATACTAAATATTCCTTATATACCCGCAGCCCGCTTATTTTAGCTCGAGGTCAAATAAACAGTTGTAAAAATCCGACAGGACCCAAGACGACTCAGCTAAATGTGTAAAAAATGCGTATTGTCGCATTTCCAGACAATTTGGGTAATAGCGCAGAATATGCATAAAATTAGCGACGCCCGAGTTATCTGGGGTATAGAAAATTCGAAACGCTGACCGGTTATCTCGGACACTGGGGTTAAGGGTTTAAATATTATCATGATCTTAGCATAAAAACTGTCTTATCTAATGAGTTCAGAGTTGCTCGAGGTGTAAAGGGGTGGGGGTGGAGTAAATAATCTAAAACTATATAATATTAGTTACTTCTCGTGGTTTCATGTACACCGATTTGACCAACTTGGATGAATTCTTCAAGAAGTATTTAAAGCACTCCCGGGATTTAATTTGGACATTCCTGGAGGTGCACCCCAACCTAGAGGAGGCAATAGTCTCCCCGTCAAGATTTTTGGGCAGCCATTATTAAACTTAATAAATGTTGATGATATTAAATGACTATTCTGAACACAAAATATTTTTTTGTCAGTATTTGAGGTGTTTGGTGGTGGAAGGAGTAAAATTCAGAGGATCCACAATAACGTGTTTTATGATTTTCGGGGTTTTTAGGGACGTGATTGAGCTATAGAGGTTCATTATTGACCCTTTTTCTATAATATCAATAATAGTGATAATTATGTATAATGTTTCATAATCACTAAAATCAAAATTGTAGTAATTTATTAATGCATTGCTCATATGTATCGTCTGTTTCAGAGATTCATAGACTAACAAAATAGGTAATTCCATCTAGTTTCGCTATAAGAAATAATAATAGAGACCCTTTTAAATGACTGTCATTTTGCATACCTAATGAGGTTTTATTACTCTATAGATTATATTTATTACTCAATTCATACATAATGGAGGCAGGTAATAAAACACAGATTATAAATACTTCTTAATTGTGTTTTAAACAAGTTAGTATTTGCTCTTACGCCATACTGCTAACAGTATTATAAGAATAATAATAAAATGGCGACATTCAATTTAACGAAAAGATGTTCTAATAATTCTCCACTATCCAAAATTTCAGGAAGACCAGCAAAAATCCTTGATGAAATATGAAATTCAAATAAAAGTTTACTCTTGTTATTTTAAATAAGAAATACTCACTCTAGATATAATTTTGATAGAACTTGGCCAAGATGACAGTATTTGTTTGATAACTAGGCAACTCTTATGGATACTTTAAAAAATATGGATTTTGCCTAAGAAAAGCATAACCGAAAAGCACTTTTACTGGAGAGCGATGCAATTGTTTGCTGGCGACCAAAAATACTTGAGAGGTATAAAGCAGTACCGCAGGGAGCAGAAAAAATTTTTGTATTTTGATGAAACATGGATCACTAAAGGTTATATAGTACAAAAAATGTGCCTAGACAAATTATAACCCGTGTCCGCCAAGCTTTCATCGAAGGCCTGTCAACGGGTATTAAAGTGCCTTCGGGAAAACGGACTAATAATTGCACACATTGGAAGCGAAGAGGAATTTTTAAAAGAAGATTTGCCAACTTTTCAGTCGTTGATGACGGGAGATGAACCATGACGACATGAATTCGGATATTTTCGAAGACTATTTTGGTGAAACGATAAAGTATTTTCCGGCTGTGGTGGCTGGTAGTGTTTATGGACAATGCAACCTATCATTCACGGTGCATAGAGAAGACATCTTCATCTTGGAGAAAACAAGAAACTATCGACTGGCTAACTACCAAAGGTATTGTATTTGAACCCATATGTATATATAAATATATATATATATATATATATATATATATATATATATATATATATATATATATATATATATATATATATATATATATATATATATATATATATATATATATATATATATATATATATATATATATATATATATATATATATATATATATATATATATATATATATATATATATATATATATAAATATATATATATATATATATATATATATATGTATATACATATATATATATATATATATATATATATATATATATATGTATATATATTATATAAAGCTATATATACATATATTATGTGCCTAGGTATTATATATAATTTTTATTTTGTTAAAATAATATTTCTTTAAATTTAAATTATTTCTATCCGACCACACCCCTTTGGAGTACAATTTTCAGTGTTTATGAAATGATAACAATAGCAGAAACGCATAAATTGGCCCAAAACCGGGTGGTACGACCTGCACTTGATAACAAGAAAGAATTTTGTAATGAGATTAATGGCAAACTATGTAAGTTGCATAAATTATTGGTGGATGATCCTGTAGTTCTTTTGCATACTTAATGAGGTTAACTCTATAAATTTCTGAAACTCACTATAATACAAATAAATCTAACGTTTATAATGTAGGGTATAAAATCGGGTCAGTGCACGGAACCGCGGCCACCACAAACTCTAAAGATAACTTTAAATAAACGGTGATAACCTGAGCATTTTTCCAACTCAACTGGAATGGCTGCTGTTATTAAGATATTATTATTAGGATATCAACTGGAATGGCTGCTATTATTACAGTCGCTGAGTAACACAAACAATGATACAAAAAAAATAGCACAGCTAATTTTGTCTATGTCATCAACATGTTGTTTAAAGGCAACTCACAAATTAATAAAATATGGAGTTCCCACAATCCTTCGCTAGCATTTTGTCAAAAAAAAACCAATATCCTAAACTTGTTTTTTATCCATGGGCAGATAGCGAAGGCCTTAGTATTAGGTACCCTGGCTTAAAACAGGGAATGTTTATTGTTACAGGATTTAAAGACCTGCAAATTACGGAAAAGGGCATAACCCTTCTTGGTAACAGGTTCGATAAAAGATACATTCTGGGAATAAAGAAGACAACAATTTAATAAACTATCGGATGGCTTCCGGGGATTATGTAATAGTACTAATTTTAATGAATAATCTACTTAATTTTTTCCACAGCTACCGCTTGGTTTGAAAATTATGTATATTTAATAGTATTTGTGCATATTAGGTAACTATTAACACGTATCGTAACATATATTCTACCCTAAACCCCATTGTATGTTGCTAGGCTTTTTTGGTTCTAATAAACCTAGTGAAAGAATCAAGTATGGGAAACGTATTACCAGATTTTACATTAATGTAACGACATAGGTAGTCACAAAATGAATTATCTGAAAATTGAACGTTGCCCAAATTGAACAATAAAATTCCTTCATTTTATATTTAAGGGGTTTTCGAGTAAAACCATCGACACATTTATATTGTGCTTTCAGGCGCTAAAATAAAACTAAGTGTTTCGGAAATCGCATAAAAAGGGAGAGGAATAGCTACGTTTTATGCTTTGATATTGTTTGTTCAAATTATACTTGAATATATATCTTTTATGTTTTATTTATTACGCCATAAATTTTGGTTTCTGTCCGTAATAAAATAAATTTACCTTTCTGTGGAGATCGCTAAAGCGGATATTAATTCATTTCAGTTTCCATTATTATTGCTCTTATATTAACGTAAACGTAGAAAATTCTGAAATGTATGTTGCGGAATATTAAATTATTGATTTAACCAATACAGGGTATACGTTTGTACATTTACTCCATTTCCCATATGCATTATGACAAAAACAACCTGAATCTCAGAAATGATGCGTTTGCGCTCCCTTTTTTATATGACTTTTGTCTCATTTTTAACATAGTTTTATTCCAGGAAATGGATATTTAAATATGTTACTAAGCCGCCATTTTATTTTACCATGTAGGATTCGCACTTTAATATTACTAATTTTTTGTTTCACACTTGGTTTTGGTGCAAAATTCGAGATTCATTCGAATAGTAGCTTCTTAATAATATTTTTTTTACTTTTTGTAAGGATTGATATTTTGATCTGCCATATTGATTTTTTACCATTCCGTCCTCACATTATGATCCTTCTTTTTTAATAAAAATCGTAGTGTAGTCGAACATATAGATTCGACGAATGGATGAAGACGAGATAGTATGTTTTTCGGGATCTAAGGACCCTAAAACGCCAAGATCTGCAAAAGTCGGGGAGGGCGATTTTTGCAAATTTACAATACTTGCTACATCTTAGGAGAAATTTAAAAACGCGCAACACAACAAAGGCCGCACTGTAAAAAAAATCCACTTCAACAAAAAACGGTACAGAATTCCACTACACACAGATAACACATTTTA
The DNA here is from genome assembly GCA_030620095.1 of Kuschelorhynchus macadamiae. Taxonomy (NCBI): domain Eukaryota; kingdom Metazoa; phylum Arthropoda; class Insecta; order Coleoptera; family Curculionidae; genus Kuschelorhynchus; species Kuschelorhynchus macadamiae. Next base: position 371,646 of record JAUTXW010003151.1, on the reverse strand, counting down.
TCAAAGTGAAACGATCTAGTTGTTAATTAATAACATAAAAAAATGAAAAAAATATATAGTTTATAGAATGTGTATAAAATTAATTCCAAATAATTGTTTGCATATATAAATTGTGTTATCTGTACATAGTGGAAGTCTGTAAAAAGGAGTTTCTGGGTAATGAAAAATTTTCCGAGTATTCCTAATAAAGAAACAAATTCTTTTGAATATATAAAATGTAGTAAAAACAATTTTTAATTTTATAATTATGAACTAATTATAAAACACTAACAAAAACTAGAAGCACTAATGCCATTCAAAAATTTAAGAAAATTAGTTCGCTGGAATTACGTTCCCTGTTTCTCGTACGCGTTGTTGCTGACATAAATATTTTAATTTTAATATTTCTTTTTAAATTGTTGCAACTACTTACACAGGTATATCGCTATAACACCAAATCTGTCCAAATAAGTAGAAACAAACAGAACAGTAATGTTCTCCCTACTTGGGGTTCTTTTTAAATAAACAATCTTACTGGGGCTTTAAACGACTTGAGTATATAAACTTTAGGATACGAAGAATTGACAGACTTAAGGAAGATTTCCCGGAGTCCTTTCCTACTAGTAAGTAGTTGAGGACTCTCTGGAGAAAAGGTGTGATAATCGGGATCAGGGTGGTTATCCAAAATGCGTTTTCTTCTCATATCTAGTTTCGGAATAATTTAGGGTAGACTATGAGACTCAAGTCAAGCTAAATTTACCGTAATTAGCGTTGCCATTTATAATAGAAATATTGCTTTTTGTCAGCAAAGTTAAACGCATCGTGACCAGGTCACGGTGAATTTATTCATTAATAATCTGGGCAAAATCTAGTTGAGAAAATCTTAGCCTGGGGAATAATTGGCAATATATTTTACTTTTTCTAACAAAGAGAAAGCTTCATTACGAAGGAAGAAAAAAGGTCTTTCCCTATATTTTATTGAAGTACCCGAAACTTATCTTATAATAGATGATTTTATTAATGAATAAAAGATAAATATATTACAAGGTGTATAAAGTTATTGCCATATAACACTATGCATGTATACATAGTGTTGCGGTGAAATTGGTAACGAGAATACTCCCGGGTAGAAGTTAAAAACCAATTTGTTATTTTTTTTTGTTTTTTTTTATTTATAGGTATTTTTTTGCATATAATTTTTATAGTATTTGCAACATTTTTACGTTGTCTGTCAGAGCGAAACTCGCCGTTCTCTTAAATACTATAATATGTATAAAGTTATTTCCATATAACGATATGCATGTATAAACTGTGTTATCTTTGTGTGGTGAAATTCTTTAAGAGAAAACTCCCGAGTAGAAGTCAAAAGCCAATTCGCAACTGTTTTTGATTTTTTTTATTGATAGGTAATTTTTTGCATATATTTTTAGGGTATTTGCAATATTGTTACGTTGTTTGTCATCGCGAAAGTCACTGTTCTCTTAAATACTCTTGTTGTTCATGCACAAATAATAATTTATTACAATACATCTATTTATTATTCCAACCCAAGTAAAGCCACATTTTCCATACCCCAGTTTAACATTTTTAATTTTTGGTTCTTAATTGCTCGATTTTTTAAATTTAACTTTTATTTTTAATTTTTTACATCTCATAACGTTAACTACCTAACCTTTAAAAAAACAATTTAAGTATGTCCTTTATTATTATATATAATACCACAAGAGAGAAAATTTTGTCGGCAAATTTTTCCGATTGTTTATGAAAGTTTGTTGCTTGTTGTTGCTCATGACATGACATTTTTCAAAACCACTCGGCTGACGGCTCATGGTTTTGTTACAAAAATGTGATTGGCAAAATTACCAAAAAGCAACAAACCTGAATATACAAAAGGAAAATTTTAACTTTAAATTTTTTTCTCGCTTGGTATTCGACATTAATTTTTCACGAGAACAATGTCTTACCATATATATATATATATATAATATTAAATCAAAAGAAATAAAATATAACAACTTTATTTTTTAATATCCATGAAAATGCTTTTATTTATTATTTACAATATTGAATAGATGACATTTGTCAAAATGACAACATCATTTTTTTAGTTTAACCCAACAAAATTTTGTGGTTGAAAAACCATCTTGTTGATTTTGTCCAGGTAGGGAGAATTTTGTTCAAGAATGGGTTATGGCAGTAAAAAACCAGCCGTTGCTAGGTCATTTTGCCATTGTAAAACAATACAGTGGAATAGTCTCTGAAAACCATCTTGTTGATTTTGTCCAGGTAGGGAGAATTTTATCCAGGTATGAGTTTTGGCAGTAGAAAACAGACCGCTGTAATTGCCATTGTAAAACAATAGAGTGGAATAGTCGTGTATAAACAGGAAGATTTATTCCAAAAAATAGAATTGTATCCGATTTTTAGACATTGGGCCTTCATTTTGTTTTTACATATATGATAAACTAAAATTTTACTAGTTTATCTCTCCTTCACACTTGGTTTTTGGGCAAAATGTCACCCTGATATCAAACATTTTAATACGTCGATTTTGTTTCGCTAGCATAGCTTTACATACAAATTTTATTTGTTATCCCTACTTCACATTTAATTTTTTTGTTTTATTTGTTTTTTTTTAATTTATTCACTGAAAATAGTGTGAGTGGTAAATCTTTATTCGTAAAGGTTTTTTTTCTCCATAGATCATTATTTATATTGCCTCATTATTTTAAATTGCCATAAATTTAATTTTTTATCATAAAATGTGTAAGTACTTATTTTTTCTTACAGTACTCGTTTATTACAAATGTCACTTTGTAATGTCATTTTGTTGTGATTTAATTGAAAATTCCGTTTATTCAGTAAAGGCTCTTTTAGTGAGTTATATTATAATTCATCAAACACTTCCTTTAATATAAAGTAACTGGCATGGATCAAAGGTGAAATACAATAAATTCGTTGGAATATCATTAAATTTAGGATATAGACAACTCGACGACGCACATACACTGTTTTATAGAATACGGGATATGGGACAGAAATCGAAAATCTTGCTAAACGCAAACAAAAGATAAAAATAACCTATAAGTTAGAAAAATACAGTATATCAACATAAATCATTGAAAGATATATTTATATACACAGGGTATGCACTGTTATAATTTCAAAATAAGTACATAAAATTATGAATTAAGGAAAAATTCGCCAACATAATATAGAATTAACAAGTAGAACAGTTAGTGAAATACTGAAACATCTAGTTCACGACGTTTAGTGGATTTATTCTCGCTTCTTCAAGTGTTGATAAACCGTTTTCCACTTTTTTGGCCTGTATAACACTTCAATCAACAATCTTAAGCACTTGAAGAAGCGAGAAAATATCAATGAAACGTAATGAATTAGATATTTTAGTATTTCACTCACCCCCCTCCTAAATCTACAAACCTGTTCGAACATAACTACTGTCTTAAATTTAAGCAAAATATCTTATGAAATAATATTTTTTATTTAATAATAAATAATATTATTTATATTAGTATTTACAACTATAGATAAAAAAGAAATTGCAATACTGTATTAAATCTACGAAACGTTTATTATTTAAAATTTCTACTACTTTCATTATGCAGTGTGTGTAAAGCCTGAATTCCGCCCTTAACTTTCGATAGATCGGTATATTTTCATGAAAACTGAGAGCATTAGTATAGCAACATTAACCAAATTTTAAGCAAGAAGTGACAAATGAAAATGTCAAATTCACAGATTGGAACCATGAGAAAACAAAACTAAATTGTAAGGAGATAGAGTGATACCTTATTTGAAAGGTCTTTACGCTCTTGTTATATCCTGCAAGTTTGAAGTCGCTGTCACTTTCCCAAACAAAATGGCGCCATTTTATTTGGGAAGGTAACAGCGACTTGAAACTAGCAAAATATAATAAGGGTAAAAAATCTTTCAAATAAAGTATCACTCGATCCATTTTGTAACCACCTGACTATAGACACACCCTGTAGGTACCAATTTAGCCTTATTCGTTATTTTCTTTTCTTTTTATCACTTTTTAATAGCATTTCATGATCACTGGATAAAGATATATCTGAAGATACACTCACGGGATTTTTAACTATTAAATATTTGTTAATTTCGTCATTCGGTAAGTAATAATACAATAATTAAACCCGTGTTAGTGTTGGTCCTGGATAAGTCTAAATCCAGATATATTCCTAATGCCTGTTGAGGCGATAAAGATGTTTTTTAATAACCGGTTGAAGAGCAAAAATTGATACTTCAGCAGATCTTTGTGCAGCAAATGACAATTCTTCCGTTCTCATTTTCAAAACAATATCTTGTACCCTTCGTGTCTTTGTTTTTAAAGATAGATCTCCAAAATCCTTTTTGGATCCACCTTTAGATATTTCAAGATTATTAGTCGATTTCCACAAGTTGTTTTGATTGCACTTTGTTCGTTAAGTTTCGTGGTAAGCTAATTGTATCGTTTAGTCAAGCGGCATGTCGTTTCTCGAAACGCGAACAGAGTTCTATTACCTCCCTTCCATTATGTATTTAAATTTAAACAAAAATATATGCTTATATTTAAAATTTAAAAGTTCTTGTATTTTGCATTTTTTTTAAAATTGCATTTCCCTCTAAAAAGAATTATTTAAATTTTAAGGACAGTTTGGGGCAGATTATCATTAAAAAATTAGGAAATACATATTACAAAGTTTTAAAAAAGGCAAAATTCACCGAGGTGGTTTTTGGAGGTATTTTAGAAACATTTTGATTAGTTTAGATTTGCTTATTTTTCATTAATAACATTACAATAATTAACTGTATTCATAAAAACCTTACGAAAATATTTTTCCCTTAAATTATTATAATAATAAAATACATACCTTGTTAATTTTATCCATAATTTCCACAATTAAATTGAGTATTTTTTTTTTTTACAATAAATTAACGCGACAGAAGCAAATACGACAGTTGTAAACCAGCAGATGACGAAAAGATTATTGTCATATTTTGTTAGCCTACTACGACAAACTTATCAGGTTGCTAAGGCAAATTTTTATCTTTTAGATGTATTTGGACTTAATTTTTTTCTAGATACATTAAAATTTAGCTAGAAATCGATGATACATTTTTGACTTTTGTCCATTGCCTGAAACAGTGTGTGACGCCGACGCTTATGAAATAAGGCATTTTGCAAAATACCCTTCTTGGAAGCCTATATTAATCACATTTCACCTAAGCATATATACATATATATATATATATATATATATATATATATATATATATATATATATATCACACTTCATGAAAATGAGACCGCTACAGAAGGAAGATGACTTTTTTCTAAATGTCTTTTTATTTTTTGTCGTTGGACGAAAGGGAAAACTATTAGATGTTAAGTGAAATTTAAATATTAAAACCATATAAAATTACAAATTTTATATTGTTTTAATCTTAGAAGAAATGTAAGCATCTTTGTCTTTAACATGTCTTTTGACATCATTTAGGTTAAAATTTTTGACGTAAATATAAGTTTATTAAGACAAAAAAAATACAATTGAAAATATTTTATATTTACCACAAGATTTTTATGCTAAATACTACACAAAACTGAAACTCGGTAATCTAATTCAATATTTCTCCTCCTCGAAACGAAAGTTCAGAGAGCATAGAAATGAAATTACTAACATTTCGGTGAACAGAACGGGAAATATCGGTGAATACAAAATTTTGTAGCACCGCAAAAGCACTGTTTTCCCGAGCGAGGCATCGGAATAAGCAACAGAACGTTACTTAAAGACAAAACATTTGTGTTATAATGAAATTCGGCTGACTTTCTTCTTTTCAAATGCAAATTTGTTTTCAAATAAGCGAAACGTTTCAAAATGTATATTTTACTGCTTGTCGTAAAAAAAACGGATAATTTTTTATTAGTCAGGAAAATATATACCACGAAATCAGACTTCAAATTCAGTGAAGACAAATATGTTTTATTTTGTAGAACACAGGGGTCCAAGGTTCCAAGTCAATCCTAAAAAATAGGTGTCCTTGAGTTCTGAATTTCATTAAAATGCCTATTAAATATTTTAAAACCTAACTAAAAATGTGACCTAGCTCGAAACTCAAACGAAATTTTTCTAACTTAAAGTAATATAGATTTTACGGTAAAAATAAATCATCTTTTTTAATGCACCAAAAATAAAATAATAATCTTGCCTCACCTTATTGGATACCAAGCAGGCCTAAATAGTTGTCTAAAAATAAGATGTGGTATAAATATCTATTTTGCAAGATGCCCTAAGATTTTATTTTTAGTCGACTATCCAGACTTCCATCCTACCAAATGACACAGCAAGGCAATATATAATTTGTTATTTTTTAGTATAGTTTAATAAAAGCTTGCGTTTTAACTTTTTTTAATTATTGCATTTTAATTTTTTTTTGTCCTCGTAAAAAGTACAAAGTAGATCTTATATTAAATGCAGGTAATAACGATACTAGGTAAAATTACTAGCTAACAATATTAGAAACAAGTCTAATAAAGTAACCAAGCTACTCGGTTGTTTAAACATAAAATAAGATCATCAACAGAAAAAAGTGATTAGCCAACGACCCTCAATTTTGGCGTAATTTTATATCAAGTATATGGTTTATAGTACCTAATGATCTGTCGAATGAAGTATTAGTACAATTTAAAAAGTATAAAAATCTTAGGTGCAATTTGCGACACGATGTGTGTTACTTCAATTTCGGTTTATTATTTCGAGTGATCAAACACACACAGTTTGTACAATGAATAATATCCCTGGATAACCCCTTAATTACCAATTTTTTTATGTTTGGACATACCACGAAGGCGTGAGGCCTCAGAATAACGCCATCCTTACGTTAAACCGTGGTCGCATTTTTAGTGACCCATGCCCCGCATTACAGAGCGGAGGCTGAGTTTCCGCTGACGTTCTTTAAATACCGAAACATGTATTTGTACTTCACAGTCCCTTTATAAAGAATTCACCAGTACTACCAGGCTGGTTATTGTATCTACAACTACTACCTATTGTCACCTATCCGAGCACTAATCGCTCTTGTCGATGCTTTACTTTGATATCACCACCGCACTACCAAACCCCGATTACCTCAGATAACCCCCTACGTCCCAGGGCTACCCCAGTATTACCCAAAAAATACCTGAACTGGCCATATTTACTCCCAGCTTGTACATGCACTGATATACCCCCAGTTATTTGCCCAATAATTCATCATCGTATATGTTTTAACAATGGTCAATAGAAAACCAGTTTCAGTGAAATTCGCTAAATTTTTATGGTTTATATTACCTAATGATCTGTTCACTTTAGTATTAGTAACAAAATAATCGTTTAATGATCAACGGTCCTTCCATATTAACACCCTCTCAATTCGTTTATGCATTCTGGTTCAACCATTGCAAAATTTTGTTTGCTTTCAAGCTATTGTATTTACAATTTCGCTCCAATATCATTCAATCGGTTTTGATTTTCTCTGTCAAACTAAAGAACTTTACCGCGCCGTATCGCGTGCGGATAAACGAAATACATCACACTCCGGAAGAAACTCCGCCAGTCTTATTTAAAACATCAATAGATGATGTTATTCACTAACTTATAATTTCCCAAAAATTGTGCATTAATCGTATACGGCGTTAATTGTGGTTTAATACATAGTGGCAGAGGGAAGAAAGTGCTTTTGTGTATGCCAATCAACAATTGCCATATCGTTTTATTCAATTTTAACATACTTATTAACTATCTGACATTCCTAATTTTTATTGGAAACAAAAAATCTTAAGAATCCGACGGATTTTATTTTTTTGAGTTAGGAAGGTACAACATTCTCAGATGCGTTTGCGACACGATATGTGTTACTGCAATCTCGGTTTATTACTTAGAGTGTCCGCACTGCTATCTAATTTTGAAGTCGCCGTAATAGCTTGTACAACAATAATATTCCTGCATTATCCCTTAATGAACAATACTCCTTATTATCTCTGGATTACCTTAGATTACCGCCTACTTCTCAGGGCTCCCTCAGTATTACCCAAAAAATACCTGGCCTGTACTTATTTACTCCCAGCTTGTACACTAAAATTTGCCCCGTAAGTCATCATCTTTTTTTAAACAAAAGACAAACCTTATCGAAAACCAGTTTCAGAGAAATTCGCTAATTTTCTTACATGTTGTAGTCTTGATTTCTCCTCTTGAACAAAAGACACCATGGGCACATCAAAATCTCAAGAGCCTTATAGCTCTCCTAAGGGCTCAATGTTAGAAACTATCTTAATAATATAAAATAGAGTCAAAATTAGAGATAAAATGGATAGCGATTTAGATGGATAATGGATACCAGAAATCCGGCTGGCTCACAAGCCGGATGGCCGGATATCCGCAGTCCAGTCCCAGTCGCGAATTTGTTTTGTTTTGAGTTAACAATAAAATTTGATGAGTTCGGGTGTGGGTAACCTGAACTGTTTTTGTATTTGTTTGTATTAATAAAAGCAAAGACAAGCGAAACTACTGTATCTCTGCTAAAACCCACCTACGAATATTTCAACGGGAAATAAAAGATCTCCGATTTGGCAATATTTTGATATAAGCAAAGGCCACAACTAGTTTGCTGTGTGTTTGTTGTGCCAAATGCAACTCTCGTGGGGAGAAGGAAAAAAAAAACAGCTATGTATTGCCTCTTTGAGAGCCGAATTAGAAAGGCGTTTCAGCCACTTAAAACAAAACTCAAATTATTTAATTGCAACCTTTCTAGATCCGTTGTTTAAGACAAACTTTTAAGGGGTAGTAGAAGCTAAAACAGCTCGGCAGAAAAATTTCTTGGAGTTCTTAAAAATGCCCTATGATGGATGTTCTAGCAGTAAATGTAACTCGCCATCTTCAAGGCTTGCTTAAGAGCCGTTAAGGTGATTATTGTACTCGTGAAGCTCATGACACCTTTTGAGACTATTTTAATGAAATAGCCAACGAAAATTTGCAGTGTCAGGATAAAAAGAAAAGCTCGATTTCAGACGATATCGACTCTTATTTAAAAACAGTTCGTATCAATCGTAGTTCCGACCCTTTCCTTTCGTTGTCAGTCAAAACAAAACAATATCCGAATTTTAACAAAGCTAGCAAGAATTTACTTGTTAGCTCTATGCAGCAGCGTTTAGAGTGAAATATTTTTTCTGAGGCGGACCTCGTCAATGAAAATGCCTTCTGCCCTTACACGCAGAAAAAATTGTGTTTATTCATCATAATTTACCTTTAGTTAACTTTGAATATTGATTGCCTTTGTTTACAATAAAGAAACCATCTAAAATGATTGCATTTTCATTGGTCTATCACGTATTTTATTATTAGGTAGTATACCTTTCTTTCTTCGGATATTTACTTAGTATCCGATATCCGACTGGATAAGCCGGATACCGGATCGGAACCGAAAATTTCCTCTAAATATATTTAAAAAATACACCTGACAATTGTCGGTTTATCAGACGAAAAATCTTAAATAACAATGGGACACAAAATCTAAACAATGTAGGCAATAAATACCTTAATCTTTACTTACGATTATAATGTATATTCGACATGTATATTATAAACCTAAACATCATTTCAAAAACAAGCTCTTATATAACAAGATACTCCGCCACTGTAATCTAACGAAATACTTAAAAGTAACAGTTTAACTATTTTTTGCACTACTAAGCCCTTCGAGAGTTTTTAATTTCCAAAATTGCTACCATTTTGGCGTGCCTAGGCAAACTATTGTTCAAAAAATCAAGAATTACAGCACAAAAAAAAATTAGCGGAATTCATTAAAGCCGGTTTTTTATAAAGTTTGTGCGTGGTCCTTTACACATTAATATTGCAGTAAAGAAAACAAAACATTTAAAAGTTTTAATATTCTCTAATATTCATTTTAAATACGTCCCGTGAGAGAGTACCACTTTAATTTGGCAGCAAAAATCAATTTTTAAATTAATATAACGTTATTTGCTCGAGTTATTCTATATTATGCTCCATTTAATAAACTTCTGGACAAATTACTAGCACTGCACAGACCGATATAAAATAATCTAGAGCCGAGAAATTTTTTATTCGACGAAGGAAATACTGCCAGAGACAAGGGCACAAATAAAGCGATGTGGTAAAACAAAGATATTCGCTTGAAGAAATGTTCCTTAGATTTTCCTGTTTCTGTTCAGAGATATCTCTCTAGAAAAATACTAAAATAATAAATTTATTTTTTGATTCAATTGTGTTTATATATGTTTTGGACTCTAATTTCCCTCGATGCAATTTAATCTTTTAATTAGAAACATGCTTTATTATGTAAAATAATTACTGGTCATAAAACTAAATCCAAATTTTTGCTTCGTTCATTTATTCTAGGCAATGCTGTGCAAATATTGTGTATATAAAGTGTGTTTGGAGCCGTGTGATACAATACGAGTTTACACAATGAGGCACTGATACAATATGAATGCAATTTAAGATTTGCGTTTACGCTATACGATAACTTAGGATTAAATGATTTAACTAATACTACTCAAAGATATCGGAGTGACAGATCGATGTATGTCATCGAAAGCAACTCCATTAGTTTAACAAGTTAGTTGGATGTTCCGTCAAATGCAAAATATGGCAGTTGACCTTATGAGTATCCGCAGAACCATTTCCAGGGGAGCAACAATGTTCAGATACAAATTCAAATTCAGATTCAATTAGTTTATTGATGTTTAAAATACAAAACATTATTTACATAGGTCAAAATAATAATAATCATATTACATACGATATAATGTCTTATCCTAGTTTGCTTAATTAGCTTAGGATCGTATTTACAGTCTAAAACTAATGTATAAAACACACAAGTCTAAAAGCAACATGGCCAAGGGACTAAACAATGCTGATATATACAAACATGATAAAATCTATATTTTAAAAATCCGTCAAAGCTGTAGAAGGCGTGACTAACAAGAATTTTTTTATTTCATTTTTAAAACTTAGGTTTGAGAGATTTTTTATGTGTTCTGGCAGTTTATTACAGAAATGTATAGACGTCTTTTTATGTGTTGATAGCTTGGGATAAGTCTATGCTTGGATCTTGTGTCAGAGTCATGCGAATCCTCATGGGTTTGATAAAGTGAGGCATTCTTTTTAACATATAAGAGACATTTATAGATAAATAAGAATGATACAGTCATAATCCCAAAGTTTATAAAGGCTTGTCTGCAATCAGCCCTGTAAGATAAACCCGCCAGCCCTACGCTGCATACGAAATACATCCATTGCTCCAGCACTGTGGCCCCAGATTAGTGTCGCATAATATACATAAGATTGCCATAGGGAGACGTAGGCCTATTTAAGCACCACCTCAGGCACAACATCCACCATACCCGGTGGCAAGAACACAATGGAGCTTAGCTTCTTACAAGATGATTCTGTGTGTACATTCCAACGCATACCATGTTCCAAATAAACCCCTAAGAATTTCACATTTTGGTTTTTATCTTTAGGGGAACTTCACGGGTAGAGAACACAATGGACTGACTTTTAGAAGCGTTGAGGAACAGTCTGTTAGTAGCGAACCCTCCCTCGGCTCTCAACAGAGCGCTTCTCACGCTCTCCATAGTCTCCGCGCAATCCCCCTGACAGCAGGCGATTGTGGTGTGAGTGAAGAGGGTATAGTATGGGACCCAAAATGGACCCCTGTTTCACCCCAATGTTCACCCTCCTCTCCCCTGACTGCACATCAGCAATCCGCAGCATCTGCTTACAATCCGAGAGATAGCTCTGGATGAGTTAATACTACCTTGATGAAAATTGTATCATTTCAGTTTTTTTTAAAAAATGTCATGGGACAGGCAGTCAAAGGCCTTACGCAGGTCCCAAAAATTACAGGCTAGATAATTACGTTCCTAAAGGCATCATGAATTTGGGCAATTAGGTTTAAAATGCCCAACGATGTGTTTAGGTTTTTTCAAAATTCAAATTGTTGCTCTGAGAAAAGTTTATTGGACTCAAAAAATAAAGAGATTTACAGTTATGTATTGTTCAAAAATTTTTGAAAAAATCGGTACTAATGAAATTAGTCCATAATTTAAGATGTCATTTCTTATATTTTGGGACTACAATTGCCTGCTTAAGTATATTTGGAAAAATATTTTCATTAATACACTGGTTGATTAATTTATTCAATGGAATCAAATGGATCTTTGCTTTTTTATTTTTAAGTTGATTTCTCATATCTCTCATTTCAATGAATGTAACATCGTTTAACTGAAAGTTTTTTTTTGCATTATTAATGACTTTTCTATAATTTCTTTTTGTTCCAGCATAAGATTTTTTAAATTAGTGGAAGGGTATTGGTTATGCAGCTCCGAAAGAAATTGCAAAGTCTCCCTTATAGATTTAAGATCACTAATAAACCACTTATTGGTATGGCTCTGATTACCCCTTTTAGAGTAAGTTTTCTCGGGAAATGAGCTTTCAAATGCATTGAATAGTTTCCGCTCGCACCAAAGTTACAATCATTCTCAAAGTCCCAAGTCATTGCCTCAATTTTATTACAAAAGGAAGTTTTACCTGCCTCAGTTACATGGGCCTACATGTACTTCCCAAAATTTTACGTTGTTAATTTATAAAAGAGATTAGAAACTCTATCAGCTGTCCTCGGTGGTCTGACAAACCAGTCTCATATACACAGGTACGGGCATTTTCGCCAAAGTTCGAAAATATATTATCGAGACTCGTTGCTTCATTAACTAGTTGTTTGAATCTATACGATTGTGACATCGTAAATCAAAGCACACCCGGGACCAGAGCCAAAGTGGACTTTAAAGTCACCCGCAATCATTATCTTATTTCCATAACCTATCTTGCTCACAGAATCTCAATCATTCTCAAAAAACTCTCGATACAGCCAAGCGGCCTGTACACAGATATTATAAATAATTTCAATCTTTTAATATAAACAGAACATATTTCTATGCAATTTTCTACAGTCGGGCCTTTTATGTCCAACCGATCTTCAAACTTCAAATCAGCATTCAGTAGTATAGCAGATCTCCCACCTCTTCCCAGAACCCGGCACGAGGACGAAGCAGGAACAAGGCCAGAGACACGTAAGTACATAAATTCTCCATCAGACAATACATAGTACACGCAGGCACAAAATACTTATGTCTTTACCAGAGAGATATGCCTCTAACATACTTGATTTACTTTGAATAGGCATTTCGTGTCCCTAATGAATAAGTGTAACTTGAATTCGTGGGTTATGGGACTGCAATAAGATCTAAAGTGAAACCACTATTTTAAATTGCAACGTTTCGTGTTACATTAACACTTTTTCAAGCTCTGGGGACAAATTAGATAAATTAGATTAAAAGCCGAAAAACAATCTAATAGGCTTACTTTGAGTTAGTGGGAAAACCTTAATTATGGACATTTACACAATAAATAAATAAACATATACACATTTTACTGACGTAGGAACTACACAAACTTTTAGGACGGACACAGCACGTTTACTTATCAACAACTGAAAGTGTTTGTTTTGGTTTGGGGTTAAGAACAATTACAGTCGCATTCAGCCGTACAGTGGGTCAGAATTGTACTAGATTGTGGTCAAACATAAATTAACTAATTATATAAGGTATTCTGCCATAAAATAATGTCCATTTTGTTAAGTTTACCTCAATACGTAATGAAGCCTATTAAAAATAAAAAATATATACAAATATAAGTAAAAACTTTTAAGATAATCAATATAATACCTCTAATAATTACCTCTTGAAGGCTTTTGAATTTACAAAAACATTTCTTAAAGAACATTCAGAAAATATCATTGTCAGTAGGTCTGATAAAGGTAACTCAACAGTAATTATGAGTAAACAAGAATATTCCCAAGAAGTATCGAATATGCTTCAAGACGCAACCACATATGAACTAAGCCAGAAGGATCCTACTAATAAATTTCAAACAAGGGCCAATCAACTTATTACTGATCTCAAAAACTCAAATATAATTGACAGTAAGAAAGAACAAAGACTTAAATCTTTTAATTCTGTCCCTCCCAAATTATACTGCCTAAGAAAAACACATAAACCGGGATTACATTTGAGACCAGTGGTGAGTTGCATTGATTCCCCTTGTTATAATATTTCTTCATTCTTACATGAAATTTTATCTCCAGTCATCTCTACATTTCATTACAATGTTAAAAATTCATTTCAATTTGTAGAACTAATTAAAGATAAAATAATTCCTGCAGATTATGTATTGGTGTCTCTAGATGTAATAAGTTTATTTACTAATATACCCAAACAACTGGTTATTAAAATAATTAATAGTTCTTACAGATATATATCATGTTTCTCTAACATATCCAAATCTTTATTAATTGATATAGTTTTATATTGTTTTGAATCCAGTTACTTCTCCTTTCAAAATAAAATATATTTACAAAAAGATGGTAGTGCCATGGGCAATCCTGCAAGTCATGCTCTGGCTAATATCGTAATGAATTTTTTAATAACAGAGGTCTTGAAAAAATTACCATATAATTTACCTTTCATATATGTTTATGTTGATGACACAATTCTTTCAGCTCCAAAAAATATGCTTGGTTCTCTTTTAGAACATTTTAATAATATCCATCCTAAACTACAATTTACCATGGAAAAAGAAAATGACAAAAAAATCAGTTTTCTAGACATAGAAGTCATCAGAAATATTGATGGGTCAATTAAAACTAATTGGTATTCCAAACCCAGCAACTCAGGTAGATTACTTAACTTCCATTCAAACAACCCAGTATCCAACAAAAAAGGAATAATTAATAGCTTATTGCATAGATCAATTAATCTTAGTAGCTCTGAATTTCACAAATCCAACATCACGAAAATAAAAACTATCCTTCGACAAAACAACTACCCGTTGAATTTTATAAATAGATCTATTAATAAATATAAGACACGAAAACATAACATAAATAATGAGAAGAAATATTTTAGATTTCCATATATTAATGGTCTTTCACAAAAAATTGACAATTGTCTCAGAGACACCAATGCAAAATTAGCGTTTTACAATAAGAAAACCACAAATGTGTTATATACAACGTTAAAGGACCCTACACCCAAGGAAAAAAAATCAAATGTCGTTTATTGCATACCTTGCGAATGTAATAAATTATATGTCGGACATACGAAACAGTACTTGGGGAAGCGCTCAAGCCAACACAAATATGGCTGTAAAAATAGCCGTATGATAGACAAAGACAAAACTGCTCTCTCATAACATCACTTTCAAACAGGTCATATATTTCAATTTGATAAAATAGAAATCTTAGATTCTGAGAGAAACTACTCAAAAAGAATTATAAGCGAAATGATCCATATAAATTTGAACGACTGTGTAAATCTTAGAACCGATACACAAGGTCTTAGCAATATTTACAGTAACATTTTAAAACTATATAATAATAAAAAAAAAATCAAACATGACAATATGACTTGAGCGTTCCTCTAATTATTGTGAACAACAAAAAATATCGTGGGTGATATGACTTAATTTTATATTTATATATATTTTATATACTAATTTTATTTTTAACTGTATTTTAAATCGTTGTTTGTATTTACCCTTAAAAGTTTTTACTTATATTTGTATATATTTTTTATTTTTAATAGGCTTCACTACGTATTGAGGTAAACTTAACATAATGGACATTATTTTATGGCAGAATACCTTATATAATTAGTTAATTTATGTTTGACCACAATCTAGTACAATTCTGACCCACTGTACGGCTGAATGCGACTGTAATTGTTCTTAACCCCAAACCAAAACAAACACTTTCAGTTGTTGATAAGTAAACGTGCTGTGTCCGTCCTAAAAGTTTGTGTAGTTCCTACGTCAGTAAAATGTGTATATGTTTATTTATTTATTGTGTAAATGTCCATAATTAAGGTTTTCCCACTAACTCAAGGTAAGCCTATTAGATTGTTTTTCGGCTTTTAATCTAATTTATCTAATTTGCCCCCAGAGCTTGAAAAAGTGTTAATGTAACACGAAACGTTGCAATTGAAAATAGTGGTTTCACTTTAGATCTTATTGCAGTCCCATAACCCACGAATTCAAGTTACACATACTTGATTTATTTCATACGGATTGTATATTAAGATTAAATAGTCTTATTTGCACACTTAGATTTTTCTATTTCAGTGGTCGTGGGCTCTGTAAGTTTTGAGAATGGTTGTCTTGGGCGCTGTAAGTTTTGACAATACCATTCATGATTTTTTCCTTTTTATCAGCTGGTACTCCAAGTTTAAATGAACTTCTTATTTGGTCCATTTATGTGATCATTTTAAAACATTCATTGGCAATCTCTATCTAGATTTGTATTCTTTAAAAACTCCAGTATATCCTTTACTCTTGTGTTTGGCTCTAATCCCGATATAAATATCCAGGAAAGCAGAACCTTATTTGGGGCAACAGCAACTTTTAAATTGGTTTGATGCCTTTAGTGCGAGTTGGTCGGTTTTTATCTACTTTGTTTATTTTCTCCTTGCGTGATTTCACTTCTATCCAAAGGTCATCCCTTTTCGTTGCGGTTTGGGTTAGCATCCTTTTTTATGGATTGTTCTGTTTAACAATACTCGAATTTTTTTTATAGAGTCAGAGGTTATGTGCCTGAAAGAGCTATATTCCATAACGATTTCTACTTCTTCAGTTGCCTTGTTTACATGAAATGAAAATTCATTTGTTCTATCGTTGCTTGAATCTGGTCGATACTTCACACCTCTCTATTTCGACGCATCAAATTTTCAGTTCTTGTGATTTCTGCGTCCAATGTCGCCTTTTGCGGGTTAACACCATTACATCTTTTCCTAACTTCTCACTATTCGCGCTTGAATCCGACTTCAGACGTGTGCGATACAGTGTCGCCGCTTGTTTTTTAGGATTAATAGGAATTGCACTTAGTATCTTGTTTTCCTGAACAATCTTTTCGAGTTTTTTTACTTTTTCTTGTAGCTGATGGTAGTTGTTCTCCAGGTTTAGAAGTTCTTCTGGATTTCTTGACACATATTCTTTAATTCTGTTAATTCCCTCTGACAATTATTGTCCTCCCTTTTGAGGTTAGATTCTTCGTCACAGATAATATGCTTACAAACTGCCGATCTAGCCCTACTCCTCTGCTGTAAACACGCCGGTTGAAAGGGGTTTTTGCAAATCACACAATATACGACTCTAACCACCTTTTTGTCACAATGCAAACACAATATTTCCGTTTTTTTTTTCAGAATTTTCAATTTCATTATCGCTCGCCATGTTGCCGGGATACAGGAGCATGGTGTGCCTTTATGTATGTTCAGCGATTAGAGCACATGTCCCACAATAAAATGGGATAATCGCCCCTTAATACCCCCCGGACCTATAGTTAACCTTGAAAATCTTGTTATTGTTTAGTAAAAAAATTGTTGTGATGAAATAAAGTTAAAACAAAATTTATCTAAGTTTTATATCAGAATATCGAACAGTCATCAAAAGACAGATAATAGTGTATATTATCTTTGTGTCTCTATAGTACCAAACGGTTAGACCAGCTGAGCTGTAGCCTGCGGATTTTTCAAAACTATGATGTCAAACTAAGTCACCCAAATCGACGTGGACTCAATTATCAACCTTTAGCATACGTCAGGATATCAAAATCAAATTTGTAAGTGGCATTTGATTTGTTCCGATTCTGCTTCAGCTCAAACGCAATAAGAAACCGCACCGCTTCAATCCGAGAGTTGTCGTCTGTCCAGCCCCGGTACCATGTTAAGAAGAGGAATCGAAGTCAACTGGACCGTATTTGGCATGAACAGTCGTGTGTTTGTTAGATTAATGGTATTTATTCTATTTGTATATATTTATCTAATTTTTAATACATTTTAGTTACTTCTAGGTAAAAATAAGATGAAAAACCGCAAGGTGAAAAGTTCGTTAATTACAGTAAAGTATTTCTAGTAAATAATATAACTTTAATCGAGGTATATCACATATTTTTTCTTTTTTTATATACTTTTAATATTTCTGTAAAAAAAACAGTTTTATTAATTATATGGAATTATTATACGTGCAGGAAGTATAAATTTTTGTCAAACGCTGGTGTCCACCTTTTCCTAGCCAAGGGAAGTTGAAAGAATATTTCAATTCATTTTCTGTTAAATTTTAAATTGCTTAAACAAACTAGAATTATCAGTTCATTGCTCGCTTGTCTCTAATCTGTTTTGTCGAACAAGTAAAATATTATTTAAAATTTAAAAACTGATTAAGATACACTGGAATTCCCAAAGTACTTTTATAGCAATAAACAAATCGATCGATAGAGATTGTTCAGCAGATCTAATATGGCTATTATAAAATCAAGCAATCACTGTCACAGTACTATTGACTATTTATTAAAAGGCCTGGGAATTCTTAGAGGTCAGTCAGTCGAGGGCGGTCAGTTATATCATGAGTACCGGGGTGTTAAAGGACGGTAATGTTGCCGTAAAAATGAAAGATAGGCCCCAACCTGAGTAAGACATATTTCAACTTATTTGATTTTCAATCTTTGTTTACAACGGCTTACTGCGTAAAGCGTAATAGTCAAAATGGTATTTCATATTTTTTAAAGATTTTAGAAGTTCATTCTCTATAAGTAAACACCATGACCTGAAAAAGTAAAGGAATAAATCTGTATTTTTGTTTGTTGTGCAAAAAAATTTATTCAAATCGCACTATGCCTGGATCCATACTTAAGGCGATTTATAGCGCGTTAAGGACGCTGTTCTCAAACAAATAGCGATACCGGTACATGCTTTATCCGCGTAAATAAATATGTGTTAAAAATATTGAAAAACGCCTCAGCTCAGCAATATTTAATGGATCCCTTCTCGCAACTCCCTCAATTTTATTTGAAGAATTGCTTAAGGCACGTAATAAATCTGTTATAAGCGAGTTAGCTGGTACATATATTTTTTATTTATTTATTTATGATGTTGCAAATATAGTGAGAAAATCGATATCATCTTTATTAATATACATGTTACCGTGCCTTACTACTCGACATAGAGGCAAGTTCCTAGCTGAAAAGCAGATGATATAATTTATTTACCCTAAGAGACCTTTAGAGAACAATACTATGGAATAATTGTTATTCTGCGACCAGTCAATGACATCAGCCGAAAGTGGCTATGAGGCCTTTCAAAGCGGTGTTCTTTGTGTGGTATTTTTGGGTTACGCACTTCTGATTTCTGGAAAATATGATTGAGATGCATTTTGAGAGATTAAAAAAAAGTCACCATACCTTTCCAGACGATCCAAGTCATTTTGGAGCATATCACTGTCAGCTGGTTATTGGAATAAAAACTTTTAAATCGTCAGCTTAAACAGGATGTTGCAGTGCTCAAAACAAGATTTAATTCTGTTTATGTAAATAATGAAAGATAGGGGTCCCAAACCAGATGTTATTATAAATGACCTAAAGATAAATCCTTGAAGATAAACGAACTGAGTTCTGTTTGACTCCACCCATACCGACCTCAGCTTTAACTTCAGAGTTAACAATATATTATGGCTATTTTTGTCAAAGGCTTTGCTGAAGTCGCTGCATATAGCGTGAACCTGTCTGTGTCTGTTTATGTAACTGTGCAGAAAGTCGGAGAAAATAAATATGTTTGATTCTACAGAACGGCCCCGGAAGAAATCGTTCTACTCTGAGGTTATAATGTTTTTTACTAAACGAAAATATTACTTATGCAGGAGTTTTTCAAAAAGTATAATAGAAATTTAGCTTATGAGACGATAGTTTGCTACGCCGTACTTTGATCCAGCCTTAGTAACTGGTACAACCATGGCGGATTTCTATAGTTCGGGAATATTAGAACTGGAATTTGAGTTAAACTGATATCATTCCGACACAAAGCAATCCCCAAGCGTTATTTAGAAAATAGTTTTAAGTGCCATTTTATAGAGAATAAATAAAACTACATTTAAAAAAATAAAACAGTCAGTGTGGGTGCTTTGTACAAAAACTACAAACGATTTAATTTTCAAATTTAATTACGGTTTTTAACAGTTTAGATATCAAGACTTAAAATTTGTTATTATTATAAGTGACCTCTAGAAGTATGGGTCTCAAAGTTTTTAACAAAATATATTAAACATAAGTTAAATTATGAAAAAAACTGAAATTTTTGTATGTCATCTGGATTTTGTAGTTTTGTAGGTAATGCATTTTACATAGAAGTCTGAAACCAGCGCAATTTTATAATTTTAAAACAAAGAAACTGTTCTTTTGTTCCGATCGGATAAACTCTGCTACTTAGCCGTATTTTTTTTGTTTAAAAAAAAGTCAAAAACACCATTTTTTGAGATCTCTTGATTTATCGTTTCATAATTAGTTTTCTTAAAATTAAAAGATTTTGCGCGATTATATTTCAGTGGTTCATGAAAGTAAATGTCAAATAAAAACGCGATACAGGGATGATGCACATCTTGTGGAACAGTGGGGCTCGAATAATGGTTAACTTTCAAGATTCTAGACTTATTACATAAAATTAAATCTAGTAATTAAATACGGAGTTAAATTGTGATAGATTATGATATGAAAAAGTGTCCAGATTATGATATGAAAAAGTGTCCAAAAATGACGTGTACTTATGTTCAACGTTGGGACGCTCCTAAAAGCTATTATTGTCAACATGCACCCATTGTGTGGATAAAACATTGACATCACAACAAATCAACAGTATGTGATTTACCCCTATGTTCAGACCACAGGGTTTTGACAAACATTTACGTGAGGTCTGGAGTCATTAGAAGGTAGATATACACAGCAAACAAGTAATATTTTTTTATCCGCATATTTGATACTTATCTACATATCCTACATACGTGATTGTATTGATTTTTTACTGCAATTAACACCCTACCTCCCTCAGATTTAATACACCTAACAGACTCGCGAAGTTGACAAAATATTGAATACTGATTTAAGTCTGCTAACTCGCAGTCAGAAATGTTACGCTTCAACCAAGTTTCGGTAATTCATTCAATCAAACTCATTCATCGAGGTTTTGTTTAAGATCGTTTAGTTTTGTCATTTGAATTCAGATCCTCAGCCGTACCGATAGCAATTATTTTCGGGTTCTCGCACCTCCTGACTAATTCCGATCCCACACAAAGTCTTTAATTCTAACTTTTCCTCTTACTTGTTTCAAAGGCATTATGGTTTGTGATGGTAAATGCTCATAACAAAAAATCGACCAGAAACACCGTGGTGATACGTGGGTGTTTAGTTCACATAGGTTTTTAGTTTTGATATGATAAAAGACGCCGCTCTTGTGAAGTGGAAGTTGACAGGCATTTTGTTACGGTCTGATGACTGTTATTAGAGAGGTGGTTATCAAACTACATACATAAAACAACGTAATAGTGAATTATCTGGAAGTCTATTGATTATATGAACCTTGAATGATTAAAAATACAATCATACAATCCTACAGACTACTTTATTATGTTTGGCCAAACTCTTATCTATATTCTTTACCTTATAAGTTCTGCCTAAAAGTACTGACTAATAAAAAAATTCATTCGCAATTTTGTTAAATCCCAAAAGTAAAGTTCCTGGATATAATTTTTAACCCTTTTTATAATTGAATATAATGTATACGTTAATTTCGATAATAGAAATTTCAATTATTTTTAAAATGTAATTTATGAAAAGAAATGTACACAATTTGTTACTTTATGTTAATAAAGTTGCACAGTATTGCTCAGTCAAGACGATTTTTTAAAAATCAACTTGTACTTATTTGAAAGGCGTAGATTCAGCCAGCAATATTGCACGACAGAATCAGCTGAGATATTTCTGTATTGTGTTCTTTGGGACCTTGGCGACCTTGCCTTTACTAGGTTTCCGTTATTGCCCTGACTTACACACGTGCGTACTGCGTTGGAAATTTGACGAGGAAAATATACAAGAACAGGGAATTATACTGGAACTGTCCTGAACTAAGCAATATAAGATATAGAATATAGCAAGGAATAATGGTCAATGGAACCCCTAGCTGGCTTCACGAGCTAAAAGGCTTACATTTTTAAATCTTCGGACATCTTTCTCCCTGTTTTTTGATGTCGGGATATCCTATCTTTTGATAAAATTTCTTGTATAAAACAATCCATTTTCTCAAAAATATCTAGTTCAAATAAAGCTGGGAATATTTACCTTTATTTTCTGCTCTTTACTTTTCTTTGAATTGCTCTACAGTTTAAGATGATTATCGATTTTCACTTTCTTGTTCGGTCTTTGACAACACACGATTCAAAAACCACTTCTGTCCTTTGACAGCTAGTTTTATTCTTCACTACAGGATTTTATTATGTGTCTCAAAATGCGTTATTCTGATTCGCCAAAATTAGCCTCGTGTTTAAATTCCAACTATTGATATTTACGAAGTCGGTTTCTATCTTCACTGGACGGAGCTTGCATTCTCTCCACAGAGATGGCGTCGTAAATTTTGGTTAGAAACGGTACTGCTTAACGGATCGTTAGCGCGGACCGTTGCAATTTTAAAACTTTTGCCCGGAAAACACGAAGTTCACAAAGCGTGGACTGATCAGGGAAATTATACTAGTCCTTTAGAAACGCATTGTCTTTTTTTAATTGCTTGATTGACTTTCGATATTCTATTTGTCTATTTAAAATATACAATGGGGGAGACCCCGTTTAAATTCTACGGCAACCATACATCATTTTAAATTACACCTGAATATCATTTGGTAATGCCGCCGAGACGAGAGATTCCTGCCTATCGTCCGTCGAGACGAGAGCAATTTTTTCTTACAGCAGTCATAAAAGAAACAAAATAAATTAAATTATTAAAAAACAAAAAACGATTACTTATGTAAACTGATCCCAAAAAATTAAGCATATTTTTAACGAACACGGTGTTGTATCTTTTTTAAGGCAAAATTTATTTTAACTTGCAATACGGGAATACAAATTGGTGTTTCTTTGTCTTGGATGGTAACCGTTACAAAGGCCACCATCAACCAAATGTTACTATACAAGGTATGATGCTAAAATGTCTATGTACATTTAAAAAAAATGGTCTTATATTTTTGCTAAATGTAGAAAATGATAAGCCTTGACATTCCGTTAAACATTCTAAACTTTAATTGAGCTTTCTGCAACCGGCCGTCAGCCTGTTAAATATCAGATTAGAAATTAAACTTGATTTCGAAAGTATCTCTAAATATATCTCAGTAATAAAAACAAAATTTGTTAAAAAAAGTAAAAGATTAGTTTTTTTCCTCGTAACTAGGTATGTAAAGGTAATATCTTGGTTTACCAAAAACAAAAATTTTATTGCTTTCTAGTTTTGGCAAAAATATAAGACAATTTTGTTATACGTACAAAGACATTTTAACATACCCTGTATAGTAACATTTGATCGATCCAAAGTCTTTGTACTATTTTTATCCCCGTATTGCAGATTAAAATGAATTTTGCCTTAAAAAAGATACGAGACCGGGTTCGTTAAAAATATGCTTAATTTTTTGGGATCAGTTTACATAAGCAATCGGGTTTTTTTATTTTTAATAATTTGCTTTGTTTCCCTCATCTTTGCGGCAAGAAGAAATTGTTCTCTTTTCTATGGACGAGGCAGAAATCTCTCGTCTCGGCGGCATGACTAAATGATATTCAGGTGTAATTTAAAATGATGTATAGTTGGCGCTAAATTTTAACGGGGTCTCTCCAATGGTATATTTTAAATAGACAAGTAGAATATTGAAAGTTAATGAAGCAATTGAAAAAAGACAGTGCATTGCTAAAGGACTAGTATAAATGCCCTGATCAGTCCGCACCTTCCGCGCTTTCTTAACTTCGTCCTGTCCGGGTCAAAGTTTTAAAATGCCTGCCAACTTCTACTTACAAGAGGGGCGTTCCCTTGTCATATCAAATCTAAAAAAACCTACGTGTTTCTGGCCGATTTTTTGTTAATGAGCATATACCACCATAAAATATAATGCTTTTGAAACAAGTAAGAGAAGAAGCTAGCATTATGGACTTTAAGTTTGTGTGGGATCAAAATGGTAATGTGTTGGTCAGAAGGCCCGAGAATACGAAAATAATTGCTATCGGTAAGGCTGAAGATCTGAATTCAAATGACAAAACTATACGATCTTAAACGAAACCTCTATGAATAACCCGGATATTGTGTGTATTACCTAATCTTGGTTGAAGAGTGAACAGACTTAAATCAGTATTCAATATTTCGTCGAGATCGCGAATCTGTTGCGTGTGGTGTCTTGCTCAGTGGTCTTGACATAGGAGAAAATCACTGTTGATTTATTGTGATTTCAATGTTTCATCTACACAATGGGTGCAGGTCAACAACAATAGCTTTCTGGAGCATCTCAACGTTGTACTTAAGTACATGTCACAGTTGGACACTTTTTCATATCATAATCTATCGCAATTTAACTCCGTATTTAATTACAATGATATTATTGGATTTAATTTTATGTAATAAGTTTGGAATCTTGAAAGTTAATTGAAGCGTGGTATCCCAAAGGGTCTAAGTGCCAAAATTTTACTTGCGAGAAAAAGAAGAAAAACAAATATATTTAAACTTGATGACTAAATGACATCAAATAAGGCAAATAAAATGTGTAAAGTTATTTATTAAATCAACATTACAATACTGTTATATCTAAGTAAAAATTTTACAAAAAAGAAACGAAATTTATTTTAAAACACAAAAAAAAAACAAAATTTCTAGAAGGTGCTATGCAGATGCTGGGCATCAGTCTAAAAGGGTCTATGTTCATTTAAAGATCTTCCTCGTTTTAAAACATTACAAGAGATCCAATCTTCCATATCATTGAAAGTTTTTTTGTTCTAACCATTGATGGATTGTTTTTAGAAATTTTTATCCAACAAGCTTGGTATATGTTCAGTTTTGTCGTATTTAAGAAGTAATCGGAAATTTCTTGAAAATTTTTAAAATCTTGTTTATTCATACGTACAACGTTAAACGGATTTTTGTGCTGTGCATTCCTAATCATTTTTTCAAGGTCGTCTGGAACGTAGTTCTTTGTGACTCTTTTTCGGCGTTCAATTTGTGCAAAATCTCTATCACAGGCCAAATACGAATGTCCACTAACGAGAAATTTTTGCTCAATCTCGTCAAGCATTCCCGTGGTGACCAGATATATGAACAGAAATAGCATCATTTTATTTTTATTCTGGCCTATACAGTTATCTAACCAAATAATAAAATAAAACTTTTTTTTTAAAACATTGGCGTGTAGTGTGAGACACTTTAAAAGAGAGGATCCAATTTCATTACCTCCTCTGCCTGTTACAGATTCATCCCAAAGGCACATATGGGAAGTTCAAGTATCTGAAATGTGGGTTCCCAAGTTATAGCATGAGAGCTGTGTGCTATAAAACATTTGGGTGTGAATAAGAGTCGGTAAAGATAAGATCTGTTCTAAATCAATAGACATCATGGTAACGTTGGCAGTTGGTGTTTGTGACATATTAGCATCTTGTCCCATTTTTAGTCTAGCCTTTTCCGCCTTCCCAGGATGTAAGTCAAGTTTTGTTTGCTGATTTTTTTCTAGCTCATTCTGAGAATATTTTATTTTATTTTTGTAGAGGTCGCACACTGAACACGTGCCTGTTTTGGGACGGCCAAATCGTTAATGCGGAAAATCCTTTTTAAATACTACCAGGTAATACTTATAAGTCTCGTTTGTATCTGGAAAATTTCTTTTGAATGCCAAGTAAAGGCGATTTACATTTAAATCGGGACTTAGAAATTGCTTCTGCGACTTCTCACTATTGGTCCATACTTTCTTGGTTTATTTGATTTGCCTCTTTTATCTTTGTAGACAGAAACGGTCTTTTTCTGTGTTAAAACTTGAACCGACTTATGGGATAGAGCAAAAGTATTTGAAAATGTTTGACGGCATACCTGAACATGCTGGCCATTTCCATTTGGAATTGTGTACCATACAGTAACTTGTCGACGGCTTTCATCTGTATTTTCATATTTCCCATGGCATCTTCTTCCCACACCGCTGATTTGCATGAGTCCAACAGATAAGTTCGTTGCTTCACATGATCAGCTATCTTGTAATAATCCTCAAATAAAAAGTTCTTTGGTTCAAAGGTTATATTCTTGCATTCATATTTACATAGTACCTAAAATAAAACAAATATAGTTGATTTTTGCATCCTAAAAAAATCGTAAACTACAGAACTAACCTCAAAACTCGGCACCTTCTTAGCAGAAACACTCCTGTTATTTCGATTTTGATATTCCATACCACTACATCTCAGTCGTTTTATTTTCGTCTTTTTATTTTTAGTCCCTGGGGCACGTCGTTTTTGATTTCTTACATTATTTTCACTCGTGTTTTAAACTAAAACAGTGCTAGAAAGAAAGTAAAAATGGCTGCACGTACTTACAGCTCTTGGCACTTAGATACTTCTTCAATTAAATACCTGTTAAAAGGCCATGACAGAGCCATCTATAAATTAACAGATAAAATATTTCCACATTAGATATGAACATAGAACCTTTTCTAATGCATGCAGCATAGCACAGAATCTTTTTGTGGAAAAAAACGAGTTTTGAAGAATTTGGCACTTAGACCCTTTGGAAATACCACGCTTCAATTATTGTTCAAGCCCCACTGTTCCACAAGATGTGCATCATTTCTGTATCGAGTTTTATTTTATATTCATCTTCATAAACCATTGAAATACAATCGCGGAAAATATTACAATTTTAAGAAAACTAATTATGAAGCGATAAATCGGGAGGCCTCGAAAATGACTGGACGGCTTTTTTTTCGAATACATTTTTAGAAAGTGCTTATATACATTATACGAAAAAATAAACAGTGTCTTGTAAAAAAATGTACCAATTTACCTTAAAATAATATTGATATAAATATAAATATAAATATTTTCCCACTTTGTACTCTCATACAACAATAAGATTTCTTAAAAAAAATAAAGTGCATAAAAGATTGCGCAAATATCAAAATATGAATGATTATAATTCCTCTAAAATATTAAGAGCGTGCTGTAAAATATTTAATAAAAATGATTAATAATAGATGTATAAAATGTGTACAAAAAGGTTTAGTTAATCCAGGAAGATTCTGAAATTATGCGTCTATTAAAAAACAATATACTAGCAAAGTACCTGGCGAGATGCATAGGGGTGACACGTTGAAGGTAGCTCTGCTATCAGCGATTAGTTTGGGGATTATTTTGAGACACTTTTTGGGTTGGAGAGATATCGTTTTAACTCAAACCTCAGTTCTAACATTTTTAACAATTTTGATATGCGAAGGATTGCATTATGAGGAGAGGAGGTTTGCATGAGCTGGATCCCAACAAAGGAGGTGGACCTGACAAATTGCCTTCTGTCTTCAGTGCGCTAATTCGTTTTGTACACCGTTGACTCCCCTTCGTTTCTTAAGTTTGGGCGAATTTCCTGAACTATAGAAATCTACCATGATTTTTCTAGTTTTTAAGGCCGGACAAAAGAACAACGTAACAAACTATCGGCCCATAGGCAAAATTTTATATAGTTTTGAAACAGTTCGTCCAACTTCAAGGATTTAACTCTAGGTCATTTATAACAACTTCAAGTGTCCCACCCATTTAGAGTCCCAATTTTTAAACAGAATTAAACCTTGTCTTGAACACTGCAACATCCCACTTTATGCAGACGATTTGAAAGTTTTTATTCCCATAACTAGCTTCGATGATTGCGATATGCTCCAAAATAACTTAAATGGTCTGGGAAGGTACAGTGATGAATTGACTTTTTGTTAATCTCTCAAAATCCAGCTCAATCACATTTTCCAGTAATCAAAATTGCATAATACAAACATAACATATAAAGAACACCTCTTTGAAATACCTCGAATGTGTTAGGAATGTGGGTGTAATGTTGGACTATACACTTGTTTTTGATTTACATGTTGATTCTGTCGTTAGCTCAGCCTCCAAAATGTTAGGTTATATTACAAGAAAATGCAAGCCTTGCATTCTCAAACCAATGATCTGTTTATATATGTTTTACCATTGCATAACGACCGGCAGCTATTTTTTACTCTTGTATAAAAATGGCGTTTTTTAGTTTTTTTTAACAAAGACATAAGGCTAAGTAACAGAGTTTATCCGATCGGAACAAAAACAAAACAGTTTCTTTGTTTTCGAATTATAAAAGTGTGCTGGTTTCTGCTGTATGTAAAATACAATATCTACAAAACTAAAAAATTCACATGATATAAAAAAAAATTCAGTTTTCATCATAATTTCATTTGTGATTAGTATGTCTTGTTAAAAACTTAGGAAAGGATACTTTTAAAGGACTCTAATAATCATAGGAAATTTTAAGTTCTGATATAGAACTGTTAAAAACCGTAATTAAATTTGAAAACTAAATCGTCTGTGGTTTTTGTACAAAGCACCCAAACTGAATGTTTTATTTTTTTAAAGGTAGTTTCATTTATTCTCTATAAAATGGTACTTAAAACTATTTTCTAAATAAGAAATTCTATTTAAATTGTGACAAAGTTTAGTTTTTCTATATTTTAATTTTTAATATATTTTCAAAAATAAATAAAAGAAGACAAAATGGCGATTATGCTTAAAAGAAAAGCCAAAAAGTTTCAGCCCTTTTTTAAATTAAAGTGAATTTAATATACATTTATTTTTATATGAAATAAATTTTATTCCCTATTTAAAAAATATAATTTAAAAATAATCTAAAATTTGTATTTAAAAGTAAAAAATTGTTACCTAATTAATTTATTTTGTTTAAAAATACGCTCGTGTAACTATTTTGCTTTCTTTTTGCGTATAATTGCTATTATCTCTATATTTAATTATAAGCATAAATATTTAAAACACAAAACGACAAATTTTGCCAGAAGTTTTTATTTTTTTATTTAAGAAATTAAATAGAATTTCCTATTCAAAAAATACATTTCTAGTGCTATTTTGAAGAGAATAAAGTAAAACCTATAGTAAAAAATAAAACATTCAATTTGCCCGGTTTGCACAAAAACTAAATGTAAATCAATTATCAAATTTAATTGCAGTTTTAACTGTTCTATTAGATACAAATACCTTTTGGTATGCTTCTATTAGTAATGACTAGAAGAATCTTCTTGCAAGTTTTTATCAAAATTTATGATACAAACAACATATTTATACAAAAAATTTCAGACGAAGAGCAGTATCTTTTTCACGAAGAGTTCCAGAACCCAATCATAGAAAGCTTACTTGAGAGGCTGTTTTTGGCTATGTATTACAAGACACCTGTCTAGGTCTTGGCTGTTTTCGCCGTTGTATTGTCTTTTCGAACAATTGGCGGGATCCCTACCCATATATGGATTGACATATTTTTGTAAATGTGAATATTTTAAAAATAGTCGCAGGATGATTTCTTTACTTATTAATATTTTATTTTACCAGAAAATTAGAAAGGTTGCAAAAACATCTGTTCTTTCAAACCAGACTAAACGCTCGCATCAAACGAAGCAAAATAGAGTGGGTAATAAAATTAGAAGCGAATAATATTGTTATACTCAAAATTTCCTGGAGGTTGTTAGTTAAATGTAAAATTCTCAACAAATACTTATTTGTCTTTTATTGAGACGAACTTCGCAGTACGAGGCAAGAATATTAAGATACTCTTGGATCCAATACCAAGAGAAATCGATTTGTAAATTCAAAACAGGTCTAAGTGAAATTAACAACACTTGGTTGGACGAAAACAAATAAGTTTACCAGTAGACACGCGAAAGAAAATTATTTTTTAAGCTATTTAATAATTTTTACTAAATTGCATATTGCACTTTTGCCCTATTGTAACAAAAACATTTATAAATGAAATTATGACATTTAATTTATTTTAGCTGTTAATTTAACATCTCTATGTTACCATGTACCAATGTTCTAACAACATTTATATTTGTTTTTAATTTATCTGTTTAATTAGAAAAGTCGTGTTGTCTTCCCTAGAAATGGAACGAGGTTTTCCATTGAAACCTGCAACAATAAAATAGTTTTTCTTGTGAATAACTTAAAGGTACAATCTGTTAAGTGAATGTATTAAAATGAACTCTGAAAGAAAAAGAACGGGGTAGCTGTTTTTTTTTATATAAAATATCATATATATATCACTATCAGAGCCTATATACCAATTATTAATTACCTTTACAATTTCTTAAATTTATTCTAATTTATTTATCATAATCAATCAATCAATAGAAAATATGCCTCATCAAGCAAGCAAGAAGAAGGAATATTTCCTCAGCAGTTTAAAAGTGTTGTGTTAAATACAAAGTTAAGTAACGAGAACCCGGGTGAAGGCACTTTAAAACTTTGTAATTATTTTAATAGGCTTAAAGTTAAAGTGTTATTAATAGAGTAGGTACATGCCTTTATATTTTTAATGGTGATTGTGAATGTAGGAAAACAAGGAACGAAAATAACTGTAATCTATAAAGAGCCGCTGCACAATTATGACCAATTTATGAAAACCTTCGAAATTATCTTTGCAATATATCTAAGCCGACATGCAACCGAGTAGATTTAATTTTAATTTACTTGAGCGGGACTCCACGTTGTTCTTGGTTATAAAAACACAATTTCGCTTCATAATTGCAAACGCATTAACATTATAGATGAAACCAATGCTACTAGTGTTACTGACACCCCATGGAGCATTTTGGTCTATATGTAAACCGAGACAAGCTACAACAAGAACTGTTCAGTTATAGTTGAGGATAGTAGTCTGCAAGATCACAACGAGCTCTTGGCATTCTTAAAAGAAGAGGTAAACAGGTACAAAATATCTCTCTCTAAATAAAATGCACTTTCGGTTTAGAGGTAAAGTAGCAAAAACACATATCGTCGTACCGATAAAACAACAATAATGAGAAACAGACTCTCATAGGAAAAATTTATACATTAAGGTGCATTTAATAAAGTATCATAATAATATTTGATATTATAACAAATAACGTTTATAAGAACATTTAAAAATTGTGATTAATATTTAGAAAATTGGCACATCGTTATTATCGTTGAATGATACGGAATAAAATAAAAAAAAAAGTTTAAAGATTTAAAAAAAATGTTTCCCACCTTAGAAACCCACTGTGTAGTTAAAAAGAAATTATAATCAAAACAAAAATTCCATCGTTTAAAAAAACTTAAACTTTCTATTTTGTTTTTAGGTTATTTGGCCCCCTATAAACACTCTATATAAAGGAAAAAAATTATTTTACATGTAAAGTAATAAAAATTTGACATGTTGTACGCAAAAAAAATTAAGAGCATACCAAATCTTTTAGTTTCAAGGAACTCTTTGTGCCCCCTACGGCTATCTTGTATAGTGCAAAAAATGTTTTTATATACAAAAAGATAAAATTAATTTGAGATTTCTTGTTGTCTTTTAAAAAAGCTTGAAATATTTTATTTCCGCTTTAGCGGGCGATTTCGCCCTTTTAGGTTTATTCTAAATAGTGAAAAAAGAATATTTTATAAACAAAAAAATTTAAAAAAAGTGTTTCCTCGTTTTTCGAACTATTCATTAAAAAAAAATATATATATATATATATATATATATATATATATATATATATATATATATATATATATATATATAATGTGTTTTCATTCCGGCTGTACATCAGTTTTGCTGACGTTTCGCCAAAATCACATTTGGCATTTTCGAAGCTTTCTTTCTCGCGTCCGAATAGAGACTGAAGTGTTGGTGATTGCGACGCTTCCTTTTATAACCCCACTCGGGGTAGAAGGTTATATCTGCGCAGACGTTAGTCGTTATTTAGGTTTTCCGGATGGTTCTGTTATTGTTGCGCTAATTGCGTTTGAGTTTTTGTGATTTTAGATTTGTCGATTATTGTCTTCCATACTGTTGGTAGTTTTAATGATTCGTCCCTTTTATTCAAATCACCTTGTTTTTCAATTTCTATGGCTTCTCGGATTATTCTGGTCTTATAATGTTCTATATTGGCAATCTCCCTACACCCATCGAAATTTATTGTATGGCCGGTTTCCTGATGATGTAGGAATAAAGCTGAGGTTGTTTGTTTATTTCTGATGCTGAGTTTATGCTCTTCCACTCTTGCTGATATTCGCCTGTTAGTTTGCCCCACGTACAACTTTTCACAGTCCTGGCACGGAATTTTGTATACTCCGTGGTTTTCCAGTTTGATTTTATCTTTATAAAAGGAAGCGTCGCAGTCACCAACACTTCAGTCTCTATTCGGATGTGAGAAAGAAAACTTCGAAAATTCCAAATGTGATTTTGGCGAAACGTCAGCGAAACTGTTCTTTTCAGAACGACAGTAGTGAACGGATGTACACCCGGAATGAAAACACATTGTATTTTTCCATCCGTGAAGGACTAAAAATCAACATATATATATATATATATATATATATATATATATATATATATATATACATATATATACATTTGTTTAGTGTCAAAACTTTTAACCGAACCGTTTCGGTTTTGAATCTAATATAATCCCTTTTACAAAAATTCAATTTTATTGAGCCATAATTTTTTGAGAAAAACTATATGATTAACAACACTGCAACTAAAAGGTATTTGCTGTATCTTACAATTTCTACAATTCAGATTATTTTCTACCCTTTTAAAGGATAAATCAATGTAGTACATTTTTAATCAAAAATTTGTTAATGTTTCATATTATTTTTATTGTTCGGCATAAAAAATGTCTACTGACAAAACCGTATGAACGCTAGGGCGGCTTTGACATTGATTGTTTTGTTTAGTCTTTAATGAGTGCATTTTATCTAAATATTTAACATAGTCAATTTACTAATCACCGATGTTTACTGTTTTTTCTTAAAAAAAAAAACTTCCTAAAGAACAATAATATAGATTTTACTATAACTACAACGGCTATGTAACTGGGACGGCCTCGACCATTTTATCTTTTAAAAGTGACTAAGATAGCATTTGTTGAGCCGCTGAACATTCTCGTCTCTCTTTCACACGTAACATTAAATGGGTTTATTTGCATAAATAAATTTTATGCTCACATTTTAGGTACTTTGGTTTGCCTTCTTGGTTAAATGTACCTTTGTGCTGAAAAAATAGTCATTACAACTTTCTAGATTTATTCGTGTAAAGTAATTAGATTTTCAGCACAGAAAACGGTTTTTAATTTAAGACACAAGACAATTTATTTTCGGTTTCTTCAGCAGATTTGGATCTCTAATTTTCAAAATTAAAGCTCTTTGTCTTAAAAATTCTTAAAATAATATCAGAGATATCTCATTAAAATAAACCAGCTTTAAGAATCCCATAATCTCCTGAAATGTGGAGCAGATAGAGGTGAAAAGTTCCATTCAATCCCTACATCAAAGGACGCTTGGGCCTTGATCGAGAAAGAAATATTTACATATACCACCCCAGAAAATAAAGCATTGTAAGGCGGCAAGAAATGTATAAGTGGACATATGAGAAGCTGATACTAAGCTTTATTAGCCATACAGACAAATAAGCGCATGTATGCCTTACATGTTTTAGAATGCTTGCAGCAATTTAAAGTAATAAAATAAGAACCGGCATAACTAACACCTGAATTGATAAGAAGCATGTTTGAAGGACATTGCTTGACGAATAAAATTAGGGATTTTGCCTCATAATTTAGGGCTGAAAACTAAGACGAGCACCGACGCGTAAGATACCCAGAGGGTTAATAAAAACATTTAATTTACGTTACGGTTTAAAAAAACCTCTCTATTAATGTTGGTTTTAAAATAATTTTGTTGTGGAAATTTCAATAACAAAAACAAAGCGGTATGAAGTTCAACAGTAGACAGCCGATCCACTTTTTTATCATGTTAATTTTTTCCATTATTTATAAAACGTAAAGTATAGGAAAAAATGCATTGAAGCTTAGGAAACGGTGAAATTTTACCTAATAATAAATAAAATATTATCGTTTGTGTCCAAATTACTAAGGAGTGCAATTTTTTCATTCCCTTCGTTAAAAGTTTGATAATTGTGAATTAAAATTAATTTTAATATCTCTAGTTTACAGCCATTTTGTGACTGTGGTGTAAAAGGTAATTTTTTGTCGCTAAACGCGAAAAAGCTGGTAAAAGCTTCCTAACACGAAAGCTTTTTAAGTTATGATTTTTTTTTCAGCAAAAAATGATACTAATTTCAAACACATTGTATCAAAATTAAATTCGGGTTGCCCCGGCAAATTGAGAGCAAAATTTGGAAATGTATAATGACAAGGCAGAACTCGATAATTATTTTTTCCCGAAAGTGAAGGGAAAGCCCTGCATTTAACCGAACTGGAGCTTTATTCGTTGACATTAAGGGTGCTCATGAAAGTGTTATTCTCGAAATACTTAGAATTAAATTGAAAACCCTTAGTATACCGGAGCAATTTGTTAATACAATATTAAACTTATACAATAATCTGCAAGTTTATCTTAAACATGGTAATAAAAAATTAGGACCTATAACCACTTCAGTGGGCATACCACAAGGGTCAGTGTTGAGTTCTCTTATTTTTAATTTGTATACTTATGATTTCCATTCATTGTGGCATGATATTATTACTGGACTACAATTTGCTGATGATTTCATAGTATATAGTGCCACAAAAATCTTTCAAGACAGCGTTACTAAACTTAAACACATATCTTATTGCATGCAAGACCTGTGTTTATTAAGTGGTTTCTTTTTGTCTAACAATAAATCATCTGTAGTATTCTTCAGTTAATAGCAACTATAAGTATTTGGGTGTTATAGTGGATAGAAAGTTACTCTGGAAGGAACACATATCTCACGTAATTAATAGGACAGAAAAGGATCTTAACTTGTTAAGACAAGTATGTCGATTTCATTGGGGAGCGCGACAGGAGGTGGCTCTGTTATTCTATAGGGCATTTACAAGGTCAGTTCTTGATTACGGTTGTTTATTCTACAGTTCGGCAAGTAAAACACATCTTTTAAAAATTGACAGAATTCAATACAAATCTATTAAAATATGTATGGGTGTTATGTCATCTTCTCCGAATATGGCTTTTTGAGTAGAAGCTTTAGAACCTCCCTTAAATCTCCGGAGAGAATATCTAGCCACAAAATTTTTATTGAAACTTTTCGTGAAGAACAGTCAACTAACTATTAAAATATATCAATTATTTATCAAAAATCTCACGGACCGCTACTGGCAAAAAAAAATTGATAACGAAGAGAGATATTTGTCTTCTTGCTTAATAAGTACGTATTCTTGTATAATCAAAGTTAATTTACTTCCTTTTCATCATAAACATGAATAAAAGAAAATTTGGATCTTTTAACTAGTACGCCAAGAAAAAAAATGTTTGGTTTATTATAGCAAGCCGTCCTGAATTGATGTAAGGTATTTTTATGAAAAAAATATGTTTTCAAAATCATGGTAGCCTTCGGTATCTGTACTCCAATATATTTAACATTTCAAGCTATTTTTCATTAAATTATTATTTTTTAAATTTTTTCCCAAATAAAACAATAATTCTACACCTGGTTATACATTTTGCTTCCACTTTAATTTAAATCGGTATATTTGTCGACAAAAATATATATCTAAAAAATGGGAAATTGATTTTACTCGAAACTTCCCTTGCTATGCACCCTTCTCTAATTAAGGAAACTAACGTTGACCAAAGAGTAAGTATTATGAAGAGGAGACAGCCGGAAAAACAATCTAAAACGATTTTTGCCTTAGATCTTATTGATATTGAACTTTTAACTTGGAGTTGCAATATTGCCGGTTGTTGCGCCATTTCAGAAGAAAATATGTTAAGGCTCCTAATTTGTTGTATTTTACTTATAAAAATGATAAAGTTTTAATGTTTAGAAGATTAAATGATCAAAAAGAAAATTTTGTTGTTAAATAATCAAGTTTGCAATATACAGTTAATATGCGAATTTAAACAGATTATCACATAAAATTTTGTTACTTTTTAATACGTTTAACAACATAATATGCAGTAAAACACATGAAATTTTCAACAACAAATAAAGAAACACTGTTTGCAACAATAAACAGATAAGATAATAATACGTATCAAACCTAACAATTTTATTCCTTAGCTGCTAAGTATCTATTCACATAACATATATAGTACGAAAAATCTGCTTTCTAGAATACCTCCTGTCATTTTCAAAAACAAACAGTTTTAATTCAAAATAGGTCGTGTCCAAGCTACTGGATAGCGTAGCACCCAGTGGTTCAACATACAAATCGTATTCAAGGATATTCATATTCATTTAATAAATAAGTACAAAATAGTATGTATGTAACTGTAATAATTTTGTTTTGTAGTGAATAATATTATGATGTATTAATTTCATCTTTCTAATTGTAATAACTTGACTGGTTTGCAATAAATATCTTGAATTAAAAACGATATAATTAATCCTATAAATTTTAATTTTGATTTTGAAAATGAGTTGAAGCATATAATATAAGAGTTTAAAACCTGTTAGATGTCATTTTCAATGGAAAATTTATCCTATCTTTATGACTAAAAACTCACCGATCTCGCAATTAAACGGTGTCAGAATAGAATTACTTTCTGACGTTGTGCCTTTTCTAACACGAATAATTTTCAGGAATCTTTACTTCTGGACTGAAGTTACTTCGATAAGTAATTCCAGTTTGACAAAATCGAATTCCAAGATCCACGAATACTTATTAGATCAAAAGCGTCAAGTTTCCATTTTTTGTTAAGTTTGTGATGTTATATAATATACAATATGACAAAGAAATCAGAACACTAAATATTTTTCCATAAGATGCAATACAAACAAGATCTGCTAAAAAACCGCATATCTAACTTAATAAATTAACTAAAGAGATAAAAAAAATAAATATCAACAAAAAATAGAGCTACTATTTCCAGTTAACTATAACATCGATTTGTTATCAGCACGTTTTACAGAGTGTTTGCTAAAAAATCAATAATTCTGGGCACTCTGTAGAATATTTTAATGAAGTCAACAAGGGATCTTCCAGTTTCTCTTCGTGGTAAGGTCATTCAGAGAGTTGATGACCTTGGGTGGGTGACTTGTACTTCGTCATCATTTGGCGAGTAGGTCGTTGCAGTTTTTCTAGCTCCCTGTTACTCCATTTCAATATTCTGAAACTGTGGGTCAGCACGGGCAGAGCATCGGTGTTAATTGCTATAATGAAATTTCCTGTGTTCAGTTATGTCTTCAGAGGAGCTCGCACTCTTTGAATTTATTGATCTTTTATATTGGTCTTTACTTGCTTATCCTAGCACAGTCTAGCTTGTTGGATTCCTAAGTATTTTTAGGTCTCTCTTGGTTCATCGTTTGAACTATTTCTCTATTGGGTATGGCTAAATCACCATTAACGACTTTGCCTTTTTCGATGTTTAAGGCTTTACATATTTCCATTTCAAATTCCATACGGATGTCTTTCGAGGTGTATGTCACGTCAGTAAGTTTTTTAGTTGGTTAATCGTCTCTTTTTCAGTTGGTAAATCGTCTCTTTTAGTTTTGATGTTGAAGCCATGTTTTGTATTTTGTTTTGTAACGTGGGGATAAGGTTTATCACTAAGCAGAACCAAAGTGAACTTAACGAGTCTCCTTGGTAAATTCCTCTATTGATATGTATCTCATCGGTGGTAAGAGATTGATCGCCACTATAGATCGTCCGGTTCGTTCTCCATTGAGATAATAATAATATAATTAATATTATCTCGACTTGTTGTCTCACCACATTCCTGTGGTTCTATTTTATACTGACGGGATTATACCAAGTCAGTACAAAAAAAAATAAAAAAACAAAAAAAAAGGAAAAGGAGAAAAAAACAACTATTGTGTATGAAGAAAATGGATGTTCCTGTGAATGTCTGTATTGAGCTAAATGCGGTGTAAAAGTTGTTGGGGTGAGACCTGTTACTGATATGACGACAGGAACAATGATGATTACTACTATTATTATTTCCACTATCCCTAATAAATGCACACTAAAACTGAATCAATTTACATATTATTTTTTAATTGTTCGGCTGATTACCGAGACCTTTCAACACTATTTTTTGTACTGTTTTATTGTGTATTTGTTCTATAAAACGAATATGATTTTTTTCAATAACTTTCCTGAACGATGTGATGAATGCGCACCATATTCTTATAATTCCACTGGAAACTCATCGCCCCATCTAACGGAAAAAGACAGAACAAGATCTGCCGGACCAGCTAGTAATTTATTATAAGGGTACTGAAATGGCTGATAGAATGAATCTCTCTTTTATTTAGGAAAGTATAACCTAACACAATTTGTATGTGTAAATAAACAGGGGCATACTTCTTTATGTAAAAAAAACGATTCATATCGAGAGAAATTACGGGTTAATGCCAAACCTAGACCGCTTCTAACATACACCGCTAAGCAGCTGACTAAAGTGAATTGTCATGCAGCAATAAATCTTTATAACAAATGTTAAAAAAAAACTAAACCAAATATTAAATATGTTCCATGTTTTTTCATATTATATGAAGCTATAAATCAAAGCGCAAAACTGCAACGACTTAAATTAAAGCAATATATTGCAGGGCTTGTTTTGCGAAACTGCCAATGCATGTTTGTTTAGCGCACAAAATATTATTGCCAGAAAAACATAATTTTATACATATTTACAGTATATGGCTACTTTTAAAACGTACTAATTAAAATTTTCTTTAATTAAATCGAGATCTGGTTAAATTATAATTTTAGCTCCCTTGTCCGTTACTTATTCATTATAACTTAAAAAATCCGTAAATTTTCTTTACCCGGAACTTCCCTCGTTATGATTTTTCCAGTTGTTAGGAATAGTGAAGTGTGACCCAATTTAGTTCAGTACATAGTCATATTTATGTTACATATGTATACTGTCTTATTGGATTCCTACCAATATTTTACCAAGTTCTTTCTACCTATGCCACACCTGACTTTTGGGCTTAATTTAAAATAAAATCAGTAAATAGTTTTTATATTTACATATACCATCATTTTGTTACTTCATGTTGAATTCGTATCCAGTTTATCTTATTTTCACATTTAAATTTTCTGCAAAATTCAATTGTCAAAATCAGTTCAAGAAGATTTTTTTACGTTGATTTTTTAAAAATTTAATTTTGCTGCCATTGTGTTTCGCCATCTTAAATTCGTACCACAACTTTGCTACTTTATATCACACTTAATTCCTGCAAAAAAAATAAAATTAATATAATAAACAGTGTTTTCAGACTGATTTTTTAAAGATTTTATTAGGCCGCTATTTTGTTTTGCTATCTTGGATCCATATCAAAATGTTCATTCCTATGTAACGCTTTATTTTTTTCGCCGTATTGGATTTTTACCAAAATATTACCAGCTTATCCCCATATAACCATTAATGGTTACACAGTTTTACTAGTTGGTCTTTTTTAACTTTTAACTTAGCCGCCATCTTTTTCCGTAATACTGAATTTTCACCAAAATATTACCAGATCATCCCCATATGACCCTTAATTTTTTATCAAAATTTGAGGTTCATCAAGTAAGTTAGTTTTTTAGCTATTCCGCGAACAGACAAACAGACCGACGGAATGGATAAAATATGTTTTTCCTCATCTAGGGACCCGTAAATGTGAAGATCTGAAAAAATATAGGAGAGTGATTTTTTCGCGATTACTATACTTAAAATCTTCTGTTTCGCGACCATCGCTAAGTGACTTTTCTTTGATGACTCCTGTAAATTCAGATACAGTAACATTCTAATTACAGTTGGTACTGAGATAGTAAACAACGCCATCTAGAATTTATTAGTTTAATCTAATAATTTTTACGGTTATTAGTCCATTAAATACTTATTAATGAAAATAGACGAATTGGATTTACCAAAAATGTAACAAATTTCGAAACCTCATACATACAATCAATAAGAATGAAAATAAAAGTTGTACAAACGAGCTAAAAATACATATGTAAAGCGAAAATGAGGTTATAAAAATTCTTCACGTGTTTGCATCACACAAAGGCATAAATCAGAAGGCACAGTTCTAAAAACTGCAGTTAAATTAAAAACACATATTTTGATGTCTGTTTTGTACTGACCTTTTAATTCGTGTGTATTCAAATGGAGGACGTGTGTTTTTAATTCGCAAAAAGCAATTACACATTTTTTCATGAACAATGCTTTATGAAAACATGTTGCAATAATGCGATATGTCTAACCATACAAAAAAATATGTCTTTCTTAATGATATTTTGCTATCGGTAAACTGTCTTCCCTAACAATTACTAGTTATGAATTCTGCCTTTTACATAAGAAGTAGAAACATGCTGCAATTTACTTCGGCGCATTAATATTTTGAAATATGTACAAGGTGATAAGAAAATCATCAAACAAAAGATCAAATTTTCCGTAATTTTAAATTTCCTTTACCCTGAAGTTCTCTCGTTATAAATATTTCCTTTTATTAGGAATAGTGAAGTGTAACACAATTTGGTTCAGTACACAGTCATTTGGTAACACATTTATACTGTCTTTTTAAACATTTTTATTGGGTGCCATTTTCTTCCATCATATTGGATTCCTACCAATATTTTACCAGTTCCTACCTATGCCACGCTTGACTTACCAAAATATTACCAGGTCATCCCCATATGACCCTGAATCTTTTATTGAAATTTGAAGTAAATCAAGTAGTTTTTAAGCTATGCCGCGAACTGACAGACAGACTGACAGACGGACCAACGGAATTGATAAAATATATTTTTTGGCATCTAGGGACGCTAAAACGTAAAGATATGTAAACCTGAGAGGATGGTATTAAATTACTATTAAAAACATTTTATTTGGCCGCCATCTTGAATTAGTATCACCATTTTACCATTTCAACTCAATACCATAATTAGTTATGCCACATTATTTGAAATCAATACATTAAGCAGATTTTTTCAGGCTGAATGTTTAAAATATTATGCCGCCATTTTGTGCCGTCAGCTTGGATTTGTACCAACATTTTTTCAGTTAATTCCTAAATAATACTTGCGTAAAATTTGAGGTAAATTGGTTAATTAGCTTTTTTAGTAATAATTTTTACTTCCCTCGCAAAAGGGAAGTAATGTAATCATGAAAAAATCACTTTCCGAGATTTTTCAGATCTTCACGTTTCAGGGTCCCTAGATGAAGAAAATCATTTTTTTTCAATTCCGTCGGTGTGTCTGTCGGTCTGCTGTTCTCGGCGTAGCTAGAAAACTACTTACCCGATTGGCTTGAAATTTTGGTCAAAACTTAAAGGTCGTATGGGGATAACCTGGTAATATTTTGGTAAAAACCCAATATGGCGAAACAAAATGGCCGCTTAGTGAAATTATTATTAAAAAACTGCTTATCCAATTTATCTCAAATTTTGGGAAAATATCAAGTATTACGTTGGAATAAACTGAGAACATTTTGGTGCCAATCCAAGACGGCAGAACAAAATGGCGGCTTAATAAAATATTTAAAAAATCAGCCTGAAAAAAACTGCTTAAAGGTTTGATTTCAAATCGTTTGCCATAACTAATTGTGGTATACGGATCAACTAGTAAAATAATGGTACTCATTCAAGATGGCCAAACAAAATGGCTGCCAAATAAAATGTTTGTAATCGTAAAAAAGTTACCCTCTAACTTTTACACATCATTACGTTTTAGCGTCAATAGATGCCAAAAAATATGTTTTATCAACTCCGTCGGTCTGTCTGTCGGTTTTTATGTCTGTCTGTCTGTCAGTTCGCGCCATAG
The DNA here is from genome assembly GCA_030620095.1 of Kuschelorhynchus macadamiae. Classification (NCBI taxonomy): domain Eukaryota; kingdom Metazoa; phylum Arthropoda; class Insecta; order Coleoptera; family Curculionidae; genus Kuschelorhynchus; species Kuschelorhynchus macadamiae. The sequence goes on along the minus strand of JAUTXW010003151.1, from coordinate 329,683 downwards.
CTTAAAGACTACTTATTCGATTGACTTCAAATTCTGGTAAAAAATTTAGGATCATATGGGGATGGCCTGGTAAGATTTTGCTAAAAATCCAATATGGCGAAACAAAATGGCGGCTTAGTGAAATGTAAAAAAAAATATTATTACAAAACTACTCATCCAATTTATCTCAAACTTTGCAAACACATCAAATATTATATTGAAATCAACTGGTAATATTTTGGTACGAATCCAAGACGGCAGAACAAAATGCCGGCTTAATAAAATATATAAAAATTCAGGCCGAAAAACTGCTTAACGGTTTGATTTCAAATTGTGTGCCATAACTAATTGTGGTATAGGGATCAACTAGTAAAATCGTGGTACTAATTCAAGATGACCGAAGAAAATGGCGGCCAAATAAAATGTGTGTAGGCGTGAAAAAGTCACCTTTCACTTTAACACGTTTTAACGTCACTAAATGCCAAAAAATATACTTTTGTCAACTCGGGCGTTACGTCTGTTGGGCTTTCTATCTGTCGGTCAGTTCGCTGCATAGCTTAAAGATCACTTACCCGATGGACCTCAAATTTTGATCAAAAATTAAGGGTCATATGGAGATGGCCTGGTTATATTTTGGTAAAAATCCAAAATAGCGAAACAAAATGGCGGCCTAGTGAAATGGTAAAAAAGTTATTATTAGAAAACTGCTCATCCATTATTTGAAATTTTGCAAAAAACATCAAGTATTATATTGGAATAAACTGGTAACATTTTGGTATGAATCCAGGATGGCGGAACAAAATGGCGGCTTAATAAAATCTTTAAAAATTTAGCCTGAATAACTTTTTGATGAATTGATTTCAAATGTACCATAGCTAATTGTGGTATAGACGTCAACTAGTAAAACTATGATACTAATTGAAGATGGCGGAACAAAATGGCGGCTAAATAAAATGTTTGTAACCGTGAAAAAAATCACCCTCGCAGGTTTTACATATCTTTACGTTTTAACGTCCCTAGATGCCAATAAATATGTTTCATCAATTCCGTGAGCTCGTCTGTCGTCTGTCTGTCTGTGAGTTCGCGGCATAGGATTAATCCGATTGACTTCAAATTTTGATAAAAAATTAAAAGTCATATGAGGATGATCTGGTAATATTTTGGTAAAAATCGAGTATGGCAAAAACAAAATGGCGGACTAGTGAAATGTTAAGAAAAAAAATATTATGAAAAAGCTACTTGTTAAATTTATTTTAAATTTTGCAACATCAAGTATTACATTGTAAAATTACATGGTAAAATTTTGGTCGCAAAGATGACGACACAAAAGAAAAAACAAGAATTTACTTAATGATTTCAAATTGTATGCCATAACTAATTGTGGTATAGAGCTCAACTAGTAAAACTAGTGTCTAATTCAAGATGCCGGAACAAAATTGCGGCCAAATAAAAATTTTGTAATCGTGAAAAACATATATTCACGTTTTAGCGTCCCAAGATGCCAAAAAACATGTTTTATCAATTCCGTCGGTCCATCTGTCGGTCTGTCTGTCAGTTCGCGACATAGCTTAACTACTACTTACCCGATTGACTTCAAATTTTGACCAAAGTAATATTTTGGTAAAAATCCACAATGGCTGAACAATGTTAAACATTTTTTATTAGAGTGGTGTATTATTTGGGGTTAAGATCGATTAAAAAAATGCAAGTCTTTTTTTCGGTCGACGTTTCGGAACTTAATTTGTACATCCTCAGGACACATAGATTCTATATCCTGCAGGAGACTCATATTATAAGTCTTTACCTACTCCGTTGGGGCGCAGATATTTCCTAGATATTAAGTTTCTAAATGGTTTTCGGTAACAAACTTCTTGTTGTTATGTCACAATGGTATATTATTGTGGGTTAGGGTCCAGTAAAAAAAACAAAAGTCTGTTTTTAATTAGTCGCCGTTTTGCAACTTTATTGTTGCATTCTTAGGACACATATATAGTTTCTACATCCCGGATGAATCCCATATTATCAGTGTTACCTATTGTCTGCAAATATTTCCCAGATATTATGTTTCTATGGTTTTCGTTAACGATCCTCTTGTGGTTATGTCAGCGTGGTGTATTATTTAGGGTTAAAATCCAGTAAAAAAACAAAAGATTTTTTTAAATTGTCGACGTTTTTTAACCTAATTGTTGCATCCTCAGGACACACATAGATTCAATATCTAATCAACAATAAAGTTGCGAAATATCGACAATTTAAGGATCTTCACTCCAAATAATACACCACTTTAACATAACAAGTTAACGAAAACCAGTTAGAAACTTAATATCTGGGAAATATCTGCGGACCAGCGGAGTAGGTAAAGACTGATAATATGGGTTTCAATTTAAGATAGCGAAACAAAATGGCGGCCAAATAAAATTTTTAAAAAATCAATGCAAAGAATCTTGTTCAATTGATTTTGCAGAAAAATTAGATGTAAAAATAGCATAAACTAGTACGAATTCAATGTGTTAATGTAAAACTATTTATTTAATTTATTTTATTATGCCAAAAGTCAAGTGTAGCAAACGGAGAAAGAAAATGGTCAAATATCAGTAGGAATCCAAAAAGATGGAACAAATAAAAATGAAAAGTCAGTAACATATATATTGTAACTATGAACTGAATTAAATTGTATCACACTTCACTATTCCCAACAAATAGAAAAACAGGTAAAGAAATTTACCGATTTTTTAACATTTCACTAGGCCGCCATCTTGTTCTAATATATTGGATTTTTACCAAAATATTTTTAGGTCATTCCCTTGTGACCGTTAATTTTTAACGAAAATTTTGTTTTTTATTAAAATTTTAAGTCAATCCGTAAGTACTTTTTAAGCTATGCTGCGAACTGATAAACCATGTAAAATAAGGGAGAGTTACTTTTTTCACGATATATATATATATATATATATATATATATATATATATATATATATATATATATATATATATATATATATATATATATATATATATATATATATATATATATTTTTTTTGTCAAGCGTCGATCGCGATTTCATTCTTATTAGAGGTCATCAGGCCGTCATAGACTAGCGAGCCCCGTATAGGGCAAAGGCACAACTGAAATCACAAAAGTAGCTGTTTCTTTCAGAAAAAGTAATACACTGTATATAACAATTCTATTAGATACAAAGGCCACACATTTGTCATGCCTATTAGTGGCCACAGATTTTAATTAAAACTAAGTAAAATGATCAAAAGTACTAAAAAAATTTTATGTCAAGTATTTTTTGCTGGTTGGTAAGTTTTATATTGGTCGTAGGTGTCTGGATCCGGCGCAATTTTATCGGAAATTTGAAAACGAAGAAATTGATTTTCTTTTGGTTGCACCAATAGAAGCCACTATACTTATGTCTTTCTAAAAAGAAAATTGTCAAAAAGGCAATTTTTTTACAAAGGTAAAAAATATAGCTACCTGTCTTTGTGCAATGCAAAAACTAAGGATTCCTTTCTTTTGTGATCTTAGGATCTCCTAGAAGGGAAAAGCAATTCCTTTGTTCCTAAGTCAGGAAACCACCCATCGGTATCTAAATAAAACCTAGCATTGTTATTGTTAGATTTAAAAAAGATTACGCCTACTTAAAAATGATAAAGTGCATTGTCATTTAAAAGATAACCTAGATGCTCTAGTGTTTTAATACATTAAACTACAATATTCAAATTTTTTAAATCTGTATTCAGTGTGAATAATTTGAAACCATATTCACGAATCCAAGACGTCCGCTTTCTAAGTAGACTGACAAATAGTTTAAAGTTGGGGCAGAAAGATTCTCTCACATAAATTTCTCCCTCGACATCTTTTACTTCAGTGCGGTTGAACTATAAATCACATCAATGTCTTATGTTTTAAGGAATGGTTTGGAAATATCGATGTACGTAGAAAACCTCTGATTTTTCTTTTTTATTCCATATCCGAGAAGAAATATAAGTTCAGGGATATTTCGTTTCTACGAATAGCAATATCGATTTATTTTTTACTCAAAATATACGAATGGATGATTGATTACATACGTTTTACATGTTTCACAAAAAACTCCCGAAACATATTTTTGTACAATTCAATAAAACCTTCCTATAGTGGCCACCCATGGGAACTCAAATGCTGATATCTATAGAGGGATGCTGTGTATTTTACACAGTTTATTTGTTCATTGGTCGAATTGTTAGTTTCAGTATTAAAAAAACAAAATTAAATTAAATGTATGTCTTTTTTAAATAACAGGCTCTTGTTGCTTTTATATTATAAAGTAAATTCCCTAATAAAAATTCGACATGATCCAACTAAAACTATTCTGATACATTTTTTTTGTAAATTCTGGGGTATTGTGTAATCATATTTAATAAAAACAATTTTAAAACAGTGACTTTTTGCTTGCAGATAAGAAAGAGTTCAAAAAATTAATTAAGACAAAAACAGATCAGAATATTCACTATCACAAATAACACGTTTATTTAAAAACCATTTCCAAACGGGCTTTAAATGTAATAGCACTAGGAGCCACTCTGAAGTCATTTGGTAGATTATTGTACAGCATGGCAGCATTATTACTAAAAGAGTGGAACGTCTGGGAAGATTGTGAAGATCACGATGACGTATATGTAGATCATGAACACTATGTATGGGTGTGGGGGTGATGCTGACGAATATTAAATACAAGTAGTCCCAAATGAATTTGAAATCACAAAAACTGCCATTTGGTACTTGACATCATTAATTATCAACTCATGAGACCTTGAGATTTTGAGTAATCATTCTATATCAAAATTAATTTTAGTGGCTGCATTGTCAGCGTCCACAGATGGAAAGGAAAAATAAATCTCAGTGCTGTCTGCATACTGGTGAGAGTGGCAATATATTAGAAATTTGTGAAAATCAGCTATATATAAAGAAAAAATTAAAGAACCCAGGATACTTTTTGCGCTATACCTCTATCAACGGCAACAGAATTGGAAAACGTATTAACTATAACTTTTTGACTACGATCATAAAAGTAATATTTAATAAGATTTAAGGAAGAGTTGCCGAAGCCAAACTATTTAAGCTTGGTTTCAAGTACTTTATAGACAATAGTATCGAATGCTTTGCTATAATCTAACAAAATTAAACAAGTACAGAGATTTTTATCGCAAGCGTTACAAATATCGTTGTGCTATGGTAGCTACGGAGGCCAGACTGTGTTGAAGGAAGAATATTGTCCAGATTTACGAAATAACTAATTTGATTGACCATAGCCCTTTCTAAAATTTTGGAAAGGGTAGGTAATATACTTATTGGTCGATACTGAGACAGATCATATGGATTAATTTTTAGCCACAGGAACCACAATGCAGATTTCAAATTTTTAGAGAAATGACCTTAACGAAAACATTGTTTAATAATGTTAATAATAAATGTAATATGCGAAGTTAGATAGGGAGTTATATGAAGAAGGATTTTAAAGTTAGTACAATCGCTACCTACTGCATTTGCTTTAATTTGTGAATAATTTTTTTCTATACATTCTTCAGAATGTTGCGAAAACTAGAACCTTTTATCTACATAATGTTTAATAAAAAAATCCTGGTTATGATCAATGATTTGAGGCAAGGAATTAAAATTATAAAATTAAATCATCGGCTCAAGCGGTTTCTAAGACTCCAAAAACTCTTCGGATCTCTTTTAAATGCGTACTGAAGGTTTTTCAGCAACTGCAATATTTACTTGATTCCTGATACGCTTATAATCTGCCGACATTTAGTTTAACTTTTTTGTACTTAGAAAAGGCTTTATCTCTGACTTTTATCATACGTTTCAAGTTTTCATGCTAGCCACGGATCTGAAGGCTTCTTAATTTTGCTGGTTTGGTGTCCTAGACTTCGCGAATACTATAACAATTTGAAGATATCATTATGTCAATGAGAGGTGGCAGTAATACGTGTTAGCTTCTCCTAAACTGACTTAATCCATATTTGTCAAGAAGGTTAATAAATAAAATAAAATAAAATTATAGTGAGGCATAAATTACAATAATATAACCTTCTCTCTTCTTAAGCAAGGTTTCCTCCATTGCTCCATTTTAGTTGTTTTAAACGAGTTTGGTCTTTACATAATACTCAAAAAGTTTTATTTAACAAAAAAAACTCTATTTTCATACAATAATTTTACCAATAAAGAAACACACCACTGTACTTTTTCATTTAATGGTCATATATTGTAAAGTATCTGTCGTTCATAGAGCGATTTTGCTATATATTAATCATTCCAGATTGATTTTCTTTAACGCTTTCTAATTGTTATCTTTGATAGTTTATAGGATTATTTTAAACTTCATTTTATCTCGGATTTGATTATATTATAATTTTATCAGTAATTTCTATTTAATTGTCAAATAATAGGCATATTTACATTAATTAATTGGTTCAATATTATTCTTTAGAACCTACCTAATACAAACATCTACTACTTAAATGGTTTTTATGTTACTCTCTTGGCTTTAAAGTCCTCGTATATTATTTCTTGAACCCACAATAATGTTTGCCTAAGGTGGGAATTTTATATTGTTTTCAGCACATTGAAAACAATATAATAATTATTAATTATGGATACAGTTAATTAAATTGTGCATCGGGGCACCGTACTTTTACAATTTTCGACATTTTTCCTTTTTTGGAGGTGTGGATTATCTGTCGTTTGACGTGTATTTCATAAAGTATCAGTTCTGTGGTTATTTATCGTGTGATGTGCACATGGCGATTTCGTTGCAATTTCCACTATTCACAAATGTATGACCTGCCTTTTCCGAATGACTGTTTACAACCAGTAAATAACTCGGCCAAATAATTATTATACGCCAGTATCATTAAGATGTTCTGCTTAACATGGCAAAATTGCCATCAGCTGAGAGGTTTCAAATACTGAGAATGCTTCTAAGATATTCCCGGAAAGAAAGACAAAGTACTACCTTTTCCAATGACTTTTAGTCGCTTGTTCTCATCTGCAGGCCCTCAGTTCCGCTTTGATGTACTAAACTCCAAGTTTATATTGTGTGTTAAATTTGCCTGGCCTGGTTTGTATTTTGTTTTGCTTTGTTTTGTGAACTCTGGCCGAGGAACTCCTTTTGTGAAAGGATATGCTAAAGAAGTTTTGGGGTAGACCGCCATGTTGATTTCCTATCCAGCTTGAAGTGCAGGTCGGTGCAGTCAGAATTCCCTTTGCTCTTCTACTTTTCGACGCATTGAAATGAGGGCATTTGCACACTTACTAGACAGTTTGCTTTTGGGCGGCACATTATTTTTTCCATTTTAACCCATTTTTGAAACTGCTTCTTTTTGATTCATAATTACTTAACGTTAATTTTTTACATTTTCCAATTTTATTATTTAAATTTACTTTTTATAATTAAATAAAATAAATTAAAAACCTTTAAGAACCCGCGTAGCATGCTGACAATGTATAGAGAATTCGCAAGGCTTCCGAATAAATGTCAACAGTTATTAAGAGTATATTTCAGTAAAGGTTGTTTGTCGACGAAGAAAAAATATAAAACCTTATAACAAAGTTAATTTCCTCGTATGATGAAAAGAAGTATTGTTACAGTAAAAAAATTGTCGTCTGAGGTTTTTGTGGAGTCTCTAGGTGCCCATAGATGTTCTCTCATTTCCATCAGTCTCATTTTTGACAGCTAAATAAAGGAAATTGGCTATTTTTTTTTATATGGAGCAGCTCTTGACACCCTGAACATAAGATACTATAGGCACAATATAATCCTATGTCTAGTTTTTAGCATACAGAGTGTTACATTTCGCCCAAATCCCCTATAAAATACATGAGGAAAATAGGATAACACCAAATTAGTATAGGTTCACAAATGCGTATTATATTGTAAATATCATTCATATTATCTCATCACCTATATATCGAAAATAAAGTGTTTGTTATTAATATAATACTTTTTTCTTATTTTGAGAAGTGCTATACACTAATTATGCTGAAAAAACTATTTCCATGTCATTCTATTTTCCATGTGTATTTTGGATGGGATTTCGGAAAGTGTAACACCCATTTTGCTAAAAACTAGTCATAGAATTAGATTGTGCCTTTGATATATTATATATAAGCATGCATGGACTATAATATATTTAAAAAAAGCCAATGTCATCGAAGCAGTTTCACTATAAAGTGTGCGCGTAGTCCTTAAAAAATATTATTAGGAAACTACTAGTTCAATAGATTTTAATTTTGTACATAAGTCAAGAGTAATACCCCTATATTACTCTTGATTTATGAACTAGTAAAATTTTAGAGCAAGGCTATTATGGCAATCTAAAATGGCGGCTTTATTTGAATGTTTAAGAACACGGTGAAATTCCTTTTCCCGGAATATAACCTATGTGTCGTATTGTAATAACGTAGCTAAAAAACTAACTAATCGATTAACTTCAAATTTTACTAAAAATCTAGGACTTTACTGGGATGAAACGGTAACATTGTAGGAAAAATACTGTATTGCAGAACAAAATAGCGGCAGCATTATATATATATATATATATATATATATATATATATATATATACATATATATATATATATATATATATATATATATATATATATATATATATATATATATATATATATATATATATATATATATATATATATATATATATATATATATATATATATATATATATATATATATATATATATATATATATATATATATATATATATATATATATATATATATATATATATATATATATATATATATATATATATATATATATATATATATATATATATATATATATATATATATATATATATATATATATATATATATATATATATATATATATATATATATATATATATATATATATATATATATATATATATATATATATATATATATATATATATATATATATATATATATATATATATATATATATATATATATATATATATATATATATATATATATATATATATATATATATATATATATATATATATATATATATATATATATATATATATATATATATATATATATATATATATATATATATATATATATATATATATATATATATATATATATATATATATATATATATATATATATATATATATATATATATATATATATATATATATATATATATATATATATATATATATATATATATATATATATATATATATATATATATATATATATATATATATATATATATATATATATATATATATATATATATATATATATATATATATATATATATATATATATATATATATATATATATATATATATATATATATATATATATATATATATATATATATATATATATATATATATATATATATATATATATATATATATATATATATATATATATATATATATATATATATATATATATATATATATATATATATATATATATATATATATATATATATATATATATATATATATATATATATATATATATATATGTATACATATATATGTATATATAAAATAATATTTACATGCAGAACCAAAATAGCTGACGCTTAATTTTTCTTAATAACAGGAAAGATTATATATATATCATAATATATATATATATATATATATATATATATATATATATATATATATATATATATATATATATATATATATATATATATATATATATATATATATATATATATATATATATATATATATGTATACATATATATGTATATATAAAATAATATTTACATGCAGAACCAAAATAGCTGACGCTTAATTTTTCTTATATATATATATATATATATATATATATATATATATATATAGATATATATATATATATATATATATATATATATATATATATATATATATATATATATATATATATATATATATATATATATATATATATATATATATATATATATATATATATATATATATATATATATATATATATGTATACATATATATGTATATATAAAATAATATTTACATGCAGAACCAAAATAGCTGACGCTTAATTTTTCTTAATAACAGGAAAGATTCATAATGTGGGAATTCCGAGTAAAGCGAATGCATCGACTTTCTTTTAATTTGCTAGTCACCGGCTTCTGCCGGTGAATCATAGTGAAAGTATTGTAACAGTGAAAAAACTCCCTCCCAGGATGGAAGATCTCTACTAGACTTCAAAAAAGATGTTTACTGATTTGTATCTGTCGTATTGTAATAACATAGCTAAAAAACTAACTAATCGATTAACTTCAAATTTCACTAAAAATCTAGGACTTTACTGGGATGAAATGGTAACATTGCAGGAAAAACACTGTATTGCAGAACAAAATAGCGGCAGCATTAAATACTTTAAAAAATCATTGTAATAAAACGACTTACTTAATAAACCTTATATTTTCCTCAAGAAACAAGTGAGATATAGAGACCAATTGGAATTACTCTGGTATAAAGTGAGTATGGCAGGGCAAAATGGAGATCCACGTAACTGTTTAAAAAATCAACTAAAAACTACTTATTCAATTGGCTTTCAATTTTTCAAAAAACAAGTGTGATATAAAGTGAAGCAATAAGATATTTTAAATTTTTAAAAATATGAAAAGTATTTCACAAAACTTTACAAAATGCTTTTTATTTTATTTATATGTTTATTATATATTTATTATCATAATACTTTTATATTTTTTGCTTATTTATTATTTGAAATTAGACAAAGGAAAATATGTTGTGTTTTTATAGTCCGTTGTAGTTGATTTAGATTTGAATAAGTAAGGGCTAATTTGGATAGATTAGGGGTCGTTAGGTTTGACCCCACTCTACAGAAAAATTCCGCTTTTGTCGTTGTACTCCTTTCTGGGAACATCCCTTATCCTAGGCCATAAGTCAGCCTATTTTATGAGCAATTTGATTTTTTTTCAATTAAAGCTCTGGCAAGTTATCACTATTAAAATTAAATTAAAGTATGAATAAACTATTTAAGATAGAAAGATACTGAGAATCGTGTGAAGGAATACTCCGCTACTTCTCTATTCTCATTAAATGTTTATTTTTTTGGGAAATTTGTTTCCAAGATAATTGTCTCATTATGTTTTTCTCTAAAATATTTCCATTTAATATTATATTATCATTTAAGATTTTCTTTATCAGCTCCGAATCACTTACCGGAATGAATACAGTAAATTCTTCATTAGATATCACAGCACTAAAGCACGCGTGTCACAAAAGAATTAATTTACACATGCTGAAGTACGTTTTGGTATATTCTAATGTAAATTAAAGAATTATCCCTTTTGGGCAGAGCAGACGTGGCGTGCTGAATGTGTGTTGTGTCAGCTTGGTGATATTACCTTAGATTTTGTAGATATTTTATAGCTCTTCAAAACCAGTAACGCAGCCGTAGTTTGTATATATTCTGATAATGTTTCTCTTTTTTATATCAATAAACACTCTCTATTGCAGATACTGCTATGCCAGGCAGTTTGCCTCTGAAGCCCTAGCATGTTTGTCTATGAATGAAAAACCCAATGAATTGGCAGACTCCGCTAAGATCTCGTCTATCGTTTCCAAAAGCACGAATATTTGTTCCCGCAGCATTTTAATTTTCATTGGTTTATTAGTGTTATAAATTGCAGGGTCATTTTGATGATTGTTTCATTCTAAGGGCTGGTTCCAGTTCCTTTATATTTTACGTTTGATTATATGTGTTTAATAAGATTTAAATCGTTTCACTTAGGCTTGGTTTAAGACAGGTTTGGTTTAAAAATATGAGTACCAATCTTCTTTTTACTTGGGGAAAACTTATTTATTAAACTATTGGCAACCTTCAGACTAGTAGAGTATTTCTAGTCATTATTAAGTGCAAACTGGTTTACGCAATTGAATGCACAAAGAGCTTCACTATATTATGTAGCAGCTGTCGCCAGTTATGGAAACAACAACCACAGCACCTTAGGATGGGAAGTTCTAATGCCGAGATGCTCTTATGGAAATCTCTGAAGTTGTAGTTTACTTTATTTCAAATTGATACATAACAAAAATATTTTTCAGCGCCTTTTGTCAAAAACTTTTGTATTAGCTTTAAAAAAGTCGTGTTTTTCAAATTTTCAGTTTCCATTTAAAGACATTCGCAGTGTAAACCTAAAACTCGCCACGTCTTTGCCCGATCGAATACGTAACGCAAGTAAACAAATTTATTCAGCTAGCGAGATTCGAAGCAGCTAAGTATAGTTGATATTTAGTAGTGTAGTGCACTGTAACCGAACAGACGATGGAAATTTAAAGACCCCAAAAATGGTTCCCTAGTTTGTCGCCGTTTTTTTTTATATAAACAGACCACGGAGGCCGAAGTAGCGTGGTTTCTTTAAGTGAAGATAGAGAAAGTTTATTGATGCGAGATTTAGAGACTTACAGAGAAAGGCGTTTGCTGGTAATACATTCCATAATCGGGACACTTTGGGAATAAAGGAGCAAACAATGTGGGAAGTCTTTGATCCTGGTCTTTTGGTCGGTGACGGGATGCATGTGGGTCGATGCTGGTGTCTCCTTGGCAGAAATAACTCATATGGGTAATAATTTATCAGAACAGAATCCATTGTAGTATATGCAAAGCCGAGACTGATCGCCTACAATTTGACGATGCTCTAGAGATGCAAGTTTCCTTGTGATATTTGGATCATCAATTAAGCGAATAGCTCTTCTTTGGACAAGGACAAGGATGTTAAAGATTGAAACAGAGGCTGCTTCTCATATGTAGAGCAATACTCAAAGTTGAGTCTGATTTGTAGTAAGTTCAAAAGGTATAAAAGCTGGCAAAAGGAAGGTATTCTCGAGCTCGGAAAAGGAAACCCAATTTTTTCGTGGCTGCTTTGGAAACTGAGGTGATGTAATCATGCCAGCGAAAATCTTTCTGAAAAGTGATATCAACTAGGAGAATCTTTAGCTGTAAGCGTGGGTATTGGGTATTGAAAGATACTGTGTAAGATGTAAACATGATGATGTCTTATTGGCATTAAACTAGACAAGGTTCTTTGCTCTCCATTTTACAATGATTTTAATAAGGTCCTCTGTTAGGGATAAAGTCGTTACTCTACGCCTATTATTAATTGGGACTCATTAAGCTATTTCTACGCAATTCAATTCGTATGACGGCTAAAGTATAATTAGCAATTCCTCTTTAAAACAAAATTTTTGCGTTTCATTTTTCAATAGCTTTGCTATACGAGATAAAATATTTCTAAGCATAAACGGGGCTACTGAGAACGCCTCGAAACTCAGAATAAATTGTATATTTAATCTACGAATGTTATTACAGAACGTCAACACGAACAATTCATGTGGTGAATTTATGAAACTGCCTAATAAACTGTTTATTTGAAGTATAATAATTGGTTGTACGAATCAGTAAATGTTTTCATTTTGGGTTTTCATAAAATTTTGAAACGGAAAGATATCACAGTTTTTGAATTTTATTGGCAATATACAGTTATTAAAATCATTTTCTCTTATTCAAACTTGCTCTTGTTCTAACTCCTTACTGTTGATTAAGGCACATTTTTGTGGAGTAAATATGTAAATATGAATGAAGGCCGCAAACTAGGAGATAGCATTAGAGCTACATTAAGTTTAAAGTGAATCTCGACGTTAAGACTTTACAGTTTTAAACAGTAAAACGCATTAAGAAGATATGTTCGTTTTTTTTTAGATAATTTTCTTTATATTTTTCGCTGGTCATTTATTTAAGTTCAAAAACGGTACGTTTATTCACCAGATCTCTTTGCGAAAAATGTATTAAATTATTTAACGACATATCCTTATTCGATGTGTAGTTTAAAAAAAATTAAAACAGTTTTTAACATTGGCACACATTCATATACTCAACATTTCATTTAAACTTTCGAGAAATGTAAAAGAGACTAACACAAATGCTCTTTGCCCGCTTTTCGCTTCGAATGAAGAGATAAATCAAAAAGCAGTGTTCCAAAAACCACAGAGGAATTAAAGCTACATATTTTTAATGCAGTTTTTGTTTCAGCCTTTTAATTCGCGTTTCATACCGCACGTGGATGAAGAGTGTTTATTTACATTTCTTCTTAATAAATTCGCGAAAATACTTTATCTTTATTTTCGCGCATACCTGCATGTTTTGTGATCTATCTACTTGTACTCGTGTGCTCGTTTGTAATAAAATTTTTATTTTTTAAACGCTGCTGTCATAAACTGTGAAGCTTTCTGGACAGCAATACATTTTTAGTTCCAAATGGAAGATTGCTTAAGTATTACGTTTCATTATTTAGTATTTGTATGATAATTACTTAGGCTTATTTTTTCGTGTGGCATTTAATAGCCTTAAAAGTTCAGTAAAAAAAGTAGAATGAATCCAATCCAAAACTATTTTTGGTTTGGCAAATGTCTAAATTATTATAAATTAATTATTGAATATATAAGGCAGTCATGGTAAAGGTAAGGGTTTTTCAAGAATCCTTAAGGCTCCAAACTCCTACTTTTAAAATATGTATCCACTGAACAACGGGTGTTATTAAGCAACAAACTAAATAAGTTACTTAAATATTGGGTGTCAACGAATCTATTAAATAGGCCATAACTTTTAAAGTATTACTTGTATCAAAACGAAATTTGGTATACGTAAATGGTACATAAAGAGGACAGTTTTCGCAATTTTTCACTTTCCGGTCACTTTCGGTTTCACCGGAAATGACTCCAGTTTCGATTTTTTGGAACACTCCGTATATTTTTACATAGTTGGATTCCTGAGAAAATTCTGAATCAGAATGTGACATTTCAAAAACATTTACGCCTACTTGATTTTTATAGCCATTTTTAAAATTGCATCTAGGTGGCCATGACCGTACGCAAATTAATCTAAGGACCTGAAATGATAACAGAATAATAGAATCGCTAAGTTTTAGTGGTTAGTCTAATAGCTAGGAATAAGATTGTGTTCAACCATTGTCTCTTTAGACAAGCACTTTTTGAAAAGAGGATTTTTTGCGAATCTAACAGTACTAACTTTTTTGCGATTGGATTAAAAATAAGCTCAAAAATTAAATATTACTAAGAAAAATAATCGGTAATGAATTATTTACTTTTATTAAGTGTGCCATAGATACCCATGCTGGATATTAAGTACCATATTTTGTTTTGACAGTGACACTTACCTATTCTTTCTGAGTAAACATAATATTTCCTTATTTTTCTTGATTTCCAGTATTATTTTTGTTTTCAAAAGTCGAAATAATGTTTGCTCAAAAAGTCGATATGTTAATAATATTTGGGAAATGTCATAAAAATTCAAGAAATGCTGCTGAGTTGTATGCTCAGAAATACCCCGACCGGCAACATCCAGTCCATCAGTATTTTTCATATCTCGAGAATCGTTTTAGGCATCAAGAAGGAAATCAAGTGGCGGAAGGCAGATTTAATATAAATGAAGAAATGGAGATTAACGTTCTTGGTATGGTTGAAGTTGATAAAACTGTTTCTTTGAGAAAAATTAGTCATGAACCGTGGCCAATTTTATTTCAAGGTCAATTAACAGGGGTTAGGTACTCAGGTTTTCTCCAAAATGAAATTGTGCAACATCTTAATGATCTACCTTTAAAAGTTTTACGCCGAATTTACTTCTAGCAACATGAAGCACCGCCTCACAATACCAGAGAAGTTCTTAATTACTTAATTTAACATTTTAATATTGAAGTCATTGCAACCAGTGGCCCAATACGTTCACCGGATCTCACTGTTCTTCATTTCTTTATTTGGGGGATATGTTAAAGAAGGAGTCTATGTAACAGCCCCAGCCACTCTTGAAATATTAGAAGAAAGGATTCTACGTGTTGAAAGAAGCAATTGAACGAGCGGCAATGTGTCGTGAACTAAGAGGAATGCACTTTGAATAACTGCAGTGAACTCGAATATTGTGCTTTTATATTTTACAGCGTTATTGAAGTTAGTCGAAGTTATATTTTTGTTTAATACTCTGAACTATTTGTTAGCCAAAGATACAGATTTACACGCCTAAATTTGTTGACGATATCTGAAGAGGGGGAGGGGCAGACTTTACGTGACATAACGCATAGATAGATCCAACGTAAGTAATTTTGATCAACCAACTGTCACAATTAAAAATCCTACTTAATATCCAGCATGGATATCCATGGCACACTTGATAAAAGTAAATAATTGATTATCGAGTATTTTTCTTTGTAATATTTAGTTTTTGAGCGTATTTTCAATCCAATCGCAAAAAAGTGTTTGTCTGAAAACGGTCGCCATTATAAAAAAAAATAGTTAAACACAAAAATTTGATTTTATCAACTTGTCTTGTTCCTAGCTATCAGACTAATCACTAAAACTTAGCGATTGTGTTATTCTGTCATCATTTCAGGTCTTTAGATTAATTTGCATCAGGTCATGGCCACCTAGACGCAATATTAAAAATGGCTATAAAAAAATCAAGTAGGCGTAAAAAGTTTTTAAAATGTCACATTCTGATTCAGAATTGTCTCAGGAATCTAAAAATGTAAAAATTAACAGAGTGTCCTATTTAAGAAATCGAAACTGGAGTAATTTCCGGTGAAATCAAAAGTGACTGGAAAGTGAAAAATATAGAAAACTCTCCTTTTTATGTACTTTTTACCTATACGAAATTTCGTTTTGATACAAATTATATATCCATTATTTAGAAACTATACACACTTTCTAGTAATTAATGACGTCGTATGTTTAGATTAGAATGCACATATAAATACCGCCATTTCTAATTAGTCGTCAGCCTAATTCTGTACTTCGTCGTGTTATACTTATATTCGTAACATTTAAGAAAGTTGTAATTTCGGAATTCGATCGAATAAATTCATTTTAAATAGTAATAAATGTTTTTTAAAAACGGTCTTTCCTGAAAATTACACGTAAATGGCGCAGTCGTTGTAGGATCCTCAAAGTTCCAGATTTTCACTATCACATCACAGAAGTCTTGCTTTCGCTGCAACAAGAATTTCTACGAGTGGAGGTCCAGATCTTCAGTTTCAACTGTCAATTGAGGATACAAGAACATCATAAGTCTCCAAGAAGCATTTTTGTAAGTTACCTTTCTTTCCTAAAGTGCTATTATAATTTTGTGAATTGGTGTTCTTTAAACTATTAAGTCCTTTTGTAAATTTTCACCCGTAAAATTTTCAAGTTTATTTACGTTCTTTTGGAAAATTTTCATACGAAAAATTTTCAAGCTTTAGATTTTTAGAAATCCTCATACCAAAAAGTTCTTTTTGCGAGTGTTAAATTTTCATAAATAGAAATTTCTAATTCTATTAACCTTATTTTAATATTTCATACAAAACTTTAATTTTATGAATCTTGACTCAATATTAGAAGATCTCCAGAATCTTAGTTTGACAGAAAATAAAATGGCTGAAAGTTTAAGAGCAACTGTCCAACTCTTAAAATCTTTTAATGGTAACCCCGATCATTTAGAATATTTTATACACGCAATAGACGAATTTTAAACACGTTATTATACTGGTGATGAATCACAGAAAGAATTTGTTTTACTTTCCATAAAATCCAAATTAATCGATCAAGCCGGAAACTTTCTTATGAGTCGACCCGATTTAACAACATGGACAGATATTAAAAATGCTTTAAGACAAAAATTCGGCGGCCCCATTTCTAGACAGAACTTAACAAACCAATTAACCTTTTGTGCAAAATACAAAAACGAATCTCTCTTAGAATTTATTGATAGACTTAAAATTTTAGTACATAGAATAACCTCTAAATTACACTCAGAACATTTGTCACAGGTAGTAAAAAATGCCTTTATTGAACAAGCGGAACAAACGGCAGTTCAAGTCCTTATGGCAAATGTGCCCTCTGAACTAAAAACCATTTTGTTAATTCATAACCCTGCAAATTTAAGTTTAGCTACTAGCCATGTTATGAATTTTACAATGTTAGAAAATCAAATTAACTTTAGGCCTAACCCAAATAAAAATAATAATAATATTCCCCAAAGACAGATACAAAAAACGCCTAACTTCTTTAAGTCAAATTTATTTCAACAAATGCCAAATAATTTTCCTTCCCCAAATAGCAATTTTCGCCCTCAGCAAACGCAATTCCCTAGCCAACCTATAAATGTTCAACCTCGCAGGCCATTCCCGCAACAAAGATTCCCGACTAATTCGCAAGTTTTTGGAAAACCAAAAAATGTTTTTGCACATCAAAATTCAAATAAAAACTCAAGCCAACCTACACCAATGTCCGGAGTTAGTGTCCAACAAAAACATTTTAGGCCGAATAATTCAGGTCCACAACAAAACCAATTTTCTCAAATGCCTAACAATAATTTCCAAAGACCAACAAACTCCGCTTCACAAAACTTTTGGCAGAAAAATCCCTATGCTAACCCCTTACGATTTCAGGAAATCACTTATATGAATGATTATCCCGAACCAGAATCCAAATATTTTGACAATTCAGATCTTTACAATCCTGATAACCCAGATGATATAGAATATAATTACAGCCAGTTTTCTAATGACCATGAAAATTGCGAAGAACAGACCTTAGAGGAAAATGAAAATTTTCCATCAGAGGCCTCTGGAATAGACCATCCAGTTTAACTTTAAATAGCTTTCAAATTAATGCCCTTCCATATATCGAAATAAAAAACCCCCCTTGTAAACTTCTAATAGATACAGGTAGTCACACCTTCCTAATTAGACCAGCTATTGCAGAAAAATATTTTGCAAATAAAATACGAAATTCCAAACACACCCTAGTTACATGTATGGGAAAGCAAACAACACAAAGTAAAGCTGAAATAAATATTTTATCAGACTTTGGTATTTCCCAACCACTTGAATATATACTCTACAACTTTCATGATTATTTCGATGGCATAATAGGCATTAGAGATTTGAAAAAACTACAACTGAATATAGACTTAATGAACCAATCGCTATATAATAACAAATATACCATACCTTTTTATTTTCGTACAAATTTTGAAGTTCAAAAAATAGAAATTCCACCTAATAATAGTTTATTAGCAAAAATTAATACTGATTTGCCTGAAAACACGGAAATAACTATTCCTTATATAAAAACTAATCAAGTCGAAGTATCTCCTTGCATAACAATGGTAAATAATAACCAAATTCTTCTCGAGTCAAAAAACTTTACTGATAAAAGTGTAATTCTCGAGTTTTTGCCATATCATATAAGAGAAATTAGTTCACTCCGAACAATTTGAATTATTTAATTTAGAACAAGTCCGAAACGAGGTATATCAAACTGACGACTATATAAAACTTAATAACCCCTTTTCATTAATACGTTCAGACCATCTCAATTCCGAAGAAAAGAGTGCATTAGAAAAATTAATTAATCAATTTCCTAATGTCTTACATAAACCAGGCGATAAACTTACATTTACCAACCGTGTTAAGCATGAGATAAAAACAACAGATGAAATTCCTATACATACTAAAACATATCGGTATCCCTATGTCCACCAACAAGAAGTTAAAAGACAAATATCTCAGTTGCTAGAAGACAATATTATTAGACCTTTCCAAAGCCCCTGGTCCTCTCCTGTTTGGATTGTTCCAAAAAAAATGGACGCATCTGGCAAACAAAAATGGCATATGGTCATCGATTACCGCAAGGTCAATGAAAAGACCATTGATAATAGGTATCCTTTGCCTAATATCTCTGATATCCTTGATAAATTAGGCAGAGCTCAATATTTTACTACGCTAGATCTCGCATCAGGATTCCACCAGATTGAAATGCATCCGAATTCTATTCAAAAAACAGCTTTTAATGTAGAAAATGGTCATTACGAATATACTCGTATGCCATTTGGTCTAAAAAACGCCCCAGCCACTTTCCAGTGTGCCATGGACAACGTCCTCCAAGGCCTTCAAGGTAAAATTTGCCTCGTCTATATGGACGACATAATTATTTTTGCAACATCCCTTCAAGAACATGTTAAAAACCTAAAATTAGTATTCCAAAGGTTAGTAGAGAATAACATGAAAATTCAGTTAGATAAATCAGAGTTTCTTCAAAAATCCGTTGAATTCCTTGGTCATGTCATTACGCCAGAGGGAATAAAACCAAATCCCCGAAAAATAGAGGCTATAAAAAATTTCCAATTCCTAAAAACCCAAAAGAAATAAAATCTTTCTTAGGTCTTATTGGATATTATAGGAAATTCATAAAAGGTTTTGCAAAACTCACTAAACCAATGACAAATTGTTTAAAAAAGGATAGAAAAGTAGTTCATACGCCCGAATTTGTCAAAAGTTTTCAGATATGCAAAGAACTTCTTATGAATGACCCAATACTCCAACACCCCGATTTTTCAAAACCATTTCTGCTAACCACTGATGCTTCTAATTACGCCATTGGAGCAGTCTTATCCCAAGGTCCAGTAGGTCAAGATCTACCTATTGCTTATGCCTCTCATACCCTCAACCCCGCTGAATGCAATTATTCAACGATCGAAAAAGAATTATTAGCTATAGTGTGGGCAACCAAATATTTTCGACCTTATTTATTTGGAGTAAAATTTAAAATCCTCTCTGATCACAAACCATTACAGTGGCTAATGTCAATTAAAGAGCCAAACTCTAAACTCGTACGATGGAGATTAAAATTAGCAGAATTTGACTACGAGATCCAATATAAAAAAGGCTCTCAAAACATGAATGCAGATGCATTATCTAGGCCCCCTGTACAAATAAATACCCTAGAAAATAATGACTTTCCGGAAATACACATACCGGAAGATAACTTAACTTTAGCCGACATAAGTGACTTTGAAGAAACTTTCGAAGAATTTATACAAGACAATTTACCTAACCTTCCACCAACACCGTTTGGGTATAGACACCCAGTACAACATTTAAAACCCCTTTGTATAAAAGCTCCTGTTAAAGTTCTAAAACAACCTGACAATTTAGAAATACCAGAATTTTCAGACGCAAGTTCAAGTACCACTAGTCGACATTCTTCTGAAAAATCTGCAAATAACCCTAGAAATAAACTTCCTCCAGATCAAGATGATAACCAAACTGTACATACATCTGAAGAGAATCCCATCTTAGGAGCACCCTATACAATAAAACACCTTAATACCTTCAAAAACCAAATAATCTTTCGTTATTCAAATAATAATTCTAACAGAAAAGAAACACAGTACCCATTTGAAGGAAAGAAAAGAATAATATTCTTTCTACAAAATGATCCTTGTGAAAATATAATTTTGAAATTAATTAAAGAAAATATGCCTCCAGGTAACTACTGTATGCATTTCAAAGATAAAACTCTGGAACCCATTATACTAAGAACATTTCAGAAATTCTTTAATGCTAATTCGTTCCAGCTAAAAATAAGCAACACCCTTGTCGAAGACATCACCGACAAAGACGAACAAACTCACAAGATACAAATATATCATGAAACAAAAACATCTCACCGAGGAATTACTGAAAACATTATGTCACTAAAAAGAACTTGTTATTGGCCGAATATGGAAAAGGACGTACAACAATACGTTAACACATGTGAGATTTGTCAAAAATCCAAATATGAAAGACAGCCACATAAAATTAAATTAAAACCAACCCCGATCGGTAACGAACCTTTTGACCACTTGTATATTGACGTTTACCAATTTGACAAACATAAATTTTTAACAATAATTGACAGCTTCTCGAAATTAGCACAAGCTTATCACATCTCTTCAGAAACAAGCCCCGAGATAGCCGGTAGACTAATTGACTATATTAAACACTACGGTATCCCAGGAAAAATAACAAAAGACAATCACTCATATCTTTTAAAAATGCATTGATACAAGACCTTTGTAAATTGCATCATATCCAATTGCATTTTATTACTCCCCACAATCCAAATTCCAATAGTCCGATAGAACGTTTTCACTCGACAATCAGAGAAACGCTACTTTCTATACTCGAGAAAAATCCCAAAGAACCTGTAGAAAAATTAATGTCACTGGCAATCCTCTCATATAACAACTCGGTACATTCAACAACGAAATATACGCCCTTTCAAATAATTAAGGGAAAATTAGATTGTAAAAATCCCCTCGAACTTTCAGAAGAAGAATTACAAACACAATTCATGACTGAACACCGCGAAAACATAGACTTTATCAATAAACAAATTTACGACAAATTAAAAGATTCTCAAAAGAAAACTTTAGAAAAACGAAATGAAAATTTAGATGACCCTCCAGAAATCAACACGTCTAAACCTGTGTACGTAAAAACACCCAGTAGACAAAAACGAATGCCCCTGTATAGAAAACTTAAAAACCCTCGTAACTCATCACAAAAAGAGAAAATTTTTGACAATAAAACTCCTATTCATAAGAGACGTCTTAAGAAACAAAGAAAATAAAAAAATGATTTCATTGTTTCAGACGATGCTCAAGATATGGATTCTGCTGTTTGCCCTAGCCACAATGAAAAGCATTAGTTATGAAATAGAGGAACTTCGGAACTCTTTATTACCCATTTCTTTAGGAAATAGTTATTTAATTAATGACCAACATACTGCCTTTTATCATGTAAACATTTCAATAATTAGATCATGTTTACAAAGCATAGAAAAATCCTTAATACAAATTCAGAAGGCCATTTCACAAGACCTTAAACATGACGCGTTATCATTCATGATTCAAAGTAAAGTAAATCAAAGCTTATATTTGTATGACCAATTAAATCGAACCATCTCTTTATTTAAAGAAAGGAGACAAAAACGTGGTCTTATTAATATCGTAGGGAATGCACAAAAATGGTTATTTGGAACTTTAGATGCCGATGACGAATTAAAATACGATAATTACATACACATTCTTAATAACAATCAAAAAACCCTTAGCGACGATTTAAAACAAAATAAAGTCCTACTAAAAGCTATTACGAATACTTTCACAACTCAAATCGAGACGTTAGAAAATAACCAAAAACAAATTAAAAATCGTTTAGACTCGTTAGAAAGCCAGGAAGCAGGCTTCGCAAACACTTTCTATATATCTGTGATAATCGACAACACTAATCTGCAAATACAAAGAGTTAATGAGCTTTTACAGAATTTAGAAATCGCAATTAGTTTCGCGAAAGTTGGTGTTATGCATCATTCCATATTAAAGCCGTCCGGTTTAAAAGAAATCATTGAACACATTCCTAACGAAAGAATTATAAAATTTAATAACTTAGTTAATTACTATGAGATAATGTCAACCCAAGTGTTAATACAAAATGACTTAATAATATTTTCAATACATACACCAATGGTATATCCAACCCTTTATATATTGTATAAAATATATCCTATTCCTATCCTTAACCATACTATTAGTATCCCACACCCTTATATATTACTTACAAGAGAAGACTTCTACAATAGCCCATACGAGTGTCCACGGATCGAGAACAGTCATCTTTGCAAACTAGACGATTTGACCAAAGATGAACCTTGCCTGTACAACACTCTAACAAAAGCCAGAAGTGAGTGCCCCACTCTAGAAATTACATACACCTCTAGTACTATTAGGAAAATACAAGACAATACTGTACTGGTTATTCCTGAAAAACCTATTTTATTGAAAAGTCAGTGTCAGTTTTCAACCAAACAAGAGTTGATAAACTCCCCTTCTTTGATATCTCTCGATGAATGTAAAATAGAAATTAATAATTTCTCATTTAAAAGAGATGTAAATGAAATTGTTGATTTTCAGTTAAAATTACCTGTACTCAAGTTTAACCTAAATTCTACTTCTAAGAAAACACTTACTTTAAAAGAAGTAGATCACCTGGCTATAAAGCAAGCTCAACACTTAGTTGACCAAATAAAAAATCATAAATTGGAAAATTTAAAAATAATATCTCAACCGAATCATGTTTGGACATTTATAACAATAATCTTAATTATAATAATAATATTGTTCACTTTATTATTTTTATATTATAAGTATAATCCAAAGAAAATTGTTACTAAAGATATTGAACTCCATATTGTAAAAGATTCAGAAAAAAGTGATGAACCCTTGTTTTCTGAAACTTGAGGAGGGAGGAATTATATATCCATTATTTAGAAACTATACACACTTTCTAGTAATTAATGACGTCGTATGTTTAGATTAGAATGCACATATAAATACCGCCATTTCTAATTAGTCGTCAGCCTAAGTCTGTACTTCGTCGTGTAAACTTATATTCGTAACATTTAAGAAAGTTTTAATTTTGGAATTCGATCGAATAAATTCATTTTAAATAGTAATAAATGTTTTTTAAAAACGGTCTTTCCTGAAAATTACACGTAAATTACATCAAATACTTTAAAAGTTATGGCCTGTCTAATAGACTCGTTGACACTCGGTATATACCTTTTAGTCTACTTTAGTACACCCTCATTGCTTGTTAACATGACAGTCATTTGTCTGGTATAATGGCTCGAAGGCCAGAAAAGAATTATAATTTTTAAATTTTTTAATAGTTACATTGTTACATAAAATACTAACGTTTTAATTATTTTACTTTTTTTTATTTACTTTTTTCATTTCGCTCTATATTATTTGTGTAGAGGACTATACTAGGGGTACGTAGCTTTTCAAAGTGAATCGATGATATTTGATAGATTTACGGACAAAATTAAAGAATCTGCCGGCGGGTTTATGTAGCTGCGATGGCAATTCGGTCGATCGACGTTTATGTCGCTGCGACGGCAATTCCGCCGGTAAACCCACTATATAAAACAGAAACGGCGAATGGGAACAAATATTTATATATAAAATCCGCCTATCGGCGGATTATGTGTATGGAATGAATATAATCCGTCAAAGAAGTTTCACACACAAAACTATGTGTGCGTTGAAATCAAGCGCTGAGAAGAGAAGTTATTTTTTTTAATTTGTAACGAAGTCACAAAATTTTATTTCTATCTTATGCAGAAATGCTTTACTTCGTATTAATTCTATTGTAAGTACGAAGAAATGCTTTATTTATTAAGATAACCGTAACTTTCTTATTTTTCATGCTAGAGAATCCATTCATGGATAGATGTAAACTGAATAAATTACCAAAAATTTATGTAATATTAAAACTGTCGCGAAAGGCTGGGAACATATTTTTCCATTTTCCTAAGGCAGATTGCATTGTCAAACGCTGGTTGCTTTATTCGGATGAACGCATCGAGAATCTCCCTGCCACCCGTTAGCTCAACGGGAGTCCCCCACCCGTCTCAAATTCATTTAAAAACATCGGACGACAGCAAGTCAAATCCTTGGCCTTCGCATATATAAATAAAAATATATAAGAAACTTCAGATGGAACCCTTGAAAAGGTTTTGTTTATGCAACCAGTTTATCGTATTTTTGTTAGTTCTGCAACGATCCACAGTCGTCGCTAGTTGCGCTTTTCTGCGAGTTGACGTTTGACGCCAAACGGCCATTTCTGGTTTTGATCGTAAACGTAAACAGTGCCAACAGTGGTTTTTGAATTTAAATTGGGTGTATTTGACCGTTATTTTGTTGACACAAATTTTGGTAATGTGAAAGAAATGCATAAATCTCACAGGGTAAGTGATACACTTTTCTGAATATAATCGCATGCCAGGAATAAAAAGAGGTTTAAGAACAACCTCTTTTCTAACAGAAAGTTTACCTCATTTATTTCGTACTGATAAGTTCATTCTTTTTTACAAAATATATATATCTATTTATATAAAGTAGAAATGCCTAAATACTAATACAATTTGAGTAAACGCAGTATTAAAGCAAAAAGGTATTTTGAAAATCAAAGAAGCCAAGAACAAAATTTTCATTGTTCTAGTCTTGTTTTTCATACAGAAGATAGAAAGTTTTCAAGAATTAGTTTTGTCATTTATATAGGCTATCAAAACTTAATGCTTATATTGAATTATACTGATTTAGAGGGCTTGAGGTTTTCAATATGAACTCACGTTTACAGGCTTGCCGTAGGGAACATATCAAATCAAACAATAACAATACATGTAAATTATTTTTAGAAACAGATGTACCTAGTCCAACAAGCAACAAACCCAGTAGGAAAGGGAAGAATCCCAACTAGAATGTAGTGTTACCCGAGAAAATAAGAGTTGTTGTAGGAGGTAAGTATTACCTAATAGTTAATAACAAAGAACAGGTACATCTGAGTAATGTGCATAAAACTGTATACAACTAAATAATTTTACTAACACTTGGCTTTAATATTCATTGAGATATACCATCTACCCCAAAACTGGGAACTTCTAGGGACCTGATTACCCTTAAAGAACGTAAGAACCTTTTTTTCTAATAGTCATTATCTTTAAATATAGTGTTTAATTGACAAAGTTCAATGCAATTCATGCATTACATTTATGGTACATCGCACATAATAGATGGGCTCGTGAAGTCTGCTAGAGCTATAATAAAGATTTTTTTTGGGATTATTGGACATCACAAAAGAAAGTAAATTTATTTTTATACACTACAAAGGTTTTTTAAAATGGAATATAAAGGTTGAGCCAAAAACTCTTGAGAATGATAAATTCACTTTCTTCTTGCCTTAACTCTTTGTTTAATAGGAAAATTGCATATATCATGCGTATGCTATAAAATGTAACTTAAGAATTTTTTGACTGTGTGTTGAGTTGATTCGGCTAACAATAAGTCTGTCCTGGTCTTTTCTAGATCAAAATACTATATTTAATGCAACAGAATTTCTTTTAAACAATCCTCTTTTGGGTATGTCAGATACATTCATGTGAAAAAGTTGCTTTTTGCATTTCCTGGAAATATTAAAAATAATGTGTTAGCATATATGTCTTATTAAATGTTTCTGTGTTGTATGTTTTCAGATATGTCCGAGATATATATTATGAACAGCAGTAGTCCCAAAATAGAGCCTTGGGGTACTCTACTCAATACATCATAGCTCTCCGACTGACATCTATTGATTCAGACTTGGAAGCTCCTTCCCTGTGGAAAATATGAAATCCATCCAGTAGGGTGTATTATTATAAATATTGTTATATTTTCTCGTTTATTTAAAATTACATCTGAAATTATATTGTGTATGATAGTATATATGGGAATGTACTCTAAGGGAACTCATAACCATATGAGATTTAGCAAGGATTAATTCAGAGAAAAGTTACGCAAGTTTGTTCTTAATTACTTTACATTTCTCAAAATTAACCATTATGTATTTGCGCATTATAATTAATTTTGGAGTTAACACAAAACAAAGCTGAGACTTGGTTATTCTGTAAGTACGTATTTGCAAATAAATAAATTTTAGTTTTATCTATCTGTAATAAAAAAAATACAAGATCTAGGTGTAGAAATAATAATAATAGTGATAGATATGTTAATATACAATGGTAAATAAAACACACACATATGAAGCACAACAAGGTATTTTTTTATAATGTATTGACTTATATTTAAAGTTAAAAATTAATAATCCCTAAATCATTTTTTGTATCAGATAACATTTTTATTAATGAAGTAAATGACCACTACTTATATACATTTTAAAAGACTTCTAATTTTTTATTGTGAGATCAAATTATAGTTTTGAAATAAAACAGTCAACATTTCAAGGAAAATGAGTATTTGAGAGTATTGAGAAACATTTGGTGGACCTGAAGGAAAAACGGCCTTCATTTATGTATGACCCTGTATCTTTGCACTGTATCATCTTATTACCAAATGATAATTAATACAGGGTCAGTAAATAGGACTATAATTTTTTGATTATATGGTTTAAAACTATAATATAATATAAAAATTAGTTTTTGGAATTTAGGGATAAGTCACAGCATCAAGTTGAGACGAAAATACTATATGTGACTATTTCTTTTTCTCTAGGAATTTTGTGCCTTATCTAGAAAATTAAAAAACCGGTGTTTGAACCATATTTTTAAAGAATTATCCCATTTTTAAAAAATAGATTTCATTTTATAGGTCGCATTTGAAAACAGAAAACTTTCAATTTAAAAAAAATATCTGTATATATTTCCCAAGTTTGGTCCCTTTTATTTGCCATGTATTCTCAAAAAAGTGCTAATAAACTAATACACTACAAAGTAAGAGGGTGATACATAAATGAAGGCCGTTTTTTCTTTAGGTCCATCAAATCTAAAAATTATTTGAATTGGGCGCGCGCATTTAGTTTTAACAAACTCTCGATAGATGGCGCCATTGCTGCCTTCGGTTTGTACAGTTAACTGTAGAAAAAAAAGTTAGGCATCTCGTAACTTTTGCAACGACCCGAGGTATGGCGCTGCAAACTTTACAACAACTCGAAGCACGGCAGTTTCCATTATATTGTGAGTGTTATGTGGGCCTTCGGCGAAAGATCCCGGGGCCCACAACCGAGGACGACTGAGAAAGTACCAGTTGTTCTGACCGCCGAATTCTCACAAGGTGAGTCCTGGGTGACATTATTAGATGCAGAAAATGGCTGCATCTATGATTTTAAGGTTTGTTCTCTTTAATATTAAAAGTAATTCGACCCTGTTTATTTGTTTTCCGCACAAATTGACATTTTAGCGATCCGCCTGTATGTCCGTCCTTGATGAAATTTTTAGTTGCAGTAATCTATCATTTTACCGATGGGGACCAGGGAACGATTTCTTAAATGTTGAATTTATCCGTCCTAGCTACATGTATTTTCCGTTTCTTTTGATTGATTAACCGAAAGTAGAATTTTGCATGCATAAGCACCGTTGCATCCGTTTTTCAATTAACACAGCCGCCGACCATAATTCTGTAAATAGTTTATTTTGCTTTAATAGAGGCATACGTTACACGCTCCTTAAAAATTCCGAGTTACCTTTCTTTGTTTAACTGATTTTGTATAAATTAGAATCAATGTATAGAAAGGCGATTCCTTGTAAATATTAAACAAATAGAATTTAGTTTAAGATAGGGTTATTTTCGTTAGTAATAGGATTAGCGGTATTAAAATCAGATGTTGATATTTATTAATTTCAGGAGAATAAAGAAAAGCTCAGTTATAGATATTTAGTGGAAATAAATTTATTATTTATAAACAAATCCCTGTTTCACTTCTCCACTGTCTAAAAGCTACCTTGCGGTAAAGAGTTTCCCTCTTTCTCTTTATAAAAAGAGGGTGGCGCCCGAGTCTAGCAGAAAATAAATGAAAGAAAATTAAAATTAGCGAGGTGCCAAAAATATACGTCATAAATTCACTTGTTATTTTTATATTCCTGTAAAATCCTGATAAAAGGTTTAGGTTTTTAAGTCTAAGACTGGTAACAAATAGTAACAAAAGTTAGTGTGTGTGCAATACGCCTTTAAATACATGTAGCCGATTATGATGTAAGTTTTTAGCAAAATTTTAAAGATATATTGCACGCACAATAACTTTTGTTTGCGTTCAGTCTATCTTGAATTTGACTGAAATTTAATGGGGATACACTAGTTGAAAGGTAATCGATTTTTGTTGGTTTTACTGAGAAAACTGGAAGAAAATATAACTAGTGAAAAGTCATATTTTTTGTGAAAAAAAATTCCGGTTTTCACAAAAGTGAAGAAATTTATATTTTTAAACAAAAAATTCCATCTTGAGACCACATAACATACTATTATTAAAAACAAAATACAAGTTTTTCTCCATATTTACTACATAAATAATTGGCTATTAGGACGAAATATTTTTAAATTGTAATTCATTGTCATTTTTACCTTGTATTTCGAATAAGAAAAAAAAATATTGAGAATAAAGTGTATATTAACAGAGTTTTATAATCTTTTTTATGTTTAAAGGACAAATTAATAAAACATTAAGTTATTTTTAGAGTTTGAGAGTTGAGAGAGAGAAAGATAAAAATAAAATCATAAACATAAAATCTCAAATAAAGTTTAAAACAACAGCCGGTTAAAAATAATAAGTCGGTAAGTTTAGAAAAAATAAAATCCCTCGGCTTATATGATGATTATCTGATGATTTACTGTATAGAAAATGAATGGTGTATATAAAACTTAAAAAAAAATGTGCACGATTATTAGTTACCTTTTTTTTCGATAGAACTTATGTATTTCTTACGCATAACATTAAACTGGGAAAAGCTTGTAAACTGAAATATGTGAATTTTGTCAGGTCGCAGAAATCGTTAAGACGATTTTTTTTCTGACTACCAAAAAAAACATGGCTAACCTTTTCCACGTGTATTCGGTTTCCGTAAAACAGCAAATCGGTAATATTTGCTGCTTCAGCTAAAACTGTTATATTTTCGAGCCAAATTTTTGTTTACCAAATTATGAACGCTGGTTTCAACGCTTTAGGTTTATTACTGACATTAATAACTTAATTAATGTCATATTTTTATGGAAACATGGCAAAGTGGAAACTGATTTCGTTTCATAAATATTTTATAATTACGACAGAGATCAAAAGGAAAAAGAGGCTAAATTGATAATTTAATAAAAAAGCTTAAATTGCTCTTAGTACCTTAATGCTAGTCAATTAAAAAGCTATTGACTCTATGAACAATAAGGGACTATTAAATTGTGGTGACACAGGCTGTAGATAATTGTTTTATTCCTGACTTCTCTAAAAATGGAGAATGATTTTAGTTATATATCTCAAGACAATTGTATTGCGTAAATAAAAGCAACAGTTCTGCCAACGCGATTTCGGTTTTTAGAGAAACTAGAGATCCTAACTTAGCCAGCAAAAAATACTCTTTTACCCGCTATTTAACTTATAGGTGAAAGTGATGAAAATACTATCTACATAAGTCCTTAAATACGTGTTGTAATCCTCAATTTGCGATTGCCTTGATATGGCTATAAAGGCTGTTCACTTAAGAGCTTTCAGTATCCATATCCCGGAGGTCCTGCATATTAGCCGTCTCGAAAAAAAATATTATGCCTAAATTGGCCAGGAGCAATTGACTGAAAGTATTTTTAAATTTCTAAATTAACCGCCAGGGGACACAGTTGCTAGCGTGAAGAATTTATTTCGAAAATTATACAAAAACTTCCAGAACTAGATATAATTTTTATTACGTTATTGGAAAGCTGAGTTATTTTCTTACCACTTTGAATGTAAACTTATTATCATATCACTCTTAGTAAGGGTGGGGAAGCTGTTAACTTACGAAAGATTTACATCGCTATGTCTTATCCGAATTGAATGCGCTTAAGCTTATTTAAAAGGGAATTTCAAGCTGTTTTAATATTCGGGTCGACTGAAACTCACTAGTTTTTCACCAATTCGTTGGATGGCGCAGACTGTATTAATTACATATTTTTACAGTTTTCTTAAAATACTTAAATGGAAGGTTATATTTTTCTTATGCTCGTTATAATAATCGGCTCGGCTAATAAAATATCGAAGTTTTGGGGAAACCCGTATCTCGTAATTTGCCAACTCAACCACAATTTGGCCAAAGGCTTAATATATTGTGAGGCGCAGCCCCCCTTCCCTTCTTTTGGTGACTCTCTTGAAAATCTCGTTTCTGCTGCTGAAGATAAATCATATGATATTTGCGGTGTTACAGATCGATGTGGGTCACTGAGAGGAACCTTATTAGTCTAGCAAACGAGCCAAAAGATCAGCCAAAAAGAACATAAAACAGTTGAACTTAAAAATGCATCGAAATATTAAGATCTTATTTTTCGATGAAGAAAAATTAACCTTTCGTTAAGATTATTGGAAAGTTAGGCAAGTTCAAACTTTTTGAAACAGAACAAAAAAGATATGAAAAAATTATTGACTTTCCAATAACCTTCACGAAAAAAACTTAGTCGAGACATTTTTTCTTGGGACATTCTTTTCTTCGTTGAAAAATAAAAACTTGAAAAGTCGATGCATTTTAGAGTTACTCCGATATCCTTTTAAACATCGTATTAAACACTATTATGTTTGGACTATGAAAACAATATTACTTTTGAATACTGATGAGACTATTATTTACAGTTTTATTCAGTTATTTAACATTAATAATAAAGCAATATTATTTGTTACTTTTGGCATTCCTCCCTTAGCACTTTATCTAAACTTAGAGCTGATTCAAACTTTATCAGAACGAAAAAAAAATTGTTTACTGTAACGATTTAGCACAACTGCAAGAAGACGTGACGCTCGCTACTAGAATGAACATGCCCGCCCATTTTAATAAAGATGTCCGAAAATACCTCGACCGGCATCGTTGGATTGGATTTCCTTGGTCAGCTAGTTTATTTAAATTATTTGGACTTTTATTTATCGGGAATGATCAAAAGTTTGGTTTATAAAAATTGAAAGACCCGAGAAAAAGTGCTATTTTTGTTGTTTACTTGGGGTTTTCGCGTTACTTTTATTATTATGTTGTTGTAGCTTTAGCTTGTTGGCCTCTAAACATGCCCCAAACTTCGGTTCTTACAAAGTTTAAGCTATAGACCTAATTAGAGTGTAAAAGGAGGAAAGCTATAAGTAACAAGTCATATTGCATTACTGACAATTTTAAATATTTTAATAAAGTTGTAAATAATAATATGCCCAGTATGCAAAAATAACATTGTTTTCATAGTCCGTTTGACCAAACCTACGGGTTTTCTAATACCGTTTTTAAAAGGATATTGAAGTAACTCTAAACCACATGGAAAAAGTCCAAGTTCTTATTTTTTGACGAAGAAAAAATGTCCCGAGTAAGTTTCTTTCGTTAGGATTATGGGAAAGTACCTTTTTCTTAAACATTTTTTTTTATTATTATTTATTATTTATATTTTTATTATTTATTATTATTTATATTTTTATTATTATTTATATTTTAAATTGTAGACTTTCCGATAATCTTAACAACAAAACAACATGTTTGCTGGAGTTACTTTTTTCTACGTCGATAAATAAGACCTTAAAAATTCGATACATTTTTAAGGTCAATCGCCATTGGCTGATTTTTGGCTCGTTTACTAGACTAATGAGATTTCTCCCAGAGGCCCATCGATCTCCTACACCGCATATAACTTGTGTTTTGTGTGCAGTAGCAGAATCGATATTTTCAGGGGAGAGCTCTGCCCCCCAATATATTAAGCAGTTGAGTAAATTGTGGTTAAGTTGGCAAATTACGAGACATAATTAACAACAAGCAGACCCGAAATTACTGTAATACAAAAAACCCGACTTTTTTTGAAAACTGATAAAGATATCGACGTGCGATTTTCGGCAAAACTTTGGTCTTTTATTACTAGTAGTTAAAATAGGGGAGCGCCTCCTCCTCCTCCTTTTTCTCTCTCTCATGGTAAGGTCGTTGCTCGGCTTGGGAAAGTGGTTGTATGATTGTGGTTCAACTTTAAGTAGGACATGTGATCAACTGTTTCATATAAAACCGCCTCAGCGAGGAAACGAATGCAATTGATTTCTGCATTCACACTGTGCAGGGCTCTCGAGTTTTCTGGTGTTTTCATTGTGTCTATTCGGTAATTTTTTAATTTTTATTTATATTTTTACATACATTTTATTTGGCAAAATTTAATTCTTATTTATATTGGTGACATTTTTACTTATATTTGTGACACTTTTATTTGGTATTTTATTTGTTATTACGATTTTTTTCGTAATGGACAATTTTTTGGCATCGAGTAGCAAAATTATTGACAATTACTTTGATTTATACACATGTACTCAAATGCAAAATTTTGCAAACCAACAAAACAATGAAACAGACGTATTTACAACTAGTCAACATTAAAATCGCCAATTAATTCTCCGAGACCAATTTGCTCTCCCTTTTTGTTTAGTGAAAATTCTGATTCGGAACAAGAACAAATTGATCCAAATTTAAGTTCGGCTATATCTCCTATTAATTCACCATATGATATTGTAAATTCTAATTCGCAGGAAAAACAAATTGAAGCAAATTTAACTTCGGATATTTCTCTTAATAATTCACCAGTTGAACAAAATTCAATTTCGAAACCATTATTTATTATTAAAAAAAATTTAAAATTAATAAAAAAAATAAAAAACAAGTAGCAAACCTTGAGTGTCCGGGTTTCGCTATTCAAAATTTAACTGATTTGATCACAATTTAGCAGGGAGACGCAAGTACGGTGAATTATGTTAAACAGGCCCTTGACAAATTAGTTGACTCATTTGAAGAAATGGATTCGTAAAGTCAATTAATTTCTACTGCTTTTTCCAAAATTTGACTATAACTAAATAAAAATGCACAATATTAATTTTATTATTATCATCCAGAGAACTTCAAAAATGCAATTGCTTTTTTCAAAATTTAACTATAACTAAATAAAAATGCACAATATTAATTTTATTATTATATAGATAACTTCAAAAATGCATCTAAATAAAAATGCACAATATTGATTTTATTATTATTATCTAGAAAACTTCAAAAATGCATAAGTGTGTAACATGTAATAAAGTCTTCACTAGAAAGGATAATTTATTGCGACATATTAAAAAACATGTTTGCGGAAATTCCACAACACTCACTAGTTGGTTGAAACAACCAAAGCTTGTTAAAGGTAAGAACATTTCATTTTTCATGTTTTATTTAGTAAAATATTTTTTCTTAATTTATAGATTATACAATTATTGTAAAATATTGTAAAGAATGTAAGAAAAATATAAATCAAAGTCTATGGGGTGGACATCTTCGATCTAGTATGCACAAGAACAATTCCAAAATAGGCTTGGTGGAAGGTGTTGAAATTATCAAGTCGACATTCAGGGAACGAATAATATCTTAGAGGATTTCCTCACTCCAAAACTTCATAAATGTGAAAGAATATGGTCAACATTTGGAATACAAAATTGTACATCTAATAGATCAAGAACTGCAGAAACATAAATGTATCAAGCTAAATATGGAACTCTTCGGTTTCTATTTTAACCCCAGTAGCGACAGCTATGATTACAAATCTTTTAATGCGCCGTTCCAAGTCATTTGCCCGCGATATCAGACAAAAGAACTTTTAGAGCAAATCTGCACCATTATTGACCAGAAAGCTGACGAATTTGCAGAAAGAGATTCAGGTAAAAAATTTATTTTCTATTTTACAACGGCAACAAAAAAAGTAATTTTTTAATTTTCACTTTTGATAAATTTACTTCATTTGAAAATTAATGTTAACAAGCACAATCCGCTGAGAGCCTCATCTTTTATCGAACTTCCTCAAGAGATCAAGAGACGTCAAGCTGTGTTAAACATTAGGAATGATGACAACTTTTGGAATGATGTCAACTTTTGCTTCGCCTGGGCAGTTGTGTCTGCTCTTCACCTACCAAGCCGATTAGATTTTGAAACTTCATCCTACCCACACTACTCTTCTGTTTTGGATATGTCAGGTATGGAATTTTCAATGTTGCTAAAGAACATTAAGGTTTTTGAAGAAAAAAATAACATTTCTATTAATGTATATGCATTAGAAATTATAAATCCTAAAAAGGGGTATAAAGTAATTGGTCCACTTTATTATTCATCGAATAAAAAAAATCAACATGTCAATTTATTGTTAATAAGTGATGACGATGAAAAAACTTTTCATTATTGCTATATTAAAGATTTATCAAAATTAGTTTCTGCACAAATGTCTAAACATCACGGAAACAAATATATTTGCTACGGTTGTTTACAATATTTCCCTACAGAAGAAAATTTATTACAACACAGTAGCTATGATTGTGATCATTTACGAATTAACCTACCTTCTAAAGAATTAATAAAAGATGAGTTTGGAAACTATTCATATGATAATATTTTGAAATTTTTAAATTATCATAAAAAATGAAAGTTCCTTTCGTGGTGTATGCAGATTTTGAATGCATTTTAAAGCCCTTAAATAATGACAATGTTAACAAAAATCCTAATACTTCATACACCTTAAAACAATATGAACATATTCCACATTCATTTGCCTATTACATTAAATGTTTATTAATGATAATTATTCTAAATTTGAAAGATATAGAGGTCAAAATTGTGATACATTATTTATAAATTCTTTAGAAAGAGACGTGTATAACATATACAATAAATTTTTAAAGGTTCCTAAAAAGATGATTCCTTTGAACGAACTGGACAAAATTTATCATAACTATGAACCAGTTTGTCATATTTGTAATAAACCTCTTTTAAATGACAGAGTTGCAGATCATTGTCATATAACTGGTCTTTATAGAGTTCTAGCTCATTCACTCTGCAACATAAATTACAGAATACCTAACTTTATTCCAGTTATATTGCATAATTTGCGTAATTATGATTCTCATCTATTTCTTAAAAAATTATGCTTAAACAAAGAACAACTAACAGTTATCGCACAAAACAAGTTAAAATATATTTCATTTGAAAAGCTTATTCATGTGGATAACTATTTTGATAAAAAGACACAAAAGGCTAAGAAAAAAAATATATCGTTAAGGTTCATTGATTCTTTTCAATTTCTATCCCATTCTTTATCAAAACTCTCTGAAAGCTTAAAAGATGAACAATGTAAAGAAAAAAAATTTAATGATGAAGAAAGATTTAAACTTATTCTCCAAAAAGGTGCATTTCCTTACAATTATATTGATGATTATTTAAAATTAGAAGAAACAACTTTACCTCAGAAAGAGCAATTTTACAATACTTTAACAAATTAGCACATCAGTGATGCAGAATATCAAAGAGCTATAAACGTTTGGCAATTGTTTAAATGTGAATCTCTTGGTCAATACTCCGACGTTTACTTACTCTCTGATACTTTACTTTTGGCAGATATTTTTTGAAAATTTTAGAAGCACTTGTTTATCCACATATAAGCTCGATCCAGCTCATTTTTACACTTTTCCAGGTTTATAATGGGAGACGTGTTGCATTATTCTGGAATAGTGTTAGAATTGTTAGCAGATCCAGATATGATACACCTTTTCAAAAAAATCGTTCGCGGTGGTGTGAGCTCTTGCATTTGTAAAAAATCTGAAGCTAATAATCCATTTCTTTTAAATTTTGATCCTTTAATCCCAACTAAATACACAATTTATTATGATGCAACAAATTTGTACGGTTATGCAATGTCACAGCACATTCCAACGGAAGATTTTGTTTGGTTAACAGATAAAGAAATCAACGATTTAAATATTATGAATATTTCTAAAAAATCTAATAAGGGATATGTTTTAGAAGTTGATTTAGAATATCCTACAAGTCTAGATTCCTATCATAACGATTTTCCGTTTTGTCCTGAAAACTTTAAACCGCCAAATTCTAAATGCATAAAATTAATACCCAATTTAAATGATAAATCAAAATATGTTATTCACTATCAGTTATTAAAACAATGTTTGGAACATGGACTCAAGTTGACTAAAGTTCATAGAGTTTTACAGTTTTCTCAATCTGATTGGTTGAAAAAATATATAGACTTGAATTCAAGATTAAGAAATGATTCAAAGAATGAATTTGATCGTAATACTTACATGTTGGCAAATAATAGTATTTGTGGCAAGACTATGAAAAATGTTGATAGGAGAATTAACATTGTTACAGAGTGGGAAAAAAATAGAAGAAAAGATGCTGAGAATTTAATTGCAAAACCATATTTCAAGGACTTAACAATATTTTCTGAAAACTTGGTAGCTATTCAAATGCAAAAGATTCAAGTTACTTACAATAAACCAATATATGTAGGCTTCTCAATATTAGATATATCTAAAACTGTAATGTATGATTTCTTTTATAATTTTTTAAAACCTTTTTATCAGGAAAATATTTCACTTTTATACACAGATACCGAATCGTTCATTTTAGAAGTCACAACTCCAAATATTTATTCTGACATGATAAAAAATATTCACAAATTTGATTCATCTAATTATGAATTTGGTAATATTCATGAAATGCCTATTACAAAGTCAGTTATAGGAAAATTCAAAGATGAATATGCTGGTGAACCCATTACTACTTTCTTTGGTACTGGAGCAACAGCATATTGTATTAAAACGAAAAATAGTTTAACAAAAAAAGCAAAAGGTGTTAAGAAAAGCGCCATTAAAATGCAGTTGGATTTTATTCATTATAAAGATGTTGAAAATTATTCTAAAACCTTTTGTTCAATGTATGTTTTTCGATCTAGACAACACACAATTTTCACCGAATTAATTAATAAATTGGCATTGAGTTCTGAAGAAGATAAGCCGTATAAAATTCCCTATAGTTTTAATACATTAGCTTCGGGACACCAAGATATTACTTTGTATCAATGGAATGCAGAACATGAAGATTTAGATATATTTATGTAGATATTATAAGGTATTTAAATTTGTTGTTTTTGAAACCAAAGTTAGTCTTCATAAGCCTTTTACAAAATGTGCTTAGAAACTTTTGACAAAGAAATTGATAACAGTTATTTTAAAACATATGAAAAACGACTTTCCACTTAAAAAAAAAAGGAATGGAAAGGAAAATTGAGACCAGAAGTGTTGGCTGGAGCTGGCTTTTACTATATTTCAATCAATATTTGTAAATTTTTTTATTGTGTTATTGAAATTTTTGATTGGTTAAATTATGAAGATACTATTGTGGAGCTTAAAAAATTTGCTAGGAATTGTGATTTAAATAACTGTTCATTGAAAAATAGGAATCGAATAATTGTAACCATTCAAAATAAGTCTTCAAGCTACACATTTTATATAGTATTATTAATATTTTTATTTATGAACTTTTACATATCTTTAAATTAAGTATTTTATTGTTATTTTTTTACAACTGCTTTTGCTTTCGTGGTGAAAGTATCTGCTTAATGTTAATACATTTGGAATATAATTATTAATTTGTTTCAATGATTATCAGTAGATGGCAATTCATTCTTCTTCATTTTATTTTCCAAAATGTTTTTTATGTTCATCATCCCCCTGGCGTAACACAGTGTGAAATATGTTTTTCCAATAAAACAGAAGTAAATATTGTAAATTTATGAGAATTGGATTAATTAACAATAGTACAATTAGTTGGATGGAACGAATAAATGGAGATGAAAATGCTAGTAAATTTTTTAAAATTTTGTATCATTATCCAAATCGATCTATTTTTGATACAAATTGGATCGAAAGGTTAGAGTTTAAAAATAATCAGTTACAAATTATGACCCCCAAATG
Source organism: Kuschelorhynchus macadamiae (assembly GCA_030620095.1). Classification (NCBI taxonomy): domain Eukaryota; kingdom Metazoa; phylum Arthropoda; class Insecta; order Coleoptera; family Curculionidae; genus Kuschelorhynchus; species Kuschelorhynchus macadamiae. Next base: position 290,454 of record JAUTXW010003151.1, on the reverse strand, counting down.
TACCAATTATTATGACGGATTCAAAAATTATTATTTTTCCATCATTAGTGTTACATTAAACTTTGGATTATTTTTATACATTACCATTTTAATTATTTATCTTTATTACAAATTTCAAACTGGAAATCTATTTTTTCATTAATCCATTTTAATCGAAACTTTAAAGAAGGTGGGGATGAGAATATTTAAGTACAAGAATAACGCGACGGTTCATAAACCTTTAGAAACGCTCTTAATTCGAAAATTTATTATTTAACTAATTCTTTGTCAAAATTTGTTTTTGTTGGCATTAGTTTAAATGATTTTTCTCCAAAAATTGAAATTGGTGGAAAAACTGGATTTTTAATCGCACTAACCGAAGAAAATTAGAAAGACATTTGTGTTCATCAAGGAATTATTGTAAACAATTTCTACTTTTCTCAAGTTAATCAAACCAGTGTGAAGATAAACAACATTCATCTGCAGGTCTAGAAAATAAATGATATCCCTGTTCTGCAAATTACAAAAGGCCCACACTTCATATACTTAGGACAAGAGTCTTTGAACAATTTGTGGCGATTGAAGGAAATTATTGATTAAAGATTATCTATAATTAAAAGGCAAGAATTCAATACATATTTCAAAATATTTCAAAATAATATTTCAGCTGATTGTGGCGACTTGTGTACGCATGTTTATAATATAATAAGTCCAACACAAAATCCTAACAGTGAAAATGTTTCAACTATGATTGAATTACTTGCTTTACATCCTGAAGAAATGGAAAACAAATTGAAGCAAAATGGAACAAAAGGAAAATATTATGAAGAAAACTATGAAAATGGATCAAAAAGAAAATATTACGAAGAAAACAATATCTTTTCTAAAAGAGAACAATAAGGTGCATGTGTTAGTGAAGTGGAGCTTTGCTTACAGACAAGCCCGTAGGAGTAACTTTCAGATGTGATACTTAGATAGACTCCGTTTTGAAAAAAGATAAATGATTGTAAACTTATTCTAGATTCGATATTATCTGAGGAACATAGAAATAAAATATATTTGACACGTTTTAATAAAAATTGTATTTGATGTTTTACTTAATAAAATTTTAATTTCTTAAATGTGAATTTAATTTAAAATTAATTAGCACGTAAGAGTAGGTACTTTTCAGACATTGTAATTTGTATCAGCTAAAGCATAAAGTGAGGAACAGAAATAAAACAAATTTAACTAAAATTTAATTTCAATTTAATTAAACAATATTTTTTTATCAATCCATGTATTATATTTTTTATCAAGTCCTAACCATTTCACATAAACTTTGTTTCCTTTCCTTCTCAAAATCTTCTCAATAAGATACACATAGGTATGCTTTACTTTTAGTAATTCTTGCTCATAAAAACCACCCAGAATGTCCTGATTACCTTCGTCTTGAATTAAATATGTCCAGGGGTTTGTCATCTTAACTTCTTTAATGTGGAATATCTCATTTGACCAATTTGGTGTGTAACCTTTCGAAAATGCCTCTCGATGCTTGCTTATGCGTACGTGATCACCCACTTTAAACTTTGGAGATTTTATATCTAACGTTTTAGCATGAGTAAATGCAGATTTCAAGATTCTCTTTTCATTTGTTTTATTTACTTGTTTTGGCTTCATTCCTATTGAAGAATGTTTTGAATTGTTTTATTCTTTTACAATATCCGCTAATATATTAAACCATTGGTAATTTCCTTGAATGCTAAATATTTCCCACATATTATTCTTTAAAGTCCTGTTCACTCTTTCTACTATACACGCTTTCAAATTGGAAAACATGCTATAATAGTTAATTCGAAATTGTTGCATCAAATTTTGAAAATTTACATTGAAAAACTTTCTACCTTTATCCGTTTGCAAGTTTTTTGGTGGAGTTTTTGCACTGATTAATATTTTTTTCATTGCCGCTGTTACGTCTTTTCCAGATTTAGATTTTACCGGTTCGGCCCAAACATACTTAGAAAATACATTCAATCAGCTTAAAAAAATCATTTAACCCTTTCACCACCACCCTTCTGCGTTTGTAGTTTTTTCTAGCAGGTTTATGTAATTCATTAACGACTTGTTGTTTAACGGTTGACATGACAACAAACTTGTTTATTCAATTTAAAGGAAGTTCAATTTCTATGTTTTGTAATAATTCGAAATATAACTTCTATATGTTTTTTCCCATTCATTCAATTTTTTCAATTTGTATTGTATAACTTTTTTCATTTAAAACATTACTAATTTTAATAATCTCCTTTTCTAAAGCATTAAAGGAGTTTTTTATCTCTCCAGTTAAGAAAATAGTTGATCTACTATCACTATTTTTGAATTCCTCCTCTGTTTTATTTAATTATTGTTCTAATTTCTTAATTACAGTAGACATTATCTTTCCAAACGAAATATATTGTTGTTTTTCTTCCAAAGAGAGTTGGTCAATTGTTCTACTGTTAAGAATGCTATTTTGATTTCTTTTTTTTTTCATCATCTAACCTTTTTATAAAAGTTCTTAATTGTTTAATTTTTTCCTTGTGTTTTTAAATTATTACTTCTCTTATATTTGTTTCTATTATTTTATTAATTTTGTTCATATCATCACTTAATTTTTTTGTCTTCCTTTTTAACATATTCATTTAAAAATTGCAAATCTTTACTTATTTGGTTTAGCGTTAGCAACTGTTTATTAACGTTTTCAATTGAGGTATAACATCCTTTAATTTGGTTTTCATCAAATTTAAATTTCATCAAAAACCTTAAGCTTTTTAGCAAAGATTTCATTATTTGTTTCACTTTCACCTAATCTCCTTTTTAAATTATTAATGTCACTTATTCCCTCTTGATTTTGTTTAATAAAATCTAACTTAAAATTGTTGAGAATTTTACATTCAATATTTGAATAAATTGTATTTTCCAAAGAAGCAGAATTTATTAATTGACGTTTTGAAATAAGGCGTCCAAATTTATCAACTGTCATGTTGAGCTTTCATTAAACAATAAATATGATTATATTTAATAGCTGTTATTTATAGTATAACTTTATCTTCTCTTAATTCTTCAATAATAGAGATAATCTCGTTACTATGAGCATTATTTCCCGCATCACTTGATGAAATTAATAAACGTAGCCTATCAACAATTTCGTTTACATTATTCCAGTATACATAGTCTCTATTTGATCTGTTTGTTTTCAAAATTAATCCCTTTCCTGTTGTTTTGGCTCGAGTTGTTCTAAACGGAGGTTTTGGTTTGTTAAATGCTGTAAGTAATCTTTGCAAGGTTTTTGTCTTCGTAATTCCCTTTCTTTGTAAATACGGTCTTATTATTGTAACATATTTGTGTGATGTATTTCCGTGAACTTTTATTTGAATGAAAATTCCTAAGATGTACATTTGTTTTAGCTAGAATGTTCATGTAATTATCTAAATCTTCCTTCTTATAACCTTTCGGTTCTTTTTTGAAAAGCAGTTCGTATAAACCTGGCGTACCTGTGTACGTTATTCCTCCCACTTTAATGTCTTTTTTAATAATTTCTACCGGTATCTGTGTTAAACCAAAAGAAAACTTATCCATTTCGAGGGCATGAACTATTTCATAATATTGGTCAAATTTATGTTGTGTATCTTTCACACCCTCATCAATATATGATCTGGGTAATTCATGAAAATCTGCTAAGTAATCTAATATGTCTGACAAGTTTAAATTTGTTGTTGTCTCACTAGAAGAATCTGAAGTTTCCGCTATACCAGTTGATGTCAATGGTTGTACTACAGGAGAGGAAGAAGTGATACTACTGTCATCTAAAAATGTTGGTAGTTCTGTGGGGAGTAACGGGAGTTTTTCCTGTTTTCTGGATAGTTTTCGTCGGAGTTGATGTTTTATAAAGCTTTGTAGGTGTTTTGAATTCTTCATACTTTGAAACTCTTTCTTCTTTTAAATCGAATGGTACGGATTTACCAATATTTGAAATTAGCTGTTTAAGAGGTTGTGTTATTGGTCTATAAGTTTGGTCTAATTCGGACTGAGCGGTAGAAGTCGCTAATTTCAAGCTTCGATATTTCTGCTTTACGGCTTGTTTCGATTTTATTAATTCTCTAGCTAAACGTTTATCCATGCTGTACAAGTTTTAAATGAAATAAAACTGCAAATTTTTCGCTTTAATAAATATATAAAGGAATCGAATTTACTCCTGTATCTGCCGTGATTTACTTCACAATCTTTGCCAATTACAAGAAAGCCATATGGATCCATCCAACAGTTAGCACAAATATTTTTAAACTGATCAAATGTAATATCCAATATACAGTGGTCGTTGTATATATATATATATATATATATATATATATATATATATATATATATATATATATATATATATATTTTAAACTCAAACAGTCCTGTTTAAATAAAATTAATAAGTTGGAATTTTCTCGAATTAGACGTTTAAGGGTTGAGGAATATCCTTGAAAAATAAAAAAACAATCAGTTTTTCTATGCCTTCTGCGTGAAATAGTCCCTAATAATAGATTGATTATGACAAGGAATTTCGTCAAAAATTATAACGGAATTTGGCTTTATCTCATGAGGTGAAATAATGTTCTCATCGCTATCGTATTCAAAGTATCCAATTTCTTTCATAGGCTTTAACAACTTTCTTAAATATTAATTTAATCACAGTAGTAAATATTTTTAGCTGTAAAGTATTTATACCAGAAAAATGTCAATGTGTTTTTAGTATAAAAAGAACTTGAATGACTGTGGGTCGGCATAAGTTGAAAAAAACTATCAAAAGACGTAATAGAAAAGGCTCTGGTTTAGTAAATAAATTAATTAGTAAACTACACTTCGAAGTTCATATACCAGGATATAATTATTGTGGTCCAGGCGCCAACTTGGAGAAAAGATTAACTAGAGGTGACGTTGGTATAAATCCATTGGATTCCGCTTGTAAAGAACACGATATATCATACTCTCAGACTGAAGACTTATCAAGAAGACACATATCTAAAAGCTAAGGATTCTTCTATTGGTGAAAAAATTGCAGCTCTAAGTGTTGCAGGAATAATGAAGGGTAAAAGAAAGTTCGGTATGGGATTTAAAGATAAAAAAGGGGGTAAACTTAAATCGGGAAAAAAACGTATCATTCGAACACCCAAAAAAGTTGGAGGATTTCTACCTCTTTTGTTTCCCATTCTTGGCGCCCTGGTTGCACTAGGTGGAGGCGCGGGAGGAATTGCTAAGGCAGTAAATGATGCTAAAGCAGCTAAACAGCAACTAGAAGAAATACATAGGCATAATATTGCAATGAAAAATGCTTCTAAAGAAGGCAAAGGATTATATATTAGACCATATAAAGGAAAAGGACTATTTATTAGACCTTTTAAAGAAGGATCAGTCAAAATGAAAGCAATCAGACAAAAAAAAACTCAAAATAAGTTTTCCAAAAAGAGCACTTACGAACAATGATATTATTAAATATGTAAAGCTGTTAAAAATAACTGGCTTTAGAGGTGTTTTTATGCTGGATGAACTTCCAAAAAAAATTAATCTGAAAGAATGTGGTATTGTAGATTTGGAAAACAAAACAAAATAAAGGATCTCAGTGGACTGCTTATATTAAAAATAACAAAAATGTAATACATTTTGATAGTCATAGAAATTTAAAACCACCTTTTGAACTTCTCAAATATTTTAATTCGAATGGCAAAGTGGATGTATTTTATACTTATGAAAACAAACAAAAATTTAATTCATATAACTGTGGTCAACTATCCCAAAAATGTTTGCAAAAAAATATATAAACTCATTATTTGTTGTAATATCTCATTCATAAATAAACTGCAATGTCCACCACAATTGCCATATCAGGAAACAGTTCTGTTTTTTCTGCTGATTTTAATCCGCCCATATATTTAGAGGATGGAAAACAATATTACCTGTGTTTAGCTGATTTTGAAACGTTTATAACTATTCCCAATATAAAAGAACGATATAATAAATTTTATATCGATAATAAAGTAATTGTTATTCCCGACGGAACTTATGACATTACAGATATAGAAAGATACATAAGAGAAAGTATAGAAGATTTATTTCCGAATGAAATTTTTTTTTTCTTTTAAAAGCAAATGTTAACACTCTAAAAACTTTTTTAATGTGTAGTGGAAAAATTGATTTTACCAAGGAAGATTCGATAGGAAAAATGTTGGGTTTTAATAGCAGGATACTGAAAGCTATGAAAGAGGAAGAATCAGATAGTGTTGCAAAAAAAAACTAAGGTGAATTCTATTTGTATTGATTGTAATATTTGTGTCGGTACTTACAGTAATGATAAACCTGTTCATATTATTCACCAGTTTTATCCAACTGTAGCTCCAGGCTATAAAATAGTGGAATCTCCTTTGCACATTTTGTATTTTCCAGTTAGCGTCAAAGCAATTAACAATATAACCGTTAAAATAGTTGATCAAGACGGAGCACTTATCAGTGTTAGAGGAGAAACTATAACAGTAAGGTTACATTTACAAGCTAGTGACATATAAAATGGTTGTTAGATATAATAGAGCCCTTGGAATAAGACTTGCACCTACCACTATCAACAAAGTAAAAACTTATAGAAAGAAAAAGACTAAACAACAGTTCAGTATCAAATCCAACACCAACAAGTTAAGACGAGATAATCGTAAATTTCTCACATCTTTGGGTTTCACTGTTTTAAAATAATGAACATATTAAAGGTAAACGAAAAGCTTTATGTAGACAATTCCATCGTTAGTTCAGAGCTTCACACATATCAACCATATATTTCTTCAAAATTCAATTACATTGATGAAATAAGGATCCCAATTCAAGAACTCGATGCTTACACTTTACCATCAGATAGTTTACTTTATATCGAAGGAAAATTAACTAATACAGAAGATAAATATAAGAAAGAATTGCTATTTATTAACAATGGTATATCCTTTTTGTTCAGAAAAATCCGCTATGAACTAAACGGAATATTCAATAAGAAATGTTGGATTAGCATCAACCTTAAAAAGCTACCTTTCCCACAATACCAACGAAAGTTTAAAACTGGAAAATGCAGGTTGGTTTCCACATTGAAAAGAAGGTGATAAATTTTTAGTTAATAAAAATTCTCCGTATTCATACCACTAAAAATGCTTTTAGGATTTTTTGAAGATTACAAAAAAATTATTATGAATATGAAACAGGATTTAGTTCTTATTAGATCAACTGATGATTTAGATGGTGTTATCTTCAAAGAAAATCCGGCACACCCTGTTAGTGCTCCTGATAAAATTTATTGAAAAGTTCCTCACATTCTAGTTGATATGCCAGAACAACTTGCTCTATCAAAAATATTAGAATCAAATAAAGATATATTGATAGGATTCAGGAGTTGGGAACTTGTTGAATATTCTTCTCTGACCGAAACAACCCGTCACACATGGCCGGTAAAAACAACTAGTAAACTAGAAGCTCCTCGTCATGTTGTGATTGGCTTTCTAGAAAACAGAAAAGGGAAAATTGCTAAAGATATGAGTAAATTTGACAATATTACCTTGTCAAATATTAGAGTATTTTTAAATTCTGAAAGATATCCTTATCACGATTTGTACTTAAATTTCGAAGAAAACAAATTTTCTGCTTTATACGAAATGTTTGCCAACTTTAGACAGTCTTACTATGGTGTTCCAAATGAACCCATTTTTAATTCTGAACAATTCAAAAATACTAGTCCCATTACACATATTGATTGCTCCTATCAAAAAGAAACAATTCAAACGGGATCCGTAGTAATGAGAGTTGAATTTGAGACACACAATGTAATTAAAAAAGATACTTCTGCTTATTGTCTTATTTTACGTGACAAATTATTTAGCTACCTAAATAGTCCCTCTTACTAAAATTGTGAAACAATTATAAACTTTATCCCCACTCTTTTCATATTTCGATTTAATTTAAAAGGATTTTCAAAAGCTTTTAGTTTTAGTCATGACATCAAAACTACAACAAATTGAAAAATTTATTTATAAAATTAATCAACTGAGAGAAGAAATTGCAAATTATTCAAGTAAAAAAATTCTCATTAAAAAATTTGCTGCTTTGAAAATATGAGATTGATTATGGATATTCAAGGATTCAAGGATGAAAAAATTAAATTTATACCGAAAGAGCTTGCAGCTTTTGATGGTTATCAAATGACTCGTTACATTTTTAAAAAGCCTTTTCCAATGGAGTTTCTTTCACCTGATTGTCACAAGCAGGCGGTATGGCTAATGAAAAATCATCATTGTATACATTGGAATAATGGATTTACTTCATTACATCATTTCCCAAAAATAATTTAAACACTTACGAAGAAAGTAGATTTTGTTTTTGTAAAAGGAACCGAGAAAAAGGATTTTATAGAGAAATATTCTAAAAAGCCTGTGATTGAAATAGATGAACACCCAGCGCTAAAGCTAATGGAACCAAAATGCTTCTATCATTCAAAATCACCTTGTATGTGTGCTTTGACAAATTTGTAATTTTTATATGACAATTGTTTTATGAATGAATAAAAATATAAAAAAAAACTTAATTACCTTTTTATTTTGCATTAACTAACCATGATTGAATACAATTGATATGATACCTTAAATCTAATTTTCTAAATTCTTTTAAAAGTTCATACTCATTTTTATATTTTAAATAATCATTACAAAATTTAGCGGCTAATTCACATTGTTCCATTCGATCTATATTCTTAACGTATGCTGACAAATCTTGTGCTTCTGCGTCTTCTTCACCTACAATTGATAAATATTGGAAGTATGCAGCAGATATAATAAACTCTTCATACATTTCAGTAACCCCTTGCTCCATTGTGAATATTATTAAATTTATTCTTCCTTCTCAATTTCTTGAAGAATAGTATCCTCGTCAATAAATTGTTTCAAGTCTTTTAAATAGTAACCATAGCCAATATCTTTTAGATCTTGAATAAGTTGAAAAAAATTTAACGTTTCAAATTATTTGTTGCAACAGAGGGCAGCCTTTACGAATTCCGCAAATTGATTACAATAAAAGTCTATCCACTCCGGTCCACTTGCCATAGAATATGAGAAATAAGTTTTTGAAAGATTACTAAATTTGTCCTCTAATAATTTAACTGCAATCAGCAACTCAGCTATTTAATTTATTTAACATAATATCTTAAATATGTGGGGGACGTCTCTTGCGAATAGGATTAACTTTTTTTGATAATACCTGTTTTTTATCTTCGTATAATTGAAACCTCTTTTGGGTTGCAATAATAGCAGGTATAAATTGGCAATCCTCTCCTATAAATTCTATTAGGTGGCTTAATTCTCCTACAAAGTATGATTTCCCAAATGTACTGAAAAACATAGTAAGGCTTATAATTCCTTCTAAATAATCATCACAACAGTCAATTGCTTCTAAATAATCTCGTTTCAGTGGATAAAACAGCTTGGTGTATTCATCTTTCGAAATCACTTCAAAGAAATTGAGATATTTAACTTTTAACTGTCTGATAGATGTAGCTAATTTTTCGCGATTATACATAATTCACTTATTACTTGACACAATTTTTCTTTTTGTTTTATACACAATTGGTGGAAAAATTCAAAAATAACTTTTTACGCAACTCGAGCACAGCTTAGTAATTGTGCCTCAGCATACTAAAATGATCTTGATGCACCTATTTATAAGACTTAAGAATGCAAAATCAAATGTGGGAGGACAAAGAAAAAAAATTAAAAATATGATGCGAATGAAAATAAAAGGGGAGGAAGATAAGAATGAGGGACATGAGAGAGAGGAAGAGGATGAGGAGGAGGCGCTCCCCTATTTTAACTACTATTACTTTTTATAATTAGCGTAAGAGAGGTATAACCTTCCATTTAAAAATGTTCAAAACGTTGGAAAAAACTGCAATTGTTACAAACGGCGCCATCTAACCAATTTCTAAAAAACTAGGGAGCGTCTCTCGATCCGGATCCTAAAACCACTTGAAAGTATCTTTTAAATAAGCTTAAGCTCCTTGAATTCGTATAAGGGGTTCAGAAGATATAGCAATTTAAATCTTTTGTTAGACAACAGTTCCCACACCCTTATTAAGGGGGATATGATAATGACAACCAAAGTTATAGTTAATTAACTTGGCTTTCTAATGAGGAAATAGAAGTAATAACTAGTGCTGGAAGTTTTCGTACAATTTTTGAAATTTATTTTTCATTCTCGCAACTGCGCCTCCTTGCAGTTAATTTAGAAACTTAAACATATCTTTAGTCAGTTGCTCTTTGCCACCTTTGTTATAATATATATTTTTTTAAGATGTTCGCATGAAGGACTTCCGAGATATGGATAATAAACCCCCTATGTGCCTAAATTAATGAGCAGTTCCCGACACACACATAAACATTATTTCGTTTGATAGCAAGTTCATAGTACGCTAACAAAGTTTATGGCCCTTTTGCCACCTTTGCACAAAATACGTACATGGAATTTTCCCACGACTTCAATTGGTTGGTAAGGAGTTTTTAAATAATGCTGAAATCCAAAATGATTATACAATTTGCTTTATTAATAAATATTTTCAGTTTAGTTAAACTTTTGAGTGAGTATTTAGATTAGATTTGGAAACGGTGGGAAACAGTCGGGAAACCAAAATATAAAAACAGTGCAAGTCCGACAGAACGAGTTTTGTAAATATTTTCATACTTCTAAAAACCGCGTTTACGTCAAAATTGAGTTGTTACACCTTAAATAACAGGTTTATAAAAAAAGCCAAATAGCATTAGAACTATACTTAGAAACCTTAGAAATATATTATTTAGTTTTCAGAATTTACAGTCACTTAGTTTTTAAATGTTGATATCGGCATTAGACTAAAGTCGAAACGTAAACCAATTAATTCAATACCAGTTATTGAGTTCCTAAACATTTTTCGGTTGAATCGGCCCTAGCTCAATTCCGGTAGACGATCGGGGAAGGGTTATTTTATATTACATTGGAATCGAGGGGAAATTCTTTTGGCAGATCCTCCTCTAAAATGGAGAAAAACTTTTTTTAGAAGACTCGAAGAAATTTACACCCATACATACACTTTTATGAAAATGTTCATGTAACTTACCCAATTAGGCACACCTCCAAGTAGTAATATTTACAGCACAATAATTTTAAAGTAACAAAAGGTCCAATAAATTATGCTGTTACAGACGTTCGAGACCAAGTTCAGTTATTACAGAATACAGGTGTGAGCCTATATATGGGTCTTGAGATACCGTATATTTGGAAATCAGTACCCAGATACTACAGATTATTGTAGTATTATATATTAAAGTTTTTTCAATGCAATCCTATATAGGTGCCTCATTACAGATTTTCTATGATATTTTTTTTTCTACTTTATACATGTTGTCACATACTTTTTTAAACATATTAATAACGACATGTGTTGTGTATTATAGTCATATATATTTTATACATCATATATTGATAAAATCTCGAGTTATATCTTCATCTAAGATAAGATTTATATTTTTGAGTTCATTGATTTTATACTTCGTGTGCTTTTTACAGTATGTTAGCTGAACATATTTATTTTCTATATTTCTACTTAAACATGTTTTTCACCTAATTTTTTACCTATATTAATAAATTAATGTGTTGTGTATTATATTCACGTATATTTTATGGGTCATATATTGATAAAATCTCGAGTAGTCTCTACACTCAAGATAAAATTTTTATTTTTTGGACGTTGTTTCTCTAGTCTCATTATTTTTTACTTGGTGTATTTTGTATAATGCGCTAGCAAGATTATAATTGCTTGAATAACAAGCTTTAAGCTCATGGTATTAACTTGTAACATCAGGCTACGGTAAAAATAAAGCTGCTAAAAAGATGTTGCAGAAATAGGTCAGACTGCGGTAAAAATCAAGCTGCTAAAAAGATGTTGCAGAAATAGGTGAAACACATCAACAACTTGATGAGCGACCGATATCGGTTGATTTTATGTCCGAGTATTGAGATAAATACTGTTGGCTGTCAACTGAATAACAAGCTTTAAACTAATGGCTCTCATATCTTTGAGCATCAGCCTGATAACCGATGATCTTATATGTGATTAAAGAGATAAATGAATACATGATAAATACTACTGATTGTAAATTTAATAACAAGCTTGAAACTTTTCCGAGCATTAGATTTCTGTAAGAATTGAGTATTTTGTTTTTAACAGATTCTTATATAGATTTACCGAAAAAACCAACGCATGAGCAAAAGGATACAATATTTGCTTCCTTCTATTTATTTGTTTGCGTCTCTAAATTTACCTGTGTTTTTTTTATTTACTACTTGGTTAAATTTATATAGTTTAAAACATCAGAAGGTGGTTAACTGTATAAACAAATACGCTACTAAGTTACATGTAAATATATTTCATTTAAAAATATAGTAGCATGTATGGATTTATTATACATTATTCTGTAGATGCAAACTCAAATTCTATTTATTTATATATTTATCGACCAGCAGTTGTCTTCTTCATACCTCTGTATATAAGAAGAAGTTTTTTCTTACAGTTGATTGACTGAAAAAATTCATTTGTTAATATTTTAAGACGCTCACAAAGCCATGCAGCTTTTCTTGATGGACTTGAATACCTTTTACCATCAGTAACTACTATATATTTTTCAACTATCGCTGCAGGGCATAACACCTCTCCTATGCAGATTTGGTATTTCTATTTTATTATGAAGAGTTGTAGTTACTTCTCTTTGTTGCAATAACTGCAAAAAATCTATATACGTATCCATCGATCCATCCATCCCTCCATCTGCCTATCTAGCTAGCATTCTAATTATCTCTCTTCCTAACTATGGCAAAGTAGTCGTGAGGAACAAACGGTTGACAGTAGAGAGCAGCTAGCTAGCTAGCATAAATAGTTGAAGGTAGAGAGAAGTTAGCCTTGAGAATCATAAGACAATTGTTGAAAGATAGAAAAAATGTTCAGAATAAGGAACATAATAATTGAAGGTTAAAAGAAGTTACGTTTAAGAGATTATAACTCATAGTCGAACGTAGAGAAGTTAGTTTTTGATTTTATAAAATCGATATCTACAATTCATCAAGTTGATGTACGGTTTCCAGTCTATTTCTCTACTATCTTTTTACCAGATATACTTTTAGCACAGTCTGATGCTTGAAGGTATGATATACATTAGTTTAAAGCTTGTTATTCAACTTACAGCCAGCAGTATTTATCTTAATACTCGCATAGAAAATCCTCTGATATCTATACTTCGTCAAGTTGTTGTATTATTTTATACCTATTTCTGCACCATCTTTCTACCAGCTTTACTTTTACCACAGTTACTAGCGCGTTGTAAAAGATATATTATGTATAAATTAATGAGGCTAGAAAACTAGACAATGTACTCAAAAATATAAATTTTACTCTAAGTATAATATATGTATGATGTAGGTATAACATATATGTGAATATAATATGCAACACATTAATTTATTAATATGGGTAAGAAATTAGGTAAAAAGACATGTTTATAGTAGAAATATAGAGAATAAGTAATTTTAATTAGCGCATTGTAAAAAGTATATGAAGTATAAAATAATGAAGCTGGAGAATTAGGCAATGTACTCAGAAATATATATTTGATCTTAGATATAGATATAACTCGAGATTTTATCAATATTCGATGTATAAAACATGTGAATATAAAACACAATACATTTATTTATTAATATGGGTAAGAAATTATATGAAAACATGTCTAAAATAGCAAATCGTTTGTAAAGAAATATCATGAAAGTCATAGAAAATCTGAAATGAGGTACATAGGATTTCATTGGAAAAACAACATAACACCCGTATTCACTAAAGAGGTTTAAATTTAGAACAGGTCTAAATTGACAGTTACAGGTTTAAAGTGACATAAGCAACAATTGAACAAATAATTTCCCTTGACCCATTTGGGTACTGATTTCGAAACATACGATATCTCAGGACCCATATATAAACTCAAACCTGTATTCTGTAATAACTCAACCTGTCAAAGCTTTCAAATTTAGATATCTTATTATTTCCAAACTGATTGTTATCCTTTCAGTGAGGAACAAACCAAAGGTTGAGGCGCCTCTACAAGTGACCGACGCATCATTCGGTAATGGACATTCTAGTGTGTTTAATGATCACTCGAATGGGTATTATTGACGACCGCGTAATGTACTGGACCTTTTATTAGTTTAAAATGATTGTGTTGTAAATATTACTCCGTCGAGTTGTACACAAAAATGAAATCACAAGGGTTGGTCAGGTTGGTGTCAGCCTCGATTTGGTCGAGTTTAGAAAAAATGATGTTATTGTTGGGTTACGGAGAATTTTAAAGGAATTATTTGTGCAGGTTAAATAAATATGTTTTAAGTTTAACGATGTCACACTTACTAAACAAGATTTATTTGCAATAAAGTTGAGACAAGCCCGATTTGAGTGGGTGATAAATTTGGGTTAGATAGATTTTATTTAGATTAAAAGCATGGCACAAGTGGGCTATTCCCCCTGGAGGGGGGATGATGGTTAAAGCTTATAGTAAACCTAAAAGCATATGGATATTGTTGATTTTAACATTGAATAAATAGACCAACGTGAAGGTGGCGACATTACGTTTGCTTTTTGCGGTAAATACACTAGTAAGATATTTTCAGAGAGCCTGGTTACAATCTTCTCATTGTGTCTGGTTTTGAACAAGTGATATTCCTTTTCATATTTACTTTTGCACTTCTCTGGAAGTAAATTTAAAGTTGCTGATTTGGCTAAACAAACAACAAAATAAAACGTCCCGGGTCAGTGAGCGAACAATGGTCATTTGCTTTTAGTTGTCATGGCGGCCATTTGTAGCACGCTCGACGGAAAAAGTAAGAATTTTCTTCTCCTTGTACGCTTTAGAGTGCAAAATAAGGATGCTGCGATATTCATGGATTTTGCGGTTTCATTTAAATTTGGAATTATTTATTTTGTAAAAAAACTAACATTGGACTTTGATCTTGGTTTAAAAGTTTAATGTTTTCGAACACTTTGTACTTATCTTTAGAGTTTCTTGTAATACTTTACTAGAAGATTTTAAGTTTTTTAGAGATTTAGTCACCTAGATTGACTCAGACTGAACTGGGTATCTGGTGAAGAAAAGTTTAGATTAGTGATAAGCGATTAAAGCAAAATGCTGACCACACTACCTCCTTAGTATAATGTAAGACCCTAGTTTAGACAAGTTTTATTCTTACTCACTCCAAGACACGAGTGCGTTATAAAAGGGACTGTTTTACATGTACAGTAAACACTTAAGTATCTTAAAAATAACACTATAACTCAATAATGAAATACATATTTAAATTACAGATCCATTTTAAAGATTAATTAAAAATCACAAGTAACGTTTTATTTATGAATGAAGAAAAAATACATATATTTATATAGTTTACGTTTTTATAACACTAAGCCATAAAATATTAAATATTTATGCAAAATGTATGTGCATCAAAATTATATACGATCTTTTGAACAGCTTTCATTAAACAACGGGAAAACATTATGGTGAATATGTAAGGAATATACCGCTCGTGGCTGAATCTGTGACATTTGTACATTTATTTGAACTATGTGTGTAAATAAAATGAAAAATTGAGCTCTCTCCGTTACGCCTAATCAATTCCTATCGACAATATGGATAACTCTATTATCTATTATATATTGTCCGAAAAAAAATATTATTGTGTATCGCCCAGTAGATGTTTTTGATGCACTATATCTAAAGGTAGAGCCAAATTTGACCTAATGCTTAGCATAACATTCATTAATGCATTAATCATGCGCGTTATTAAAATACTGATACATCACAGCTGCTGAAGACTTCGAGTATTAGGTGATAACTAAGTCGATTTTAGAGTTTATGTTAAAATTAAAATAAAGATAGGTCAACAACTACAGTTTGATGCTCCATTAACGAAAATGATTCCTTTCAATCTTTGTTAAATCAGGTACCACCTGCTTCTATAAAAAATGTTAGTTAGTTATTTTAACATATGATTTGCGATTAAATTTGGACTTTGCTTTGGGCGATTATTAAAATTTTGAAAAAATGTTTTCTTTATATTTCCGTTTTGCTGAAAGCTATTTCAGAACATGACTAATCGGGTTAAATACTTATCAAGACAATCATAGGAATAAATATGTGCACAAAGGTTTTTTGAACAAACATGTGCCTTGATGCCGATTAAGTCTATTATCTTGGCACGCTAGATAAAGTAAAAGTACTCAAAAGGAATTGTTTGATAATTGTGCAAGAAAATTTAAAATTTTATAGGAAGTAAAAGTTGGTTCAAACGGTACAATGATTGGGCAAGTGGTAGGCTTTGCAAAAAGATTGTGAAGACAATGGTTGAACCACATAATATGCTATTTCAAACTTTTCTGTAAAAAAAACACAAATTAGCAAGTTAGTTTTCTTCTTAAAACAAAGTTGGAGTGAACCAAAATTCTTAAATTTAAAAATTCACATAATCGTATGATATCTGCAATTGTATCAGTTCAGCGAATAAGTCGGATATTTCACTAAATAAAGTCTGGTTGTCAATACATAATACCTTTTTGAGTTGTCTATTTAGGGCAACGAAATAAAAATGTAAGTCAATTGCTATATATCTTCGGAATAATAGCCGAAAACTAAATTTTCCCAATCAAGAGCACTTCGTGTAAAATTATTGAATTTGCCCAACTCCGAAGCCAGATCCTTAATATTCTGTTTGGATACTCGGTCGTAATTGGACCTTGCCTGAAATATTTTTTACCAACCTTTCTCTTTCATTTTGTTTCGTAAGGTTTTCTCAGCTTCTAAAACCAGAAAAAAATATTTGCTGTTTTATCTCTCTTCCAAGCTCAAACTATTTATAGACTAAATTTCGCTTAATGGCTTCAGTAAATATTTACTTTATTGGATTAACGTATGCAGTCGAAGGTTTTAATGGTCATCAATTTATTAAGCTTCGATTGTGTAAAAAAGGTAAAATAATTGTTTCAAGGAATATAGCATAGTAATTAAAGTAGAGCTTACCAATTTAATCGCATGTTGTAAGCATCGATAAAATGATAACTTTAAATTAAAGACACTACCATTTATTTTAATTACTATTGGTTTATGTTACCAGCATTTTAATTATTGCAATGTCGTCGGGCTGCAAATTAAATTAGCCCTGATTTATATATTATTAGTGACATATAGTGATTATATATTATTAGTGAACATTATGTATAATAGCAGAAATATATAATTTCTGCAGGTGCAAAACGGCCTACTAGAAGAATTGCTTTCGATTATGTCATAGGGTACCCTCCTGCGATCATGATTTCTGGGCCTCTACCCTCATCAGGCAGGCTTGTACCCAGGGAGATCTGAAATATCAGATTGCTCGGTATGACAAAATCGAAAACGAAACGTCTATCATACTGAAACAGTACTACACGCTAAATGTAACATTTAGCACCACCTATTAGGGCTCCGGTGATTTCCGGCTGCAGACCCATAGGTAATTTAAAAGTATGCACTAGCACCATCATGCGGAGAGTAGATACTAAAAATCGATAAAAATGCGCTTTCACACATCTTTATCAAAAGTTCTTGGCCGGAAAAGATATATGTATAATAGCAGAAATATATAATTTCTGCAGGTGCACAACGGCCTACCAGATAAATTGCTTTCGATTATGTCACAAGGTACCCTCCTGCGATCATGATTTCTGGACCTCTACCCTCATCAGGAAGGCTTGTACCCAGAGAGATCTGAAATAACAGATTGCTCGATATGACAAGATTAGTAACTTTGGCTGTGTTTTAGATTGGACGATGGCCAGTAAAACGGACAAAGCAATTCTATTGTTGCAATTTCAACCTTTCGATCTCTATCTTCAGCACTATTCAAATGTGATTTTCCGTGAAACTTTAAAATATGTAATTTGTGGAACATTTTTTAGGTGATGGGTATTTTGTATGTTGTTTATATCATTTAGTATAAGACAATTTATTGTTTTTGACAATAAATATGGAAACAAATTTCTTGTAAGTGTACATTAAAAAGCTCAAACTCAGTCATGCCAAAACAGATATTACAATTTCAGTAACCTCTGCTTTAGGGACAAAAGCTGAAATTTCCTTATTAAATTTTTGTTTGTTACTAATTAATTTTTTCTTTTCGGGACGCTGCCTCACTGTAGACGACCTACATCTTTAGGTAGGCTCCGAATCACGATGCGGTGCTCAGTCACTATTTTGACTCCTGGTTACGGTGCAACTTTCAGTTTTTCTCAAGTGGCCTACCAAATAACAAGTCTATATCTATATATACGTTTGTTAGAATAAAGGTGTATAAGAAGCCGTCGCAATTTTAAATAAATCGTTTATTTTTTATTAAATTCTCGAATATTCAAAATTACCAAATCTCTTTTGCATATTAAGCAAGATAAGTAAGCTCGTTATGTTTACCACAATCAAATTTCAAATAAAATACAAATATTAACAAGTCAGATTTAAAATAAAATACAAATATTAACATCTAAAACTAATGCCATAGCTGTGTTATGTTTTTTACCGAGATTTAGTCAGTCATTGGTCAAACATAAAAAGATATATTTTGCTTTATTTACTTATATAATAACAATAAAAGCTTTTATTTTTAACTAAACCGATAAATCTATAAAGAATATTTTAAAATATGGTTTCGATCTAAAATCAAATATGATATTCTTCAATACAAAATACAACAGATGACGCTGATTTAGTTAATTTTTTTTGGTATTGCACGCCAATAGGCAACATTATAAATAAAAGTTAAATTATAAAAAAATTACATTTAAAAAGACGAAAATATCTTGCCAATACCTATTAACAAGCTGAACATGAATTTTAGTAATAAATAGTATGTGACTCAAATTATTGGCAAAAAACACGAAAGTTGGGACAGTATCATACATACAAGTTTTTAAACATTATGGAAATTAAATCGCAAAGCGAAATGTAATGAAAAATTCCAACTACATATTTATGGATCATGGATATGAGATGCTAATATTTCTATGCCAGAGATACATATCTGTTTACATTCCTGAACAAGCCCTTGTTACGTTGGGTATGTTAGTGGGCTACATAATTTCGCTCATTCTGGGTATTGTGTATGCATATTTACACAATGTAAGGTCCAAAATATTTTTGCTACTAAATTGTTATTTGTATTTAAAAGTCATATAGAAACACATCGTAGAGTTCCTAAGGCCTACACTAAAAAAAATTTTATCCTTGTTAACTCATGCAGTAAATCGTGCACATTTCCGCATAAATCGCATACTGTTTATATAAATAACTTGGGCTGTTTAATGTATTGAGAAAGATATAAAATTAATTTTCATACCTACTTACTTAATTTATATTTGGGCGACGCGTCGGTGTCTGTACGTATGTATGTGTGTCATATACACACTTACTTAACCATGCACACATATTTTTTTTTTAATTTGTTTAATGAAATTACAATCTTTTATATAATTTAAAATACTTTTAGCTTTTGTGATGTCATATTTCATGTCTAAAATTATATTTCCCGTAATATCATTTGCTATTCTTTGATGGATTAAATGTCGACAAGAGAATATATCTAATACTGTCATATGATTTGAACAGTAGGGGCAAGTAGGGGGAGATTTCCAAACGACGTTGTTTCTTCTGGATAAATCTGGAAGCTGAATAACTTTCTTAAATGAGAATGGTAACGTTTGTTGCTACCTTCATGAATATCCCATTCAATTTGTTGGAGGCAGTTGAATATATTTGGTAAATAGTTTCTAAATTTAAACTTACTAAACAGAGTAGGAATAATTTTACCATCTCCAATAGCTGCTTTAGCAAAGGAGTCAACTTTTTCGTTTCCTATAATTCCTGTATGACTAGGAATCCATAAGAAAGTGATAATAAATTAGCGATAATTTGCTATCAAGGGTAGATCCAGGATGCGAGTTGCTCAATTGCTCCCAGAGCGCTCAATGAATCGGATGCTGGTTTACAATATTTTATTATATGTCTTAAATTTTCTCGGATAGCGAGCAATTCGGCTGAAAAAATGGATGATAAACGATTCAGTTTAAACTTAATGAAAACACAGCCTACCCCTTAAGAGGTTTTTGAGTCTTCTGTAGAGGTGATTGTTTTCTGAATTTCTTTATATAATATAGTTAAGAGTTGTTATAATTTTGGAGTGAGGAAATATTGATTAATTTAAATTTAGTAGGTCATAATTTATTTAGAGAGGAGGAAAGGTCCATGGAGGGTAAATGGAAACAGAGAGAGATATTCAAAGGGAGGGATAGATATGTTTTCGGAGGAAATAAAGTCTGTAAATCTGTTGTTTGCTCCTTTTGTGTTCTTTGGCTTTGTTTGATCTAAATGAGTAAAAAATGGTTCATGATCTTGGGGTCTAGCTTCTAGGGAAGCTAAATATTTTATGAGAGCATGCATGCAGCGATTTGCAAGGGTAGGAGTGTTTGTAATACACTGAAAACTGGGAATACGAGAAGTGCGAAAAGCAACAACTGAAAGCCTAAGAGCCAGATGTTGAATAGGATCAAGAATTTTTAGATATGATGGTCCAGCTGAGTTGTAAATAAAATCACCGTAATCTATTTTTGGAAGAATTATAGAGTTATATATTTTTAGTAGGGACGTGTTATCTGAGCCCCGAGTGGTACTAGACATTTTATGTAAATTTAAGTCTTTTAGAATAATAGTTTTAAGATGAGTTAAATGTGGAATCCAGTTTAGTTTATCGTCGGAAATTAAACCTAGGAACTTAATATGATCTGCCATTTGGATTTCTGTTTTTGTGGATGGTTCGTGAGAAAATTTAAAATGAAAAAGGGACGGTGCTCTTTGAAATTTAATTTCTCTAATTAAAGAAGAATGTTGAATCTCCAGGTGATATCATACGCATGGGAAGTATCAAGAGTACGTGCTAAGAGAAGATGTTTTTTATGAAAAGCCGATTGTATATCTATTTCCAACCGTTCCAAATGCTCTACAGTTGATTTGCAAGTTCTTTAAGACTAAAAGGGATGTTATAAGAAAGATTTTCGGGGGTATTAAAATTTTTTCGTTATTATTTTTTCGATTTACAAATTAGAAAGAGTAGTTTTTATTTGAAGATATGGTCATAAAAAAGAGGCGAAAAATTCACACATTATTTTTTTGTCTGTGATCCAATTATCTTTTATTAAGAGGCCAGGAATGAATCTGGATGGAGATGATTTGATTTTGCATAGAATACTTTATTGAAGAGGTAAATACTGGCCAAGATAGAATTTTTGCTTGATTTATGATTCTTTTGGATGCATTTTTTAAAAGTTATGAAATTTTCATTTGAGGGATGTCTCTTAAATTTATTTAGGTTTTTTTTCCTAGCTTTTATGACTATTTGACAATCATTTGTCCAATAAGGGACTGGAGGTTTATTTTCTAAGAAAGATAATTTTGGAATTGCGACTGAGGCAGCTGATAAAATTTCGTGCTAAAGTTTTAATAAGTTTGAGTTAGAAAAGTTTGAATTAGGAGATTTGATTATAGATTTGTATAATCGTCAATCAGCTTTTTTGATATTTAATTTTGAGATGTTGAACTTAGAGGAAAAGGAAGTGTTAGCTGATCTCAAGATTATACGCTTCCAAAATGTCCCATTAAGAATCTAAAGACTTGAGGGTTAGCTAATGAAAAATGTTTGAGATAACTTAAATTAATACACGTTTCGATGTTTAGGCTCGTATCAATAGTCCTATGTTCTAAAGATGTATGAATGTATATGGTCAATCTTCCTAAAGCTTTTTATGCCTGGATTCTATTTAAATAATGACTGTTATAGTAATTTATAAGGAAAAAGTAATTCTCTTTAAAGTTAGTTTCATGGATGCACTAAATGGAAGGTTTGTAAGTTGATATAAGAAATTTAAAGTCCTCCATCCTCGGAGAGAAACTGTTTACATTCCATTGTATTATTGGATTGAAGCTTTTATAGTTTAGTTAATTACGAAAATGATTGCTTAAAGAATAGCAGAATGTTTTGGAGGAAAAGTATTTAATGGGAATGCTATCTTAATAAAGAATCATCTACTATCATTTTATTTAGTGATTTGATTGAAGAAGTAGGGGGATTTGGGAAGACTTTTGAAGTGAACTTTGAAGAACGGTGAAGAAAGGAGACCCTTGATGATCTGGATGGTAGCATTTTGGGCATATGCCTTGATTTGAACAACTAGAGGCAGTATAACCAAATTTTTGGCATTTAAAATATCTGAGAGGGTTTTGAATATGATGTGTTGTAGTAAATAGCCACATCGGCATACATTTGCTTCTTGGGTTGCCTATCTACTAGTATGCATTTACATCTACTATTAGATAGTTTCTTTTTATATTATTGTCTGTCACGTCAAAATGCGTTTTTAGAATAGTAATGGTTTTTTTTTTGTTTATGTGAATATGCTTGCTTATGTTTTGTGGTTAAAAAGATAAAATAAACGCTTAAAACAATTAGACTAAAGTTATTCCACAGAGTAAATTCCTCAGGTTAGGGGCACAGGGAAGGTCTAACTCAGTTTTTAGCAGAAGGTGGCAAAAAGCGTGAACTGTAGATTGCGGTGTGATCCGGAAAAAGTGTCGGAAAAAGGAAAAAGTCTTCAGAAACAAAATGTTCAACAAGCAGCAGCTATTATATGTGAAACCGTTTGATGGAAACTCGTACGTAAGATGGGAATTTCGTATAAAGTTATTGTTGGAACAACAGGACATTTTGAATGTTCTTACAGAGGAACCACCAACTGCAGGTACTGATGAGTATACAAAGTTTAAGAAAAATGACCTAATAGCAAGAACAATAATAATTCAATGCGTAGCCTACAATGTTTTGGAAATATTCAAAACCAAGACTACAGCAAAGGTAATAATGAGAAGTCTCAATAGTACATACACCAAAACCGGTATCTCAACGCAGGTAGTTTTACAAAGGAAATTTAGGAGTTCACTAAACATCTTCTTAACATCAATTTTTCAATTCCGATGTCATTTGTGTAAAAAATGGGGACATAAAAAGTTTGAGGGCCCAAGAAATAACAGGGGTGGAGGAAGAGGTCCAGGAAGAGGTACAATTGGGGCACTTGCAGCTCAACCATCCAATGACAATGAAGAATCCATATCCTTTTTAACTACAGCAGAAGAAGTATTGTTTTCAGACTCAACAAGTGACAATTTATATGTAAAATTTGTCATAGATAGCGGTGCAACTAATCACCTAGTCAGCACAAAACTAAGTGAGTTTTTAGTAAACAAAATGGAAATTTCTCATAATATAAATGTTGCCAAACAAGGAGAAGTATTATTGACAGAAATGAAGGTGATATTAAATTTCAAAGTAAAACCGGAAGGTCAATAACTATTAAAAATGTATGGGTATGTGAAAAATTATTCTACAATCTAATTTTTGTAAGACAATTAGAAGAAAGTGGCCTACAAGTAACTTTTAAGGATAATAAAATGTTCATTATGGAAAATAGTGAAGTTTTCTTGAAAGGAAGATTAAAAGGAAATTTGTATATAGTTTCCCTACGGCTTTTGTGATACCAAAAATACAATAGCCAATGTGACTGTTGGAGACAAGATGTTGTTACACAGAAGAATGGGACACTCTGCAAAGTATCTAGCACCAAATCTATGTGAAATTTGCATCAAATCAAAACAAACTAGGTTACGATTTTTAGAAACAAAAACAAACCATGTTAGATGTTGTAGAAAATTGCCTCGAGTGATATCTGTGGACCTATAAGCCCCCAAACATATGATGGTAAGCACAATTTTGTAACATTTCACAATTTTGTAACATTTATGGATCATTATTCCTATTTTTGTATATGTTACCTTTTAACCAAAAAGAGTGGGGTTATTGACAAATTTGTACAATTTATTTCAATGGTTGAGACTAAATTTAATACAAAAATTGAAAAACATAGCTGTGATAATGGAAGGGAGTATTCGTCTGAATCTTTTAAGAAATTCTGTTTAAAGAAAGTAATCAAGATTCAGTATACAGTTCCATACAACCCTAAACAAAGTGGTGTCGCTGAACGTTTCAACTCCACTATAATGGAAAAGGCAAGATATCTCATTTTTGACTCCCAACTGAGCAAGGAGTTTTGGGGAGAAGCTGTCAGGACTTGAATATATCTGAAAAACATTACAGAAACAAAGGCATTACAAGATAAGAGGACTCCAGCAGAGATTTGGTTCAGCCAAAAACCTAATCTAGAAAAAATCAAACTTTTTGGTTGTGCAGCGTACAAGTTAGTAGCTAAAGAAATACGAGAATCTAAACCTGACCCTCATTGCCAAAAATTGATTATGATTGGTTATGGAGACAATGAATACAGATTGTGAAATGAAGACCAAAACATGTAGTGATGATGGTAGAAATGTTATTTTTGAAGAAGTGAGTTCGAAAAATGAGCCAACTATAATTATTAACAGCGAAGAAAACCAAGAAAACATCAATAATAAGATAGAGGAATGAACACCAAATAAAAACCAACTAGAAATGCATGGCAAAAAGCCAGAGGAAAATAAAGAAAAAGAGGAAAATGAAGAAATTAAAGGGTCGAGAAAAAGTTCTAGACCAAAACGAACACCAGTTTACTTACAAGATTATAATCTCGAAGATGATGACATGAACTTATTCGCAGCTCTTTCAGCACAAAATATTTTGACAAATGTTCCAGAAACATATAGTGAGGCAATGGCATAAGACAATGGGTGGAAGAAAGCTATTCAAGATGAGTTAGCATCACTGGAAGAAAATGATACGTGGGAACTAGTAAAACCGCCCTGATAAAGTGAAAATTATTGACTCAAAGTGAGTGTTTCGGGAAAAAGAAATTGATGGTGTTGTGCAAAAGAAAGCGCGTTTAGTGGCTCGAGGCTTCAAACAATATTCGTTAAGTGAACATGTGTACGCACCAGTAGTAAGAATGGCTACTATAAGAGTGCTTTTATCCTTTATATGGAGAAAAATGTATATATGCAACAACTTGATGTAAAGTCAGCTTTACTTAATGGAACGTTGAAAAACCCAGTTTACATGGTACAACCGAAAGGTTTAATAAGTGATGATCCATGTTTTGTAACTTAAAAAGGCTCTTTATGGCCTAAAGCAAGCCCCCAAATGTTGGAATTCCCTTTTTAATGAATGTTTGGAAAAATCGGGTTTTCAGCGATCCAAAAAAAATTTAATCAAAAAGGGGTTGCATAGATTTAATATGTATAATTGTAAACCTTCCAATATACCAATGCAGCCAAAATTACAATTTAGTAATGAAAACAATTTAACTAATGACAATCTTCCCTACCGTGAACTAATAGGGTGTCTAATATATATTATGCTTGGTTCCAAACCAGATCTGAGTTTTTCAATTACATATTATCGCCAATTTCAAGTATGTTTTAGCACTGAACACTGGAATTATTTAAGGAATGTTTTGAGATACTTAAAACAAACTGAGAATTATGGTTTGAAGTGCATTAAAAGTGACAATTCCAATATTCAGTTACATGCCTATATAGACTCTGATTTTGCAAATAATTCCATAGATCATAAAAGTATTACAGGATTTTTAATAAAAATTAATAACAATGTCATATATTGGAAAACAAAGAAACAAAATATTATAACTTTATCAAATGCAGAATCAGAGTATATTGCCTGTATGTATCAGCCTGTATAAGTGAATGTTTATTTTTGGGACAATTGTTAACTGAAGTTTTACACTTTAATGTTTTTCCTATTTATATTTACGAGGATAACCAATCTTGCATTAAGATGGCTTCAGTTTTCGAAACTAGAAGAACCAAACATATTGACATAAAACACCACTTTATGAGAGAATGTATAGAACAAAAACAGATTGTTTCAAATTATGTATCATCAGAAAATCAGCAAGCTGATATGCTTACAAAGGCTTTAGCTGGTTCAAAATTTAAATATTTTAAAAACTCTTTAAATATTGTACAGATTCAACAGAATAATGCTTGCTAATTTTAAGTTGATTTAAAATTTTGTTGAAATTTAATATTTTGTACTTTTTTATATGAAAAATTCTTTGCTAATAATAATTCTTGTTCTGTTTAGGTAAAACAAAGAAAAGCAAACGTTCACAGAATTGAAGGTGCGTGTAGTAAATAGCCACTCCTGCATACATTTGCTTCTTGGGTTGCCTATTTAGTAGTATGCATTTACATCTATTAATAAATAGTTTCTTGTCATATTATTATGTTGGTTACATTGGACAGTGTTGTCTTGTCTGTCACGTCAAAATGGGTTTTTAGAATAGTAATTGTTTTCTTCGGTTTATATGATTATGCTTGCTTATGTTTTGTTGTTAAAAAGATAAAATAAATGCTTAAAACAATTAGACTAAGGTTATTCCACAAAATAAATTCCTCATGTGTGACACGTAGGGAATACCATCCTGCATTTATTATTGGAGAGAGTGAGTGTGTCTTGAAAAACAAAATAAAAGTGGCCAAAGTTTTCGATTATCTTTTTTGTTTGGTTGGATTTGGTTTTAATTACTCCTTGTAAGTATAGATTTTCAAGGATTGCTTCACCCGAACAATTAGCCAGATCCAGACAGTAACGACTCCTTTCAAAATATTTAAGGAGTTATGAGGAGAAGTAGTAACTTCTAAAGTATGCAATGTTTTTAAATTTTCTGCTAGACGAGATCGTTTCTCTTTACTTACTTCAATTAAAAGAGTACCATCCTTTTTTTTGTATCTTGAAGTGTGCAAGTGTGCCAAAATAATCTTAAAGTGATTTATCTAAAACAAAGGAAGAAATGTCCCTGAAAGAACCGTCTTTCCCTTTTACTACGAAAAATTTGTTATAAGCGATAATTGTCTCTTGGGGGGATTCTACATTACTAAAATATATTTCGTAATAATAATTCTCTCGTAGTTATTATATATATATATATATATATATATATATATATATATATATATATATATATATAGGTTGATTGTTTCAATATCTTGTTATTAAACATGTTTGTTAAATTTAGAGTAAAAATGCTTTAAAAAAGCAATTTACAATGAAGAAATGAAAAATGTAAGATTAAATTGAAGTTCCTCTGAATAAAATAGGGTTGACTATTTTTTTCTGTTGGGTTTTGGAAACAAGACTGTTTGTTTTATGGAAAAATCAACACAGCCTAGACCCTGGGTATAATATATAATGGCCGTAATTTTTAGGAGTATTATTGAGAATACTCGATTGATGTGGCTCGCTGCTACTTGAAGGAAATCCGTAGTATAAATTAAAATACTAAAAATTCGAAATTTTGATTTCTAATTTTTATTTTTAAATTAAACCGTAGCAATTGTTTAGGTACACATCACCTTTTTCAGATTCAGTACGGAAACAATTGTTATGGTTTATTTAAAAAATAAATAGTGGAAATTAATTAGTTCGTATTTTTAGTATTTTACTTTATTATTGGCAGCAAATTTTATGATTTTTCCATGCAAAATATATTCACCTACACTTTCACTGTAAGTAGAGAGTGAAGATATGCGGGGAAAATTCCTTAAGTCAAAATTTCGATGCGTAGCATCCAAATATTTTATTATTATATTTTTTGCATATCGGTTTGAAATATCATTATTAGATAGGGTCTTTAGTGATTAAAAAAATATATAACATCTAAGGGCTGACAAAACAGTTTTAGTAAAGTTTTTAAATGGCTTAAAATATTGTTTCTGGATTTCGATAATAGATAGAATGTTTGATGTTTCAGATAAAAATATTTGATAGTTTGTTGTCAAAGCTCATATTTAGTCCAACATTTAAAAGATACTTTAGGATGATTTTGCGTACTACACAGTATTTTGGATATACATGTTTTTAGATTAAGAATTGACAGCTGTCAAACTGTGAAAAATGGGAACATAATTTGGGTCTGAAATCTTACTTTCAAATGAAGTTATCAAATCAGAATCTAATGGATATTGTTTCCAGCCTGCCCAATAGGGACTGGATATATATATATATATATATATATATATATATAATGTGTTTTCATTCCGGGTGTACATCCGTTCACTACTGTCGTTCTGAAAAGAACAGTTTGTGACAGCGATTTACTTCCTACTTTTACACGGTTGTCTTATCATACTAAAACTAGAAAAACTAACACCATACTTCAAAATGCTAGTGAGGCGTTATTAAAAGAACAAATCCATCAAACTAGAAAACAACTAGCCGAGACAGAGAAAGAACTTTTAAAGTTACACCTTAAACTAAGTAACATTATTCACCCTTTATTGTGGAATCGCATAGAAACTTTGGCTTTTTGGCGAACAGAAACAAATAAGAATATTAAGACAGATAAACTTTTGAAAAAGTATGACAATCTTCTAAGAAAGTCGAGTCAGCCACAAAGATCGTCAGTAGTCGTCGATAAATTAGTACATAATATATCATCCTACAGTCTCTCAGAAAGTGAAAAATCCGTACTGAGTAAGGGTTTTAATTTTGCGATATCTCCTAAGGAAATCCCTAAAGAAGAAATAATAGCTGGAGTGGAAGCTGTCCTTGACTCCTCTGAAGAAACAAAAGCAGAGGAGATTCGACAAGAGGTGGCAAGAATTTTAAGATCAAGCAAAACACCAAAACAAAACCTAAATGCCACTGAACAAAGGGCCCTAACAAACCTCCGAAAAAATAAAAACATCACAATCCTTCCAGCAGATAAAGGAAACGCAACTGTGGTTATGAATACTCAAGATTACGTACAAAAAATGCAGGATATCCTACAAGACAATTGTTATAGGCCTGTTCCAAGGGACCCGACAACGTACCTAGAAAAAACAACTAAAAATAAAATAAAAAGTTCACCAATAAACCTCGAAATTCAACAAAAAATCATACCACGGGAAAAGTCGAGCAGATGTCCTAAACTCTATGGTTTACCAAAAATACACAAACCAGGCGCGCCTATCAGACCTATTGTTAGTGCTGTTAATTCGCCGCTACAAAAACTGGAGAAATACCTTTCTGAAATTATGCAACCAACTGTAGAAAAAGCTGATTCATTTGTAAAAAACTTGGAGCATTTCACTCGAATTATACGAGATATCGTCCTTGAAAAAAACGACATCATAGCAAGCCTAGATGTCAAATCGTTATATCCCAGTATTCCCATCGACGAAGCATTGGACAAGATTGCTATGAACGAGGATTTCCAGGCACATATAATAGAACTCTCGAAGCATTGCCTCAAAAATACTTATTTTTCTTTCAACGGGCAAATGTATAAACAAATGGATGGTGCTCCAATGGGGCCTCGCTATCACCAGTAGTCGCGAATTTATTTATGATATACTTCGAGAAAGAAGCTCTTGAGAAAGCAAGTTTAAAACCCAAATTATGGATTCGTTATGTGGATGACATATTTATTATATGGCAACATGGTCATGCAGAGCTCGAAAAATTTCTGACTCACGTAAATTCAATCCACCCCAGAATACAATTTACTCTAGAGTTAGAGGAAAACAACAAACTACCATTTTTAGATGTTTTGGTCACAAAACTACATAACGGACATTTCGAATACACCGTGTATAGAAAACCAACACATACAGACAGATATTTAAATGCAAAATCACATCATCACCCAGCACAAATTCAAGCTGTGGCAAATACTCTAATATCTAGATCCGTGCGACTAACTGAAACACAGACGAGACAAAACGAACTTAAGGTAATATCTAGTGCTTTAAAGAAAAATGGCTACACAAATCGCACCATAGAGAAAGCTATTAATGCACAAGTTTCCCGAACAACAAACAACAAAAAATATGAACCGGTAAAGCAACGAGTAGTCTTACCATATGTAAAAGGCACAACAGACAGAATCGGAAGAATTCTGAGGAAACACAACATACAAACAATACACAAGCCACAAACAACTATAGGTAACCTACTCGGAAACCCAAAAGATAAAATCAAACTGGAAAACCACGGAGTGTACAGTATTCCGTGCCAGGACTGTGAAAAGTTGTACGTAGGGCAAACTAAAAGGCGAATATCAGCAAGAGTGGAAGAGCATAAACTCAGCATCAGAAATAAACAAACAACCTCAGCTTTATTCCTACATCATCAGGAAACCGGCCATAAAATAAATTTCGATGGGTGTAGGGAGATTGCCAATATAGAACATTATAAGACCAGAATAATCCGAGAAGCCATAGAAATTGAAAAGCAAGGTGATTT
Source organism: Kuschelorhynchus macadamiae (assembly GCA_030620095.1). Lineage (NCBI taxonomy): Eukaryota > Metazoa > Arthropoda > Insecta > Coleoptera > Curculionidae > Kuschelorhynchus > Kuschelorhynchus macadamiae. The sequence continues at coordinate 260,022 of JAUTXW010003151.1, read as the reverse complement.
AAATAAAAGGGACGAATCATTAAAACTACCAACAGTATGGAAGACAATAATAGACAAATCTAAAATCGCAAAAACTCAAGCGCAATTAGCGCAACAACAACAGCACCATCCGGAAAACATAAATAACGACCAACGCCTGCGCAGATATAACCTTCGGCCCCGAGTGGGGGTATAAAAGGAAGCGTCGCAGACACCAACACTTCAGTCTCTATTCGGACGCGAGAAAGAAAGCTTCGAAAATGCCAAATGTGATTTTGGCCAAACGTCAGCAAAACTGTTCTTTTCAGAACGACAGTAGTGAACGGATGTACACCCGGAATGAAAACACATTGTATTTTTCCATCCGTGAAGGAGTAAAAATCAACATATATATATATATATATATATATATATATATATATATATATATATATATATATATATATATATTTATAAATATATATTTAATCGAAATGTCACATTATGATACATTACCGCTTCCTCTACTTTAGTTTCTCTAGCAGAAACGAAATCAAAACATAATAAACAAAATAAATCTGTAAAAAGTCTGTCTTGCTGTAAAAATATGCTGACTGAGGTTAAAAAACGCTATAATATTTTATTGGGGATAAATGTATACACCGGAGCGGCATTATTTCGCGATAGTCCTTAATAAAAGCTTTTTTTTACGTCTAGACGTATTAGCAGAAAAAGAATTTGGATTATGCCGCGTGCAAAAGATATTGATAACTTTTTTGTAGGCATCTCAGCATTTTCGAGAAAAACAGATACTCATTTCACTACCAGATGAAACTTAATTAGTTACAAAAACAGATATTTAAAAGAAGGTCAAATAAAAATTTTGTGAAATACGCAACAGTGTAGAAAACATGGTAATAATTTCGGTGTGTTCCTAACTCGTTCACTTATTTAAAGATGTTTATCGGAGTGAATCAAAAACCAAGTTGTAGTGTTACATAAAAATGTCTTTTTTTCTACTACTTGAAAAACCACTAAGATATCACCATAACTTGTATTTTTTAAAGGGAACACCTTGTATATTACATGTCCGTTAACTGTGTTTCTTCTTGCAGATTATAAATATATTTGGTATGATAACGTTATTTCAAAGAGTCACAAGAGGCAGCGCCTTAGAAACAGACGCTAAACGCTCTATTACCTAGTGGAGTCCATAAGAATATTTTGTCCCTTCTTCTTCGGATTTTTCAAATTTAAAGATAAAATTATCAAACCAGATATATTTATACACTGCAAGAAGAGACCCATTTGAAGGTCACATAATATAGAGGGTGTCCGATTAAAAAAGACAATTTGTCTGATATCGTGAAAAATTGTTAGTCTAAAAAAATCTTTTTATTGGTGGCCTAGGGGCACCTTAGAGCAACCTGAGGTTAGCTTGAAAACCATGCGCCCAACATCGCATCGTGCTTTATTCAGCGCCTGTATAGACTGCTTTATGCATCCTTAGCCTAACTCATTCCCAATTGTGCTCTAATAAGTACGCATCTTTAGAAATGGAAGTGAAATATTTTATTCCTACGGGAACCTAAACTGAAATTTTCCTCTGATTATAATGTTTAAAAAAAACTAAAACTTGTTATTTTTGTATATTACGATTATATAATAATCATTTCAGTTTTAGATCATGTGATGAACAGAATAGATCAATTTAGTAAAATTTGTATCCTTATCTATTCAAAATCTTGTAACTGCTATTCTAAAAAATTCAATTTTAATGATCCTCAATTTTGGAGACTAATAAATAGCTAAAAGCATATAATATTCGAGATTATGCCGGATATGGATGATAATTTGCTCACGTATAGGAGCCCAAACAGAAGCGTAGTTTTAAGCCAAGACGTAGTACATTCCAAAAAATACGTTTTCTTAGGACGTGGAGCGGTAACACCTACATGAATTTAACTCTCATCACCTCAGTTACAAAAAACATTTAAGATGAAGATTACGAAAGCAAAACATACAAATCATCGAAAATATTAATAATAAATAAAAAAGTTTTATACATTTTCTTACAAATCAAATTTTTTTATGTGACTTTTTCACTCTTATAATGTCATGTCAATACGAATAAAGCATTTTCGAGAATTTACCTGTTTTAAATCGAATAAATAGGTAACATCAAAATTTTATCAGCTTCTTGAACCAATCAGCATCCCAAACCAGGCAACCCAATCCAGTTTTAAATTGATAAAATTTTATTTCCATGGTTACGCTCGTTGATAAAATTATTATTTAACCTGTCAAGTAGTTGTCAGTCAATTTTTTTCAGAGAAATGATGAAAAGTACTTCAAATACGTGTTTTTGCCAAGTCATCCATTTCGCATCAGTTTATGGATTTTTGTAAAGAACGGCAGTTCGAATTGCATTCCTCTACTCCTATAAGTAAAATTGCTGGTATTCTAGAGAACTGGGGTTTTAATATGAATAGGATAAACGGAGAAGACTAGGCTACTAATGATCTAGGGAAAATATTTTAACGAATTCAAAATATCCTTTGATCCGTTTAGTGACATACGTTTTAAAAAAAGCTCGTGATGTGCGTAATACGAAAAGAATAGTATTACAAGAAAGCTTAGATAAAAGAAAGGTTAGTATGAAGGCTTTAACTATCCAAGATATGTTATGGCTTCCCGCTAAGAGGAAAATTGTCCAGATGGTTTGCAGAGAAAATTATTCTATATATTCTTTTGAGGAGAAGAAATGAAGCGGCCAATTTCAAAATATAATATCTTTCTTCAAACATGAGATGATTATCAAGGGTAACTTTACTGGAAGAATCGAGTATAATTCCTTATTTTCTAAAACAAATCAAGGTGGATTTAAAAGCTGTGCTAGTAGTAAGTGACTAATTCGAAATAAAATCAACGTTGATTTTTGTCCAGTAAGCTATTACAGAAACTTTTGTCTATTTGTCCATTAGAAAAGTAGTGCTTGGTTCAAATAAACGCCTTTAGGTATCAATTCTCTCGCAAAATGAACCAAAACTTCTGCAGAGAAAATTGGCCTTTTTGCAAGAAATACCAAGATCACTAATCACTTTCATTTCTCCTTTGAAGTATCAATTCTTGTGAAACATTGTGTTAATGAGCAAGAGTTAATAAAACTCACCGGGCAGGCTAGGAGTAAGACAATTAAACATGCTCAACAACTGGATCCAGTGCACCATTCCAGCTTGATGGAAAACATGAGGAACAAAGATAAAAAACAAACTCCACCTCAAAATTCTTAGAAAATCCTCCTGTGGCAGTCTACGAAAGCAACGAAAATATTAAAATCCGATTACATATCAAAATTGTACGTTTAATATTATTAACTATTATAAAAAGGTAACTTTAGATTTATTGCATGTTTATATTCATATTAAGGTTTATTCTGATTTGTTTGAATTAAATAAAGGTATTTATTCCTGCTCTTCTAGATCGGTGTTAATCTTCCTGCTATAGCGAGAACGAAATCATTTGAAAATTTTGCAGCGAAAAATGTTCTCTTGTCTTATTCAAGTTTGTTGCTGTTTAGCAATTTTGCTCATGACATTTTTACCAAAATCACTCGCCTCATAGCTCGTGGTTTTGCTGAAAGATGTCATTCACGAAATTGCCCAGCAAGAAATTTTCATAACAATCGAAATATTTCCGGATAAATTTTCTCTTTCGTGCTATTATATATGAAAAATAAACCTAATCTATTATGGAAGAACGGGTAATAATTACTTGCAGAATATCCCTATAATAGGCCTGTACACTAGTTTAATGCAATATCCCGAAGGTAGAGGGGCGGCGGCGACAACCGTTACGTTCTCACAGTTTTTTCACAATTTCGCAGTATAAATATTTTGGAAGAAATTGCCATCAAACCAGTATATAACGAACTTAAAAAAATTGCTTCTATTTATGATAAAAATATATTTTACATTTTTTTCGCCATAGGTTGATTATACTATTTTTTTATCTTTTTTATTTTGTTGAGCTAAATAAAGCATCCATATATAATGATACCTCAATTATTGCAATATATAATTTAACACCATCCAAAAGTAACATTTAACTAATTATGAACGATTTTTAAAAAAATATTTGTGCAAAAAACGTGTAGGTCATATTTTATAAAAAAAATTGATTGGGAATTATTTGAGAAATTAGATTTTAAAATTATTACCTTATTATATTGAGATCATCTTTTTGCTGATATGAAAAATAAGCACTTAATCACTCCACATGAAAGTAATGTTAAGGACACTTTTTACCAAGTTTTCAGACTTGGTTAATCCAAAATTGTTTTGTTGAAAATTATATTCACAGTGACAACAAGCACAAAAATTTTCACAACTTCATTCACCGATACCTAATACTGCTGGATCGTAGCTATAAACGAAACGCACGCGGTATCGAAAGGACTCCACGTATAGACTGAATTTCAAATTCGCAATGTTGGAGACGGTTTGACTCCTGAAAATCGCGCAGAATCCTATCCGACGCCGGAGAGTTGATCCTGAAATTTTCGTTATGCAGGACCTTTCCATCCTTCCAATGATTTCGGGAGAAGTTACAGAAACAAACTTGGGTTTGGCGGTTTTCTGGGAAGGCAATGGTTTGCTTTGTAATAATTGAACATATTTTTCTCACTGGTTTTGGCGTTTGACAAAATGGTTTTTCCTAATTTTGTTTCAAATTTCTAACTAAAACCGAATATGTAAAGGATTACCTTAAATAATAAAATTATTTTTTTTTAGCTTTGAAAACTGAAGTTTTAAGCAGCAATACTCTTACAAGCATGTGTTTTTTGAGAAACAAAATCCTTGTGGGATACCATGGCATGATACTTACAAATGAGGAATCAGCATTTGGAAAATAATTTTAAAATGTTGATGTTAACAGCTATTTGAAACACAAACCACATAATAATTCAGGTCAGATGTAGTAATTACAATGTCTGGTTTTCGTTGAAACGTAAACGGTTTGATTAGTATTTTCCAATAAATGTTTCATAAATATGTAATTGATATTAATATGTTTGCCAAATGACGTTTAGTTTATTTTTAATGAGTTGCGCAAATAAATTGCCAAAATAATATTTTCGGCAAAATGATTTCACAAAAATGACCTGCATGCCATATTATCGCGTCCAAAATTATTCATTCGCCAAATTAAATTCTCCCAAAATAATCTGAAATAAATGGCGTATCTGCAAAATGGTTTTTCTCCAAAATATTCGAACCAAATCGCACAAAGGCCTTTTTATTGTCACTCTAGGAGAAAATGAAAAACAATATAGTTTGGAATTATCCATTTGACGTTTTGGCTTCGATTGCACAACGCATCTTTAGTTTCCGCTAAAAAAATTATTAAAAACCAACACTTAAGCGTGAAACACAAATAATTTATATTTTTAAATGAATGTAAAATAACTGACTGATAAATGTCAGCATTAAAAAAGGTGTTGGTCCAATTTTTTAAGTGAAATGATGTATTTGTATCAAAAAGTGGTATATTGTTTTATGGTTAGAAGAAAAAATGATCTTTACAATTTTTTCCAATATCCTCTACAAACAATATAGATGGTATTGTTGTTGTTGAGGAAAAAGAATAAGGGATGTATCGATGCTTACTGACATGAATTAACAATAGTTAAAGAGAAAAATGTCGATAGTCACCGATAATTATTGATAATCATCAATAACTGTTTTAAAACAAAATCTATTTAGGTAGTCTGTGTCTCCCGCGTTTTTTCTAAAACGTTTTCGTTTTCGCCTACGGCTATCAAGCTTCTCTGAATTATCGGTCTATATATAACTATATACAAATATACACTGTGGTCCAGATTAAATGGGAAGGTTTTTTACATCTTAATCACTTTCTTATTTTTTGGCCGATTTCGATGATTTTTTAATATGCTGCTTCATTTCTGAGTGCACGAAAATTTTTTTATGCAAAATGCGCTAAAAACTCGTATTGTTTTACGTTGATTTTTTAAACCTTTCTTAAATTTTTTGTTCCGCCATTTTTTACTAGTTTATCACTACATCACACTCAATACTTGCACAAAATTTGTAATTAATGTAATAAACAGTTTTTTAGGCCGAATTTTAACTATTTTATTAGAGTGACATTTTGGGTTCATCCAAGATGTTACCAGTTCATTTCTATGTAACACTTGATTTGTGTGCCAAATTTGAGGTAATTTGGATAATTAGTTTTTTTTTTGTGATAATTTTTTAACATTTCCTCAGACTGACATTTTCTTCCCCCATATTGGATATTTACCAAAATGTTACCAGGTCATTCTCATAAGATCTTTAGATTTTGTCCAAAATTTGATGTCAATCAAGTGAGTAGATCTTTAGCTATGCTCCAATTTGATAGGCAGACAAACTGATGAAATAGAGAAAGTATATTTTTGGACATCTAGAAACGCTAAACCTTGAATTTATGTAAAATCTTAAAGGGGATTTTTTCCACAATAGTAAACATTGTATTCGGATGCCATTTTGTTTAGCCATCTTGAAGTCGTAACCCAGTTCTACCAGTTCATTTTTATATAACTCCTAATGTTTGCATTGAATTTGGAATCAATCTAATAATTGGTTTTTTCATGCTGATTTTTTAAATATTTTATTGAGCCGCCATTTTAGATACGTACCAAAATTTTACCGGTTGATTTCTATGTAATACTTGATTTTTATGCAAAATTTCAAATCAATTAGGTAAGTAGGTTTTAGTTACAATTTTTTAAAATTTCGCCAGGCCGCCTTTTTTAATTCGTACCTACATTTTACCAGATGATTTCTACATATACTAGTTTTTTGTGCATAATTTTCGGTAAGCTGAATAAGTAGATTTTTAATAATATTTTTTTTTACATTTCATCAGACCGATATTTCGTTCCGCCACATTTGATTTTTACCAAAATATAACCATTTCATCCCCTTATAACCCTCAATTGATGTGAAGGTCTGTAAAAACCTGAGAGGGTAATTTTATCTCGATTGTAATACTTCCCTTTTACGAGGGAACTAAAAATAAATTGTTGTCAAAAAATCTACAAAACAAGCTTTTATCAGTAACGCACTAAAAAGTACAAGTTTAAAGTTAAGTAAGGTAATTTACCTAAAAATGTTTTTTCTGTATATGAATTCTACGCCTAACAATTCAATAACTATGCCAAAAAGCGTGGGACGCTTTTTGGTTACATGTCTTTGAGAAGCATGTACTTCTAATTAACTTCGAGAAAACGTTTTACGGTTTTTCGCATAGTCATTGAATTGTCAAGGGAAGAATGCATACATGGTAATAAAGTATTTTAAGTAAATTACATTTTTTTGTACTTTTTAGTGCATTACTGATAAAAACATGTCTTCTAGTTTTTTTATAACTATAATTTATTTGAATTAGTTAAGAAAAATCTGCATAAAAACATGAGCAATTTTAATGATTTTAGCACCAGCTTTTATTACCTAAATACTGCAATCTAAAATTCATGAAAACATATTTTGTAAATTATTTCAAAGTTCTGCAAGGTATCAAAAAGTCTAACGTAGAAAGCTTTTTGTAAAATAAACCAGAAAATTTGATAAAAGTGCCAAACTAGGTAAGTGTCATTATAGACAACCATGTCGTGATCCAAAAAAATTTACATCTCGTATAATTTCCTGAAATCGGAACTGAATATTCACTTTATAGAAACGAAAAAATTTGATTCAAATATATCTAGGAATATAGAAGGCACCTCAAGAAAACGAGTTAATATTTATTATTTTAAGTTCATACCAACACTTTTTACATATTTTCATGTATAGAAAGGCTCATTAAAATATTGGAACGGAATTTCCAGAAACCCTGTTCATTAAAAAAGTTCAAACAAAAATTATGTCTGATATGTGTTGCCTTTACTCGTGTTTCGACGACTTAACAGAGAATATTTTTTGTTTTTTTTCGTCATCTTAATATAAAAATTAATACATACATCCTATGAAAGCCTCTTTCAATAATTTTCATTACACAAAAACATCTCTTAACATCACTTCTATTGCGATGACAAAATGTTGTCCCTATATTCCTCCACCTTACGAATACGGCTTTTGCAGCTTAAACGTAGCGACCTATTCAGCTCTATAGTTCTTCTGCTGCTTTTAGGTGTTATTATATACAGGATAATATTTTGTTAACATGGGAGTTTTAAGTGTAACAATTAAGTCTAACAACAATTACATGTATTTTTAAAATTACTATTTGAAATCTATGAAGAGCGTCTACAACAAACAAATATTTTGAGTTGTTTTTTTTTACTGTACAAACAAGTGCAACTAATAACTTATTTCAAAAATTGGACTTTTTCCATATTATACAATATTTTAGTTAGTGTAAACATGTGGAAAGTATCTTAATATAAAATATTTTATATTAAAATCAGTTAAAAAACATCTTTCCATGCCCGAAATACGATTATGCAAAAATTTACAAAATGGAAATATACAACTTTTAGCCTTTGATTTTTGGTTCACCATGTAGTTTACGAGATATGTTGCACTAGCAACAAAGTTATTTATAGAGTCGACAACAACATACTAAAATATTAAAGGAAGTTTCACCGAAAATAAGTTTAATTTGTGTCATCTCATTTAAAACTCTCTATTTAACTATTCTTAAAATAATTAATTATATCAATGGAGAATTTCAAAATTAAAAAAAAATTGTTAGCCTAATATGGTTTAAATAAATATATGCTACATTACAATTTTGTTTTAAACAAGGTGTATATAAAGTAGAATTGGGTTGGCGGACTACGTTTTTACAATTAATTTATTTTCAAATTGAATGCCCCATGTTTTTTTTATGAAATATATTTTATAATTTAAACATTAATTTATAGGTTTTAAGTATGCAATTAGACAACGTACAGGGTCTGGCATAAAAAAGTTACAAACCAAAGTTCGTATTTTTTAAACAGAACACCCTGTATTTGATCCGAAATTTGAAATATACTTTTTTTATATATAACAATATATGTTTACATTTAGTTGATTTTAAGCTATGACCACTTAAACATTGATTTATGCTAGTTTTCCTAACGCCCGGAACTTTTCTATTTATGAAAAAACAATAATAATTTAAAGCAATTTATTACAGCAAGAACAACAATAATAACATCAGTCATTCCTTTTACTTCCCCGATCTTTTTACAGGCATTCTTCATTTGACGTCGGCAATTTTGCAAAGGCGTTTTCTATAAAAAGTGTATTTCTTTGATTCTGATTACCAATTTTATGGCTAATCATTTTTTTTAAGACATCAATGTTTTCTAGGCAATGTTTGTTAATTCAATTTTTGAATTGTCCTCAAACAAATTTATCCATCGGCGTCATATCAAGGTAATTTGCAGGATAAGGAGTAACCTCGTTTCTCAAAAATTGATAATTAGACTCTCCAGTTAAACTACCTAAAAAGAAACATTGGCCTGTTATTTGATTTTTCAGTGTCTACCCATTGGTAGAACGGCGACCTTAAAACGCATATCTTACGTAAAATTTGAATGATTTCTACTGTTCAGCACCTAACATTTTGTTTGCTGGGTACATTACTAGTAGAAAAACTGGATTCGTCGAATCATAAATTGTTTTTAAATAACTCTCTGTTACTGTTTAATCTGTTTAACATACAAGTGCAAAAATTAATTCTTTGATGCTTTTGAACTTTACGATATTTAAAAGATCTAAATTTATTTTGACTCAAAATTTTACGTATAGTTAGTCTCACTTCCGTAATTTCGTAATTCAAAGCATATCCTTAGCTCTTTCGACCCTAGTCTAGTCTAATTAAATTGATTGGATTTTCGTCAGAATTTTAAAGAATATTTAAATCTGTATGTTTATAACTCCCATGTTTCCATTTTTCCTTCCAAGGTTAGAAATTCTTCTAAACCTCTCAAATACACGTTTTGTAGCAAAGCCATTATAATTACTTTCAATACATAAAATAACTATGCCTTGTTACTCTTGAGAGAATACACCATTGTCACATGAAATAACTCCGAATTCTCTCACTAAATTACTCTGAGTATAATTTGAAATAGAAAAGTCCGGTGGGTTAAAAAAAATAGCATAAATCAATATTTAAATGGCTCTATAAAACAACAATTGAATTCTGACATATACTGTTTTATATATAAAAAAATATCCTAAATTTCAAGTAGATTTCAAATTTCGGATCAAATGAATATTAAAGAGAGTTTCACCCAAAATAACTTTAATTTGTGTCATCTCATTTAAAACTCTCTATTTAACTATTCTTAAAATAATTAATTATATCAGTGCAGAATTTCAAAATTAAAAAAAAATTGTTAGCCTAATATGGTTTAAATAAATATATGCTACATTACAATTTTGTTGTAAACAAGGTGTATATAAAGTAAAATTGCGTTGGCGGACTACGTTTTTACAATTAATTTATTGTAATTAATAAACTTTAACTTATAACTTTTTTGTGGCCGGCCCTGTATAGTGTTTAGTAGCAAATTTAGGCATTATTTTCCAGAATGCTAAATAAACAGGTTAAGGGATGGTGCAAAAAGGATGCATTAGGTTAAATTTTTCTTAAATTTCATATTTTAGAATGAAAACCTACAGAAAATGCTAAACATTTCTATAATTTTAACAAGTCAAGCATAACGTGGTTTATCCATCTAACAAATATCAGAATTTCAAAATTTCTAAAAACGCGGAACACTAAACCCGAACATATTCAGAACGCTTATCTTAATTTTAAAAGTTGAAACATTTAGTGTTTCTTATTCGTCAATTGAGAGATTAATAACACAAAACAGCAAACATAACTCTAAATTTAAAACCGCAATTTTTTATCTAGCAAGATGCTATGCTAAGGGTTGCATCCATGTTTAAAGGAGGATAGAAAATATCAACAAAATGACTTAATAAATACCAAGTCATTTCAAAGAGAGGTTAATTCATCGAGTAATAAAGCTTTTCAGAAATGCCACAGCCAAGCCGTTAGAAGAGCTAAATCGCATCATGTTGAGTCACGTATTTTGAAATGTTTAGAAACAAGCAGTTTAGTTCTGTTAGGATCTTTTAAATTTTACTTTAAATTTGATTTTTAAGAAATATATTGTTGCGGTTATTTAGACTTATAATGTTAATAAGTATTCATTATATTTTTTTCTATTTTACAATAATAAAGACGTCTTTCCGATTTACAAAGTAGTGTCCTACTGTCCCTCTTTTAGATACTACTTTTTTTTCTCGAATTTGTATCCGGTCACGTCTCAAAATTGAAAAACAAAAAATATGTGAATTTAATTGCCATTTTTGGCAGGCATTGTCACCAATTTGAAAATATTCAACAGTAAATATGTCTCTCAAAAGATAATATTGTTTTAAAATATAGTGTAGTAGAAAAAATAACAAAAAATACCTCTTTCATAAAATATTTAATCACCCTCTTTTTCTACCGTAAAGCTCGTGCTATAAAATCATGTCTTATAAACCTATGGTTTTAGTATACTATTCTGCATTTACATTGTCCACAAATATTATAAGCATTAGAATAATCGGAATATGTATAAGTTGCCAAAATTATGGTTTGGTCCGGAGCTATAATAACGTGCATGGTCTGCCCCAAAATTTTAAATATTTTAAGATCTCGCTCTAAAATACGAATTTTGAAGAACGTTAAGAGGAATAGGTTTCAGAAAGACCTAAGTACAAAAAAAAATGTGTCAAATTCACTTAGTACCAGATCTAAAGCCTCTTGCCTATGAAAGACGAGATGTGTTTACGATGCATCGTTCTTTACACCCCACAATAAAATTATAACCCAGGGTTCATTAAATCAATTACATGGAGAACTTGTAAAACTTGTGATAACATCAATAATTATAGTTGGCAGAAAAAATCCATTCGCATTGGAAAATTTAATGTTTTTAAAAATGTGGCTACGAGTATAGAGGAGCAAAAAGGAACATATAACAGTTTCAGCATTAGGAAAGCCTCTTTTATATGGTGTAACTGTCATTTGAATTTAATTGATGACTGGAGTGTTTTAATTTTTACATAGCTCGCCTTCCGTTTTTTTTTTTGATATTACAAAAATAATGTCGCTATTATTTTTTTTTTCGTTGTTAATTGAAGTTATTTTTCGCTTTCTAGCTTTTTTATGTCTTACTTCTTACAATGGTTATTTCTTTTTCGGGTTATTTTTCATTAGAGTTCAGGGGGCGTTTGTTTATGCTGCTCTAAGTGTTTTATATTATCTTCTATTAAGTCGTCATTTGTGTAAATTTTATTTTCATATTTTTTAGTTTTCCGTCCAAAGATGTTTTTTTTGGGCATATATTTACCAACAGATCAAATCTTGCAGTTGTTAGTTGCCGGTGTAAATGCTTTAGGGATCTTTTTATGGAAAGTGTGTTAAGTTTCAACTTAACTTAAATGTGCATAGAAACCACTTAAGTTTTTGTATACTGATCATATTCTTTCAATTTGGCATTTTATTATTTTGTTTGTGGTAGATTTTTGTCTTTAATCTGCTGTTTCATTATATTTCTAGTTCTAACATGTATGTTTTTTAAAATCGCTTCCCATGTGATACTGATTTACTGATCGATATTTTCGGTACTCGTTCTCGTGGCGTTCTCCAAATTTTGATAGATTTTTAAAATGTTTTTGTATTCCATCAAAGAAGCACCACCAATTTTATACTCCCGAATACTGAAAATGTTCGAAGCCGTTGTGAGGAATGTCATTGAACAGCAAGGAAGAAAGAAAAGTCTGTAAGACTGCAAGACTACAAAAAAGCTTTCAACACTACATCACACGCTTTGTTGATGCATCTGTTACATTTTCTTGTAGCGCCTGATGACTACTGCGATGTATTGAGCAGCTTACGCAACTTGGTAATCAATATTCTGAATGACATCGGGATCCAATAAACTTATTGCCGCGTTGGAAAGAATCCTGAATACGAACGTTTCTGCGATGAAAGCCTCTTTCTCCATTTGGAATCTAACCAGTCATAGATATTTAGTCATTGCAGAATCCAGTATAAAATAACTACTACTACTACGAATATACCTACTGCCCCTTTTTACTATATTCATTTGGGGTTATCCTGTAGAGTCGAGACGAACTTCAGAATCTAGACGTTAGTAATCGTAAGATGATGCATCTAAAGCATAATATTCATCCACGGTCTCTCTCAATTACACGTCTCATCATGCATCGGGATGGACAAGGCCTTTTGAATTTGCGACCCTCTGCTTTGGTAGCACAAAATCACTGATATTAGGGCATTTCTCTTTAAAGCGGCTGCTATGCCGGTAGAAGAACTTGGCCAGACTATTTCAACAGACATGAACGACCGTGAATACGAGTCAAAACATCAAAACAAAAGTTGCTTCTTCATGATCACCAAAATAAGCATCACCATAGAGTTTTCTATAGAAATACCGAGAGAAAACTGCTACCTCTCTAAAAATATCCATGCAGTCGTTTTTGATTTCCTAAAATTAAATCAAATATATTTAAATATATACTCATTTACCTCTCAGCGGCAATAGCTACGTTTTTTTCTAAGGCGACTGGACGCCTTAGAGTTTCTTAATTTACAACAAAAATGTGTGTACATTTGCTTCAAGTCACATTTTTTTGTATTTCGGTATATCGTAGAAACAAACACTGACTTGAAAAGTTGTAGAAAATAGATTGGTTATTCAATCTGCTTTGCTTTTGTGTGAAAGAGGTAAATAAATTCGGCTTCAAAATTAGGGTTTCATTTGGTTTTTAGGCCAATTTTCCAAAAATCAACTTTTTCAGTTTTTATCCTATAGATTCGGCTTTTTGGCAAGACCCCGAAGCATCAATGTACAGGGTGTCCCATTTTCGTAGGTTTTACGGGGTTTCCAGCTTATGAGTAGAGATAGAGAGATGCGGTTTTCGCGACACCGTGCTACTTTTCGATGAAACTAAAGAGGCCGCAAACAGATTTGCCCTAAATATTTTAGTTTCCGTGCTACAGGGTGATTTTCAAAATTTGTCATTTTCGGACACCCCCTGTAACTCAGCTATCGTAAAATATATTTAAAATGTTTCAACTGGTATTTATAGATTTTTTCACGTAGAATTCAGTGGCATACTCAGATTTTTGCTGAGAGTCATAGTTTTTGACATATTGGCATAACCTACTATTTTTTAAATGGGAGACCCTATATATTATTTTTTCATCTTATTCTCCGTGTCGAGAGCTTTTCAAAAACATACCATAAGTCATATTTATTTTCACAAATAACATGAAAAAATGCATTTTTCTTTAAACGGATTTATGGCATAGCAGATCAATCGAAATAAGAGAAGGTGGCTGTGGTAGCCATGGCAACGCCAACAAAAATATGATCAGGCAGCCATTACTGCTGTCATTTTTGGCATTATTGCGTTTAAATTTTTTTTGACGTCTATTATAATTATTATTTTTAATATGGCTCAGAATCAAAAATTTGAATATTTTGAGAAATATGATATGAACGCGTGTTTTATATTGTCTAATGAAGATGCAGATCAGGCGGCAGAGCTTTATCTGAACAGGTTAGTTCTTTTTTATCTTCCTGCATTTTGACTTTATTGGTTCGCTTTATTTTATCTTAGATATCCCGAGAGAAGACAACCAGAAAAAAGAATTTTTCAAAAAATTAAAAATAATCTTTGCCAATATGGATCTTTTAACAAGCCTCGATCGCGAACTTACAATAAAGACAACGAAGAATCTGAGGTCAACGTTTTAGCCCTCGTTCAGACAGCTCCTGAAACATCTTGCAGGAAAATAGACGAAGAGGCGGGTGTACCGAAAACCAAAGTGCAGAAAATTTTGAAAAAGCACAAATTCAAACCCTATAAATACAAACTTGTGCATCATCTGCATCCTGGTGATGCAGAGCGCAGATTGGAGTTCTGCAATTGGTTTATAAATATGAAGGCAGAAGATATCGATTTTGAAAAAAAGATTATTTGGTCAGACGAGGCACATTTTACTAGTTCAGGGATTTTAAATAGACACAACACGCGATTTTGGAGTCAAGAAAACAACCATGTTATTTTTCCTAGGAAGCGTCAGGGCAGATTTGGATTCAATGTCTCCTGTTTTATTTTCAACCGAAAAATAGTTTACCAAATATATGAAGGAAATCTGAATTCGATTGGTTACGTGCGAATCCTAGAAGACGCATTAGGAATTTTGGATGATGTTCCCTTGGCTCAACTAAATAGGATTTATTTCCAGCAAGACGGAGCTCCAGCCCACAATGCCAGAATAAGTCAAAACTGGCTTAACGACCATTTTCCTGGAAGATGGATAGGAACACACGGACCTGTTCGATGGCCACCACGATCCCCTGACCTCTCAGTTTTAGATTTCTTTTTGTGGGGTTATTTAGAAAACAAGGTTTATGTAAGGCGATACGAAAACTTAGAACAACTAAGAATGGCCACCGAAAACGCTTTTGCAGAATTACAAAGACAGTCATTTACAATAGAAAATGCATTAAAAAGAATTTTTAAAGTTTGTCACACTTGTAGGACACATAATGGTCTACAATTTGAACAATATTTGTAGTTTTAATGAAATTATAATTATTACCTTTTACCTACTTCCTAATTTTTTCTGATGCTGTTACTTCGTTATTTCGTTAATAAATATTTGTTAACTTTTTCCATGGCTCCACAGCCACCTTCTCTTATTTCGATTGATCTGCTATGCCATAAATCCGTTTAAAGAAAAATGCATTTTTTCATGTTATTTATGAAAATAAATATGACTTATGGTATGCTTTTGAAAAGCTCTCGACACGAAGAATAAGATGAAAAAATAATATATAGGGTGTCCCATTTAAAAAATAGTAGGTTATGCCAATATGTCAAAAACTATGACTCTCAGCAAAAATCTGAGTACGCCACTGAATTCTACGTGAAAAAATCTATAAATACCAGTTGAAACATTTTAAATATATTTTACGATAGCTGAGTTACAGGGGGTGTCCGAAAATGACAAATTTTCAAAATCACCCTGTAGCACGGAAACTAAAATGGTTAGGGCAAATCTGTTTGCGGCCTCTTTAGTTTCATCGAAAAGTAGCACGGTGTCGCGAAAACCGCATCTCTCTATCTCTACTCATAAGCTGGAAACCCCGTAAAACCTACGAAAATGGGACACCCTGTACTTTTCGAGAAAAAACACTAAAAAAAAATTTTGAAAGAAAATCATAAAAGAAAAATTAAAAAACTGAATGTTTTTAAACACGCTGTGATATAAGTAATTTTTTTTTATATTGGCCTTACAAGCAAAGTGTTTTAGCCACGAAATTGTATTTTTACCTTTTTAAAAGGACCGTAAGTAATTAAATCAATTTAATTTAATTTAAGACCACTTAAATAAAGGAAGGAAAGAAAAAATAATTTAAAATAAATAGAACCCGAACATGTAAAACGAAGGGATACATACTTCACGCCCAGGGATCCATCTGGAAATTTTGTATTAGATAAAAACAAAGAGGACCACTAAAAAAGCATAACATATAAGGGAAGGATTTAGGATTATTACAATAATACCTAAACTATTTATGAATAAAATGTGAGGAAAATTAAATATTAATATTTATGTTTCTTAAAAAAGGTGTAATTGTATTAGTATAGTCGCATTATTGGGAGCTAATACGTCGGGAAGCCAAATTGGAAGAGAAAATTTATTTTGTAATTATATTATATTTGTAATATATATTATGTATATTAAATAATTTAATTAGGCTTTTTAAAAATAAAATCCTATAAAAATATTTTCTTGTATCTGTTTTTTAGTATCTTTATGCCTTTCTCAAAAACTTGAATAGTTTTGGTACCTGAGGGTTTTAAATTGACCCTTATTTGACTTAAAAGGTATTAAAATAAAAACAGGATTCAAAAGACCGAGGAGAGGAACGTTTTTTGATAATAATTCCAAATTGATATTTTAATTTTTTCAAAAGTGTATCAAACGACACTCTGAAAAATTCGATTTTCTTTTTATATTAAAATACGGAGAACCAAAAATGACGCGAACATCTGTTTGATACCCTTCGAAAGCCCCATGTGTGCTCTAAAAACTACGTATCGAAAGGTAAAAAATACGGCTGGTCATGATACCACCTCACAACCAAATTGGGACAAATAAAATCTGAACCATCTGGCACGTGACCGTTATGATACTTTGTGACGTATCTTTCTATTTTATCTGATTGGGAGACAGAATTTTTGGTTTTTTCTATATCAGATTATATTTAAGCACATACATTAAAAAAATAGTCTTTTATAAATGTTACAACTTAAGGTTAAAATCAAACATTAAAAAGGTTACCTTTATTTCATTCTTTTCGCTCTTGAGCGAAATTGAGTTGGAGGAAATATGTTTGCTGAGGGAAAATCTATTTCTAAGGAAAATGCTTCAGGTCCTCAATAAACGCTGAAATCTTATTGCTGTTTATATTGCGCTGTCTCGCAAATGTCCTCGGGGAAGTTTCTGTCAGATGTCCCGTGAATGGCTTGTAATATAAATATCGTTTGTTCGCAAAAATGTCTTAATTTCATCGTTATACGCATTATGGAGTACAAAGTCAAGAAAATGGCAAACAGATTCCAACGAACTAGAAAAAATATTTGTTTACTGAAAATTACTTATGTTTACATGACCATAACTTTGTGGTGATGATGTTAAAATATGTCAGGTATATAGGGTTATTGGTTAAAGAAAGCACCATGTCCCAAGTTTAACACGTTAAAGAACATGTTTATATAAAAGTTTAAGCTAATAAACTAATTTTTTTTGTGCAAACTATTTTCATACAACACCGTGTATATCTTTTAGTTTCTGAAGCATCGAGAAAAACGCTCAAGAAGTTGACTAGGTAAATAATTATTTTAATTTTAGAAGTTTTACTCAAATAAGCGCAGTCTGGAAGAATATTTTAACTACAATTTGTCTATATATCTATATCTTTGCTTTTTGATAAACTTTGGAATGAACTCCAAATGCATAGTTAAAAGATATAATTCTCTATTGATATTTAATGATTAATTATTATTGTTGTTTTAGTAAAACAATAAAATTTACTATATTTTTTTTTAATTAAAACGTTATAGAGGAAAAAATTTTGACAACGATATTTTACATATTAATTTTTTTTGCACATATTTTATGTTTGCCGTTTTTTATATATCAACGCTTATACACGTTTTTTATTTTTTTTACCGCCAGATCAACAGACGCTTGATTTTCATTATTTGAAAGTAAGTATAATTTTTGGACAGAATATTTTTTTTGTTTCATTAACAGTGGAATATACATATGAATTTAGTTTATCTTTAAAGATATCCATTGAAAAAGTGTTTAAATTAGTCAAGTGAGAGCTTCAGGTAGGCTACCTAAAATACCCAAACCTATCCGCGTATAGAAACTGCTACCTAGAAAGTTCCGAATTGGAACAACGTTTTGCGGGGGCTCTCCATTGTTCCGCAAAACGATATCGGGTAGTTCCTTAGTAGTAAATATTTATAGTAGGCTTTCTTCTAATATGTTTTTAGCGGTCGTTCGTACATTTTATACATAACATATGAGCTTTGTGAGGCTTAATAAAATTGCATATTTCTTACAATGTACGCATAGCCAAATGCGCGAAGTTTTTTTAATACGAGAATTTATGCTTTTGAATAATGATAACCATTTTTTTAATTTAGATAAAGATTTGTATGCAAACATTCTAAAAAAAGTGTAGTACCAACTGATTGGAAAATTATAAATGACAATGCGTTAACTAACAAGGTCTCTTAAAATTATATATTATCTGTAATAGCTTATGATTTGGGGTTGAATAACGTATCTATTAGGGTGGTTCATCTTACTCTTCTATTCAGGTTGATGCGTAAGGAAAGACGCTGTACTAAGAACACCTACTATTGACTATTACTATAACTACATACAGTAGAGCTCAAGGATCGGACCAACAAGGCCCGCCCTTGCCCTTGCCCTTGCCCTTACTACCACTCTCGCCTATAGCTAGTTATAATCCCCAAATTATAAATTATTACATGGCGACCCTTGCCTTAAAAGATCCTGCTTAAAGGCCCCTATTGTATGGAACTGTAAGGAATTAACAAATAAACCTGTAAAACTAAACAAATAACCCTACAAAACCTGACATAATAGCGCATACCAGTGGAAATGGACGACATAATGCTAAAAGTTAAATGATGGGCAAATTACTAATAAACTAAACCAAATTGATGTCAAATTGGATGATGATGATGATGACAATATGGGCCAGAACGATGTTTTTTTAGAATTTTATTTTAGGTTCAAGAAAGAAAATTTAAATCTGGAAATGTAAATTTGGAAATTGATGGACATTTTGATGTAAAGGACTTAAGTTGATATATATATAATAAATATGTAACACCAAATTCAAAGAACTGAAATTATCAAAGTCGAATGTAGGCTTAAGGTACTAGAATTATTGTTAGACAACAGGTCATTTCATTAATTAAGGACGTGTTTTATCAAAAAAAAAATTAATAATAAGATATTACATAAGTCTAAAATTTTAGATAAGTTTATATTATTGCGTAAAAAGATAAATATTGGCGATTATTTCACAGCAGACCAAATATATTTAAAAATATTAAGCATTACGTAAGAGATTTAATTTTGAACCTAGAACAAGGAACATTATATCTAATAATAATATTTTATTTAAAGCGCAAGAGAAATATATGTTTAAGAATCAATCATATCGATAACAATTAATAAGCAAACAGTATTTAATGTTGAATAAGTAAACAAATTCGTACTAATCTACTTATTTTGTTATTTGTTATCAAAACAATGGGAGATTATTAGGTGATTTTAATAAAATTTAACATGAGCCATAATCTTTGCTTCATTAACTATGGAAATAGTCAGTTCAAGTCACATCACTCATATTACCTGCCAAAATTGACATTTGTTTATGAAAATTGCACAAAAAGGTTTATTTGCTAAAATATCAAAAAGTTTATTAGAAAAAGTGTTTTTTTTTAGGCTTAAAGACCCTGATCCTGATAATAGACAGTACAATTCAAATCAACAAAAGAAAATCAAAAACCATATGGGGATCAAAGAAAACAAATTTATTAACTCAGTCAAACACCTTTTGGTTACTTACTTCTGGATAAGGCAAAACAACTACTTCTTCAGATATTATTAAATATCTTAGAGAATATATCAATATAAATTATGTATGTGAAAAAATTCAAACTAGAAAAATTATCACAAATGCATTGGTATTTAGGTGAATCAATGTTATCCTCCTAGAAAATTTCATCAAGATGTAGAAACTCAGTCTAAATGGTAAAGGTAATTTATTAGTGGTACACGTTAATATTAGATCAATTAAATCATCTTAGTATTTTAGCCGTTACTGATATATGATTATCTGAAAATGATTCACCAATTAAATATGACATTTCTGATTATAATGTTTGTGCTTATATGCAGCGGCGTATTTAAAAGTTAAAATAGTTGCTACAATTGATACTAATCCTTTGGAGTATTTATGGCTAAATATTTCTTTTGCTAAAGAAAAACTAGGTTTGGGAATAATTTAAAAACCACCTAATATTAATTATGAATGTTTTTCTGTGTTAGTAGATTTAGTTCCAAAAATATTCCTATCAGTAAATAAACTCATACTTTACCTCGATATTTCTTTTTCAATTCAAAAAACCAAATATTTATTTCCAATTGATTCCATGCGTTTTTGCCTTAAAAACTACGAAACGATCATTTGCATTGTACAGTTTACAACACACTCGACCAAAGCTAAACATCTGCTTCCCTAGTTTACTGTTTTTAGGTTCTAATTTAATTTATAATTAATAAATTTTCATTGAGAATGGTTGAGGTATGTAACTTGGCGGGAATCAATTATTAACAAGTAAGTACAGTTACCACTTACGTTTTAAATTTTATAGACTCAAATTTAAAAAAAAAAGAAAAAACACTGTTTTATATATATATATATATATATATATATATATATATATATATACACCGTGGGGAAAAAAAAATGTCCACCTTTTTCTTTTCTAGATAGCTTTCTTAAAAACCAATATTTTTTTGCCAAATTTGGAGAAAATACTCACAGTTGTATGGGTTCTTTAATTATATGTTCAAAAAGAATTAACTTCAATTATATTATTATACAGGGCGATTTAAAAGAAACAAAATTTTTAAACGATTCGCAAAAATGTATTTTTTGTTTTTTAGCATAACTGCTATTAAAACCCCATATTTCCACAACTAAAAACACCTTTTGCAATTTTTTAGCTAACAGCGTGAACCCTACACGTGGCAAAAATTACCTTTTTTCCAAAGTCTGTTTGTGACAAATTGTTATGTGTATCGCATAGGCACTATTAAAAATTTGGCAATGAAACAAAAACCGGTTAAAATATTGAAAATTGCAAAAGGGATTTTCTGTTATATGGTGTTTTAAGACGTTAGTAGCAGTTAAGTCTAAAAACAAAGACAAAAGTTTTGCGAATCGTTTAAAAAATGGCTCCTTTTAAATTGCCCTGTAAAACGACATAATTGAACTTAATTCAATATGAATACATCTTTGTATAACCACATTTTTCTTATTTGAATAATTTTTTCAACCTGCCATATCCTGTCATAAAATGGCTGTCATAAAATTGGAGAAAGTATTCACAGGTGTGTAGATTTTAATATGATGCGTTCAAAACGAATAAGACTGAATTGTGTTGTTATACATAGCGTTGTAAAATACTTGTATATTAAACTCGGGGTGACTTCGCTGGGTATTTACCGTAGCCTACCGGATCTCTCGGTAGGCTACGGTATTTACCCGGGCAATTAGCCAAAATTTGTAAATACCCGGGCTTTTTGATATTTTACTTAAAAACGCCAATAATTGATATCTGCCCCTGTTATTATCAATGTATAATGTTTGAAGATATTGAAATGTATTAATTGATTTATCAATAAATAAATATATAAAAACAATTGTTTTTATTTAAATCGTATTTAGCAATTGTTTATAAAAAGGCTTTGTAAAAGTACACCCTCACCACCAAATTATGTAGATACTGGTTAAATAAGAGACATTCTATAAAAAAAAAATAAAACAAAGAATAAGAAGTCATCCAACAGTCACTTTAAGTAATATGTTTATCATTAAGATTAAATATACTCAACACTCCAAAAGATCATAAAAGTTATAAATCCCCGGGTCTGAATATTTATATTTTTATTTGACTAGCCGTTCGATTTGCATTTATTATTTTTTTTGCGTGCAGTGCCTTTTAAAACAGAGTAGGCAATAATAAATCGGTATGTTCTTAAAATTACTTTTCTCTTAATAGTGCTTATATCACACCCATAAATAGTATAAATCTAATTTATAGTAAGTTAAAACTGCTTTTAAAAGACTAACACTCTTAAAAATAACAATGCATAAAATTATTAAGACAATAAATAATAATAAAATAATGCTGATATTTTTAACTCATTTAACATCATCAAAATTGGTTGTATGCTTATACCCTGTAAAGGGTCACTTTTTAGTAAAATAGTTGGTACTTTTTTGAAACGTCTTTGTATTTAGCAAAAAGTGTGGATTACTTTTAAACAAGAAAACGATCGTTTCGCAGACTAAGTCTGCAATTGGTAATATTAAATTTGTTAACGTTATTAATTGAGGAAATGTTCTTATCCTCACACAATTTAAGCATTTCGTATGGAATAAATTCAGTACATCGGAACGAAGCATTTAAACAATCTAGTTAATTTTTTTTCAGTCTGTCGAATTAAACATTTTTAGGATATTTTTATTAATTATTAAAGTACATAAAAGGGCGAGAAAGAAAGACTAAACTGATCAACATTAAATTGCGATATTAACCGATATTAAGACTAGGCAGCGCACCAATTTATATTTACCAAATATGCTACTACATAATTCAGCTTGTATATTTCTTTCTACACTCATATAATAGCACTGTTTTGGTTTGCGTAAGGTTTTTCATAGTGATCAAATTTTGTAGCGGAATAATTTTAAGTGGCTCGACATTTTTTTTATGTTTGATGATAGATCGTGTATTTTATACTGAAAAAAGACATAATAATTTAAAACCATTAATAAAATTCTTACAAGGAAAAAAATATATTACGGGAACCAAAATCAGTGATAACTCATAATAATAGTAATAATAATATTAATAATAATAACAAATATACGAACTCAGAAAATTCTTCCACAACAAACAAACTAACCTCCACAAGGCAATAGTGAAGGCAGACAAGATTTATACATCGCTCGACCTGTCTCAAACGAGCCACGCAGCAGACGCACACAGTCACATCCAATCACGACTAGAAAAGATCACCTGGCCTGAAAAAACACTTCACGGAAGACACAGATACCACATAAAGCAAGACTATATACACAAAAAGCTTTCATATACGTGGTTACAAGAAGGGCAGCTGTTCCCTGAAACAAAAGGCTTCCTGCTTGCCATCCAGGACAAAGTCATAGCAATCAGAAACTACCGAAAGCAAATCATCAAGGACACAACCATTGAAGACGAGAGGTGTAGGAAATGTCACCAGCAGAGAGAAACGATTGATCACATAACGAGTGGATGTAGAATAATGGCCGGAACTGAATACACCGCGAGATACAACTCAGCAGCGAAGGTGGATCATCAAGCATTAGCCACAATATACAAAGTAACGGAGAACACAGACCCTTACTACCATTATACACCAACATCTATACTTGAAAACGAAGACTACAAGCTCTACTGGGACATTGACATCCACATAGATAAAACAATCCCCGCAAATAGACCCGATATCACCTTTCAATGCAAAAAAGAGAAAATCACTTATTTAATTGACATGGCTGTCCCCAACGACGAGAACATCCAAGCGAAATACAGTGAGAAGATCGTCAAATACACCGACTTGGCAATGGAAGTAAAAAGGCTGTGGAAACAGGAAAGAGTCATCATTGTTTCTCTCGTCATATCAGTAACAGGTCTCACCCCAACAACGTTTACACCGCATTTGGCTCAATTAGGACTTAATACAGACATTCACAGGAACATCCAGAAATCGTCATTTTGAAAACAAGTAGCATAGTTAGATCATTTCTTAATATACAATAGTTGTTTTCTTTCCATTTCTTTTTTTTATTTTTATTTTTTATACTGACTTGGTATAATCCCGTCAGTATAAAATACAACCACAGGAATACTGTGAGACAACAAGTAATAGTAATTTTAAAAATCATATTTATTTAGGCATTAACAAGGAAAATATTAACATAGCTGCCGTAATTTAACAATAATAATTATGAAAAAAATTGCTCAATATGGCTTGTCTACTTGAATACGTTTTTGTAATCTTCTTTTCTACTGATTAATCGAATTATTTATTATGGTTTGGTCGAAGTTTTGCCAACAACGTAAATTCTCGAGTTTTAAATCATCAATGCTGTTCAAGTTTTTGTTTTTATAGACAGCAATTTCTAACGTTCATCAAATTGTATAATCTACTGGGTTTAATAAATCGGGGCTGTTCGGATTCCACTCATCTGGACTTATAATTTCTGGACAATGTTGATTTAAGAAATGAACTGTATATGCAGAACGATGTGACGGGGCGCCATCTTGCATGAACACGTAATTATAATTAATATTTTCAATTTCTGGCAGCATAACCTCAAGGATATCACGACAGTATACCATTGAATTCATCTTTACCCCGCGGTTTATAAATATAATGCTTGTTTTACCTAATTTGGATACTCCAAGTGATACCATGACGCCACCTGCGAAGTGCTGTTGTTCAATTAATAATCTGCCCGGATTTATATTTTCTTTTTTTTGGAACATCATCATATACCCTATTATTCTGAGTGTTCTTGGGGGGTCGCAGATAAAATATGTTTCATCATTTCTTCTAAATCTTCTATCTAAACGAATGCACCTGTCAAGTCTCCGACGTTTGGATGCTGCTGATATCTGGTGAACAAACTTTCTTTTGAATATTTTTAGACCGAGATCATATTTAATAATCCGTCTCACTGAAGATCCTTTAATACCAAACTGTTTCTCAATTAATTTTGGACTTTTGCTACTACCTGATAAATTTATGGGGCTTTTTACATTTCGTCTTACGATTTCAATATTTCCATCCATTCTTGCAGATTTTGGTCTTTCGCTTCCTTGCTTTCTCCCATAATCCCTATTATTTAATCTCATTTTACGCAGCAAACGAGACACTGCTCTAACGCACCAGTTTTTGTTGGGAAACTCCCACACTATCTTCTTAGCTCCAAAATTTTTCTCTTGCCATACTGCTTTTATTAAAATTTTATCGTTTTCTGACAACATTTTTAAAACAAATCTGATGCTTTAAAATAAATCTGACTAAACTAACAATGCATCAGTTTCCAAAGCCTACTTGTGATAAGAATTAGGATATCAACTGTCAGGTGTACGAGATACACTGTGGTTTATGCGATGTTAATAATTGACAATAAAACAAATACCGAATAAAATATTTTTATTTTATTTATTTTTTAATATACGGATGAACTATATTGAAAACTGTACAAAGAGATTCTTAATTACTGTAAATATATGAGGCTTCAACATGCCAGTAATAATAATCTTTAAAAACAAAATATATATTTTAAGAATGGCTTAAAAAAAAGCCCTGTATATCTAGTGATGGGAGCCGGGCCCCCTGGTAAATTCACAGTGAGTAGGTAAATAAAAAATGAGAATTTATCCGAGTATTTACCCCAAGCCCCGGTTAAATATCCAAAACATGGGTATTTATAATTTATATAAAGGTCAGGGGATTTTTACTAGGTCCACTGCAATTTTCATGCTCTAAGGATTATAAAATGGTGATAAAAAGTGCCTTGAAGTTTATAAAACATGGTGGTCACAAGCATTTAACCTCTGAGCATGATCGAGATTAATGCTCAGAACCCAGGTGTTTCATTACATGGCTATTTCGATACATCGCTGTTTCATTATAGCGCTCTTTCGTGCAGCGCTGTTTTATTACAGAGCCAAATAAAGTAACTGTTGGATGACTTCTTGTTTTTTTTTTTTTTAGATTCTTCTCTTAGGTTACTAAGTTAGGTAAAAAAAAGATTTAATTTAATTTTGGCTGACTTAGTAAAAAATTATTTTAACGTGATTCTTTTAGGAAAAGAATTGATTTAGTTTTGATTTTTTAAGTATTTGTCCTAATATACAAAATAACATATTTTAAAATTTCTACAGAATGTCTCTTATTTAACCGGTTTCTTCATAATTTGGTGGTGAGTGTGTACATTTAAAACGTCTTTTTACAAACAATTGCTATATTGGGTTTAAATAAAAACCATTGTTCTTATATATTTATTTATTTATTGATAAATTAATTAATAAATTTTATTATCTTCAAACGTTATACATTGATAATAACAAGAGCAGATATCAATTATTGGCGTTTTTACGTAAAATATCAAAATGCTCAGGTAAATACCTAGCGTATTTACCCCGAGTTTAATATACCTGGGTATTTTACAACCTTACGTATAACAACATAATTCAGTCTCATTCGTTTCAAACGCATCATCTTAAAACCTACACACCTGTGAATACTTTCTCCAATAATGACAGGTTGAAAAACTATTCAAATAAGAAAAATGTGGTTCTACAAAGATGTATTCAAATTGAATTAACATTTATGTTATTATACAGGGTAATTTAAAGGAAGCAATTTTTTAAAAGATTCGCAAAAGTTTGGTCTTTGTTTTTAAGCTTAACTGCTACTTAAAACACCATATAACAGGAAACCCCCTTTGCAATTTTAAATATTTTAACCGGTTTTTGTTTTATTGCCAAATTTTTAATAGTGCCTATGCGATACACATGACGATTTGTCACAAACAGGCTTTGAAAAAAAGGTAATTTTTGGCACGTGTGTAGGGTTCACGCTATTAGTTAACAGACAAAAAAGCAAAAACCAATTGAAATATTGAAAAATTGCAAAAGGGGTTTTTTGTTGTGGAAATATGGGGCTTTAAGACGGGAATAGCAGTTATGCTAAAAAACAAAAAACACATTTTTGCGAATCGTTTAAAAAATTTTCTTCTTTTAAATCGCCCTGTCTAATAATACAATTGAAGGTAATTTATTTTGAACATATAATTAAAGAACCCATACAACTGTGAATATTTTCTCCAAATTTGGCAAAAAATATTCATTTATAAGAAAGCTATCGAGAAATGAAAAAGGTGGACATTTTTTTTGGACCACGGTATATATATATATATATATATATATATATATATATATATATATATATATATATATATATATATATATATATATATATATATATATATATATAAAGATATTGGTCTTAAATTTGTTTTAACCTGTATGTTCTCTTGTAGGGTCATAGCGCTGAGGATAACAAATTGTCAAAAGCGCTAGGCAGATAATAAAAATGTTACGCTAAATACTCCAAAACTTGTTTCTTATTTGTTAAGAACATAGCGTACAACTGAAACCCCTCAATTTAGACTTACCCTAACTGGTGACTTTAATGTCGATCTCTTAGCTAAGAGCATCGATTGTTACTATCTTGAAAATATATTATCATCTTATTAATTAAAGCAAACAATTAAAGAACCAACAAGAAATATGTCGTCCTTTCCAAAAATAATTGATCAATTGTATATAGATGAAAATATTAATATAAATGATAGCGGTACTTATACAATTAATACATTATTTAGCTACAATGGTATATCCTTAACTGATCATGAAAGGATTTTTTGTAATATTATAGTTCAATCTAACAATCCTTGTCCAACGAAGTATTTTAGAAATTATAATAATTTTAATTTAGATTTATTCAATACAAATTTGTCAAACATTAACTGGAATGGAATTTTAGTTCTTGATAACTTTATTTTAAATATTTTAAAGATGAAATATTCAATATATTTAATATCCATGCTCCACTTCAATTAATTAGGAATAAAAAATGTCGTCATTGGTTACACCTAAAATAAAAGAAATTTCAAAATTGAAAAAGAACTTATTTCAGAAATACCATAAATAAAAAGTTTCATTATCATGGGATTATCATGTAAATTTTAAAAAAATGTTGCCTAAAGCTATACACCAATTTTAAAATATAATCTATTTTCAGATAAGCCCAAACATTTTTTTTTGTAAATTCTTAATGCCTGAAAAGGACTTAATTATATTTTACTCAACACAAATATTAACTCAAATTATAAATAACAAGCCTTTTACTTTAAAAACAGTATCAAATTATGATATGTTAAAAATTATATCTGATATTAAAACAAAATCATGTGGTTTTTATGATACTACATTATACATATTATCTGTTGAAGTGATTGCTTAGATGCTGTTGCTCATGTTATCAATATATCAATATTAAATAATTATTTTGCAGATATATTTTGCATCATTATTCCGATACAAAGAATAAATAATGCATGTGAAGTATGAGATTTCCGTTCTACTGCATTACTTTCAATAACATCTTAAAGTCTTAAAAGAGTTATATTTAACCAAATTATAGATTATATTAATACCTATAATTTTTTATCAGATAATCAATCATGTTATATACCACAATATTACTTACTAAATTAAAAGATGTTTCTTTAAATCACGAGATGCTTTTAGCCAAACTTAAATACAGAGGTTTCAGTGACAAAACACGTCAATGGTTTATTAATTACATTTCTAACCGTTATGAATTTACTAGAATTTCTAACGAATACATATTTGACACTTCTAATATGCTACCTATACGCAAAGGACTACCTCAAACATCTGTACTTGGCCCATTGCTTTTTATTATTTAAACATTTGATTTTTATGTATTAATTAAAAACGGTAAACTGCTTCTAGCATTTTTAGATGACATTCAAATTTATCATATAATTAATTTGCAAAATATAGTACGGTTTGTTATTTTAATAAATGAAGATCTTTTTAATATATGTAAAAGTATATATTGTGATTTAAAGAAACATCTTTTAATTTAGTAAGTAATATTGTGGTATATTACATGATTGATTATCTGACAAAAAATTATAGGTGTTAATATAATCTATAATTTGGTTAAATATATATATATATATATATATATATATATATATATATATATATATATATATATATATATATATATATATATATATATATATATATATATATATATATATATATATATATATATATATATATATATATATATATATATATATATATATATATATATATATATTAATTAAAATGCTCATTTAAACTAAGAAATTAATACAATTCTAAAGTATTTTTAAACACTAACACTAAACTAAATCCTGTTGATTCTTATATTCTAAGTGGCCTTTATTATTGTGATTCAATTTATCATAAAATTATCAGTTTTAATGATAAATTATAAATTTTATATAATAATTGTGTCATAGAACGCCAATTTTTAACAAATTTAAATTATTTAAATTATAATTTAGACGCGAAATCTAATTGTTCTATACACAAAATAACTTTAAACATATTTCCTAATTATTTACACGAAAAAATTCTCTATTTTATAATAATATTCCTTATGGAATAAAAAATAGCAAATATGAAACATTTAAAAATGTTTTAATCGTGAGCTAGGAATGACTGATACTGATGACTCGGTAATCAAAATAAAAAAAATACCTTTGTGCCAATTAGTAGGTTACAATTTACCTAGTTTTAGTTAATTTCGATATAATATTTAATTCTAATATATTTATTGTTATTTACATGCATTTTAGTTACATGGCCCAAATAAATCATTTAATAATAGTATTAACCAAATATCCATCAATGTGGAATTGAATGGAACAGCTGTTATAAAAATACATTTTCCTAGTAAACTATATTATTTTACTAAGTAAGCAACATTAGGTAATTATTGCTAATGTTGAGAATTGCATGTTTTAGTAATGAATTTGGAATTCGTTCCAAAAGCTTAATTCCAGTTGCATTATTTTCCCAGACTCTAGTGGACAATTTATAAAATTAATAATATTTTCATTCAAACTAATTTTGTAGGAAAATTTTTCAACAGATTTTTTGGAAACTGAAATATGAATGATACCGAGCTACTGTGTTTTGAAATTCTTATCAGGACAACTTGTGTGATAAAAAACAAGTGAAGGTAAACTGGCTATACAACATACGAAATGAAAATTGAAACTAAAAATTATAATTTATATTGCTGGTACATTGATTCTTACTTTTGTCTCTATACTTATTATATCTTTTGTTTTATTCTAGAGTTAGACATTTATTTAAACTAGACAACTACGGAAATTTAGAAAAAATTTTAATACTTCTTTTAAAATGAAATTCTAAATTAATATTATATTAATTTTCAAAGCAAAAGTTCATTATGACTTAAATTCTGTAAATTGTAACGAGAGCTACCCTTTGAAACTGACCGCACAAATTTGGTCTTAGACTTTTTTTGTTAATGAAAAATGTTATACAACTTATTTTTACCATTTTTAACGGAAAACAGTGGACAAAAAATATTTTCAAAAAAATAAATAGAATATTAGTTGTGTTATTTACGAAGATGGCATCCAAAGAGCAGCAATTTTTTTGGATTTTCTTATTCAGAAGGACCACCCTGTTACACCTTCCATGCATTTAATCATTTAAACAAAACACTATAATACAGATCGGGTGTTATCTATGTTAAATCCTTTGCTTTAGTAAAAAGTGTATTACTTTTAAACGTCGCTGATTGATACATGTTGAAAATAAATTCGAAAACTTTTAATTTGGCGACTAAAAATTCAGTCAGCCTGCATATGCACATAAAAGTGTCTTGTCTTATTAGTGCTCCTCCCTTAAACTCAGAATAACAATAACATTTTAAAAAACCTATAGAGAGGAGAATTACATGTGCTGATTTTTGTAAACCACGCAGTAATTAGGGTTTATTGTAATTTCCGAATACACATGTATCCTAATAACCATGTCATTATATCAAAAAGCAAAAATATATCTTTTTCTGTGTCCTGTTACTGCTAAAAGAATCGCTGCTAGAATTGTACTGAACGCTTTTAATATCATTCTAGTTGAGCCGTAAAATAAAGAAAGAAAAGATTCAATATTTCGGTTCTTATGTAGCAGTTGTCAATTTTTTTTTATTTATATTGCTGGTACATTGATTCATAGTTTTTACATAATTTAAACATAACATTATAATAGCATGAAAATGTGACACAAATACTAGGAGAAACATATCAAATTAGCTATTAAAAACGAATTCATATAGTACATTTCAGCTGTAAAATATTAACGATTTCTACGTGAAACGCCAGCCACTGAAATATATAAATCAAAAGGAAATTGGCGACGCCATTGTCAAAGAAGGCTTTTTATACCCCAGCGCAGTAGCTCAAAGGATTAAGGTCATCGTTGAAATGGAAAAGTCGTTGCCATCCTCTATCCTGCGGTCCTTACTATTGGCACTGTTTTCTCATTTCTGAAAATAGGCGACAGGCATAAGAAGGGCTCGAAGCAGCTTAGAAATTATTGTTATTATT
Source organism: Kuschelorhynchus macadamiae (assembly GCA_030620095.1). NCBI lineage: Eukaryota > Metazoa > Arthropoda > Insecta > Coleoptera > Curculionidae > Kuschelorhynchus > Kuschelorhynchus macadamiae. The sequence goes on along the minus strand of JAUTXW010003151.1, from coordinate 228,266 downwards.
ATAGTGGGACCCGAAAATAAAAAAAGATTTTGATTTTCTTTTAGAAAACTATAGACACAGCAGAATTCGAACAGAAGTTATTAGGCTATAAAATTGCAGTTGCTAGAATGGTTAAAATGCATTTTAGAATTGCAGACTCATATTGTAAGTAAGTTTGGGAAAAATATACTTGTTATAAATTATTTATTTTAGGCTAAAAATTGTTTTTTGCATTCCTCAAGATTTTCTTGCCATTGCAGTCGAACTGTAAATCCAATTTAGTAAGTCATTTGAAAAAAAAATATTTAAAAGCTTTTGAATATCTAAATAAATATTAAATATCTCGCCACTATTACAGGAAAAACAGATATTTTTGCGTTGTCCAAAAAAGTCTATATATAGTAACGAGCTTCTAATAATCCATTTTATACTTAAAAAAGGCCAGGAATTATTGCTATTAGGGGAAAAAATTTAAGGATTTTTTATTTGGTTTTAGAAACCTATTGACAACAAACAAATATGTATTTTTAAAAGCTAATATTTCAACAATATTAAAGGACAACCATGCTTAATAATCTGAGGCTTATTACTGCAGGAGGAATGGAAAACCTGTGTACATGCACTTAATAAGACGTTAGAGAAAACAATGCTGAGGAACTTTATCAGACGTTAGAAAATTTGGAGTTTCATTAGCTATTTTTCTTGGTAGATTTTTTGATTTTTCAACATACTATTGAATTATATATATATATATATATATATATATATATATATATATATATATATATATATATATATATATATATATATAATAAACATTTTTTTGTGAGATTGGTAAATTTGTAACAATATATTTTTTTTAATCAGGACAATTAAAATATTTACCTAAACTGAAAAACCACTGCACGTCCATAGGCATCTATTTATTATTAACGAGTCAGCTGAAATTTTTGCGAAAAGCAAAATTGGACCTTAAAACGCAAAAATCTCCGACGGGGATTTTTTCGCTTCCTTCTTTTAGGAGGGGAGTTTAAACAAGGTTTTTACCTAGTATTTAAAAAAATATATAGTTTTCTTACATTATTTTGTATATTGTTTGTACAAAAACCCCATAGAAAATTGTCCTAAATTGGTCTACCATTTAATCAGGACTCATTAAAACTGACAACGAGCGGAAAACAACGACAGGTTTTCCCGAGTGTAGGAGACCTTTAGTTACAAGGCTTAGATTTTAAAGGCTCTTAATCGATAAAAATTCCCATTTTAATTTGCCACAGGTTTTAAGTATATATCAAGGATAGATAATTATAGTTCAGGTTACAGTGGAAAATACTGTACGTAATATTTATTCGAACAAATGTAAAACTATTCGTAGGCGGTCACTTATTGCTTATTTAACAAAGTTTTTTAATTTGGAAAATGTTATCGCAAAACACCGAGACGACTTTTGCTGGATATTACTCTTGTTGTTAATTCACAGCACTTCGAAATTATTTAAAAAATGAGTCTTATATATGAAGTGGTCTTGTGCTTGAATTTAGCATTTTTGATACAGTTGTGTTTAATAGATTTTACATAACGCTTTTTTACGAATATTTTAGTTTGACTTACTTGACGCTTTCATTACTTGATAGGTTAAAGAGGGTTTCCGAAAAATATGACAGGTATAAAAAACAGCTGGCAACAGAAAAGGAATGCTCTATTATAAGGAAAATGACTATACCAATTGTTAAAGAACATCTAGCTAATGTTATTTTACAAAAATACAACCAGAAAATAATTTTGGAAAATATATAAACAATTGCCGAAAATGCTGAAAGTTGTTTTTTTTCTTCTAGATTAAAATGGATAGATCCTATAAAAGATGCTTTTCTAATTTATTTCTATATTTTAAAACTCTATTTATGAGATGTGTCATGTATCAAAACAATTGCTAAAAACTTTTAAAAAATTAGTTTTTTTACTAAAGTCAAAAACTCATGTAATTTGCACCATATAAATCTAAAACTTCTTACAAATATACCTTACTTGACGCTAAATAAATGTGCTTAATATTGACCCTGTGGCTTATTTTTTAGTGAGTTTTGGCTATTTGTTTATCTTAAGAGGCATTGTTTAAACAATAATTCTGTTGCAAATGAAAGCAGATAGAGACCTTTTTGAGAATTCAGTTTATTCGTCATGACGAACATATTAATATGTTTATAATATCAACGGTTAATATCATTTAAATACAAACATCTATAACCTTTCGGGTTTAATAAAGAAGCTGATATTATTCCACTTATTTAAAAAAAATGTTATTGCGACACTTACATTGGGAACTCAGTTTTTTTTAATTCGTGAAATAAAGTTAATAAGAAGGGATAAAGAGGCGCGGCCCGCGCAGCGGAAAATCTAATTTTGAACGCTCCAATCGAGCGAAAATGAACTTGTCGATGAAACAAACACCTGTGTTCCGTATAAAATTTAACAGATTTGCTTTAGAGTTGAATTTTAGGAAACTCTAAAAAGCAACGTGCACTAAAATGTTTGCCCGGCGTTGAGCCTTCGTAGCAGCATACCTCTACCACCTGGGACAAAAAAAGGTTTTGCTACTTAAAAAGCCCTACCTTTTTGCTACCAAATATAGATTTACATTTTTATTTGTCCGAGGTCCACAACTTCGTAAATGGAGTTTAAAACAAAAAAGTTTCAATTTTTTTTCTGCAATAAAATTGTCACTATTTTGAAGGGTGACGTGCCAGATGATATTTTGGCTAGTATCAGGAAGTACTTTGACAGGTCAATAATTCAACTTAACTTGGATCCAGAAAGTTGCAAATATATTTGCGAATGTGTTGTGAGGCGGTAAAAGTAAACATTTATCGAAAAGAAGAAAAGACTTCAGGGATATCTATATGTTGAAAAAGATTTAAGAGCTATTTCTTGACGAATTTTGTATATTAAATAAACATTTTTAACCGACAAAAAATTAAGAGGTTATCAATTTGACCCTATGTTTTTTGTTTATATATGTACGTCGATTACTGCGCGATAGTTTGACCAATTTAGAAATTTTCAGGGAATATTTGAGATATTACCGGAGTGGTCCATAGCAAGCATTAAAAAAATATAAAAAATGGCGGAATAACGGATAGAGATTTAAATATAAAAATAACACAATTTTGACATTTTTGTCTTCTCCGGAAATGTATATAACTGGTTGGTTTCCTAGCCTCGGTACGAAATACCATCAGTAAAAACTATTTTTAAAACAGAAAAAATACTGAATGTCCGATAATCGTAACGAAAAGAAAACAAAGTTTTTCTCGGGACATTTTTTTCTTTATCGCTTAATAAGACTTTGAAAAAACGACGCGTTTTAGAGTTATACCGAGATCCTCTTAATTGGTAGAACTATATTTAACAGCCCAGTCAATAATTTATGTTGATATATTATCGACTAAATACGTTAAGACTTAAAGTCCTAACATATTTCACTTAACGTATTTCACGCCTTGCCCTTCACTTTTTTCTAGAAATCAAAAAGATTTGTTTGTTTAGTAGTGGGCTAGCACAATTTCATAAATTTGTTTCTGTTTACATTCGTACCTTTCGAGGACCTATAAATAACCCGACCAAACCCTTAGCTCCGGGTAATTTTCGTTCAAGATTTTCGACGTCAAGAGTTTCTGTAAAGAAATCGAAATCCTATTTTATTTTCTCCTGCACCATAATACTAAATATAATTTGTGCGCGTCTCCGAGCTTTTTCTTTTCGCTGTCCTCTAGATTCGTAAATGAGAAAACACTGCCAAGAGCGTAAACCGTTGGACTTTTTCGTTTTCAAAATAATCGTAATCCTTTAAGCCAGTGAACATAAATGCAAAAATGCTACTCTTTGAATGAACATATTAATAAAGCTCGGAGTTATATGAAAGTAATTTAAGGCAAATAGACGCCTATATATGCAACTATTTTTATACAGATATTTATCCATGAAATACGCAACAAAATGTTGATATGGCAATACAAGAAACTAATTAGATTTCCAAGAGATAGTTATGTCAAGCTGCTTAAAATTGTATTTTAATGCAATATTACCAATATGATTCCTTTAAAATAAAAGTGTTTCTATTAACTTATATTTAAATGCTAATCCACTGATATTGTGTCTAATTTAACTTTATAGATATAAAAGTTCTATGTTAATATTATTGAATTTAACAGGTGTAAAATTAAAATTTTATACGAGATTTCGTGATCAGTTGTTAGCTAAAAATTATCGTTCCAAAGCCTTCGAAATAAATGATCATTATTGTTTTTCTACACCATGTATGTATATCTTCTTCCTCTGCAGATCAGAGATTAATGTAAATGAGGATTTAAAAAAGTAAGCAAGAATAAATTAACCTGTTAATAAATATTAATTTTAACTTCTTTTAAGCCAATGCATGAATCCACCCTATTGAAAATAATATGAGGTTACCCAGAAAAAAGTAAAGGCACATTTTGAAACTATATTTTGAGTACTCGTTAGATGGCAGTCAGTGATTAATTGATTCGTCAAAAAAATGTATTGAGAATACACGTATTTGCTCATTTCTTTTACATATTGTTTCCGACCGAAGAACCCTGCAACTTTCTTACTATTTTGACTGAAGCATACCGATAAATGATACAAATGGTACCTTATTACATTGTTGTGGTTAATCGCAGCCAACGTGGTTTCCATTATATATATATATATATATATATATATATATATATATATATATATATATATATATAATGGAAAATTTAATTTAATTTTGTTTTTGTCTATTAAGATTGAGAATTTTACATAAGCTGACATTCAAGTAACCTAATGTTTTGTGACAGATGGATTAATAATAATTTTCATAAAAAAATTAACTTCTAAGTTAGAAATTATAATGTGAAAGGTTGAATTAAGTTTTGTATCATTTTTACTTTGTAATCAATAAACTTTCATTGAATAAAGTGAAGTTAAAAGTTGGGTTCAAGGTAAGTTTGTACTAGCCGAAACACCTTTTTGAAAATATTTCCAATTGTAATTGTAATAATAATACCCCCAGTATACGGAAAAATATTTTAAAAACTGAATAATTTTGCTTTTTTTAAAATATTTTATTTACGTATGAGATGTTCAACTTAACTTGAAAGATTTCATTGTTTTTGTACCGCTTACTTGCTGATGCGCATGTTATTTAATTACTCTAAAGTGTAAACATGTTAAATGACCAAGCTTCACAGATCCGCATTTTTGCTGAAGTATCTTTGTAAATATTTTCTGCTACAGTGTCAATATTTCTTTCTCATTGACAGCAACGTGGACTGGTCAGATTAAACGTTCGCTCGGCTTTGGCGTTTGACAGCATGAAGTTAACTAGATTTAGGCATGCAAATTAAAGCCCTAAATTTTAAACTTGTTTATATTGTTTTTATGTTCTTTTAAAACGTTTTTATTTTTGTGAGGTAAATACGTGCGTTGGGAATATTTCTGCAAGATATCGAAAGGAACGTTTGTTAATTAAGATTTTAATTCACCACAAGATTTACAATCACCTTTGTTGAAAGCAAAAAGCTTTTAGAACAAAATTAGAACTATACCTAATTTGCCGATTTAAATCTATTATTTTACATTGAAAATGATTAATAAAATAGAAGGCTTAGTTATTTTCTACTAAAAATGATTGGTAAATAAATCTAACATAGTTTATCTAATAAAAATGATAAATTTTGATTTAGTTGTTTCCCCGATAAAAAAGTATGTAGCTCAGAGGAAAATTCGAAATATTGTTGTAATTTAACGACAAAAGGATAACTTGTGGCACGTTTTTACACTAATTTACACTAAACGTAGTAATTTTATTTTTTTTTTCGAAAAAGCGCAATATTTTTAAAATAAACATAACAACATGCTTTCATGTTTTTTCTAACCTAAAAAGTTTCATTTTAATCAGGACCTCAGAAGTTTGACACTGTCCCTTGTTTTATATGTTATATGGTGAATATAACTTTTTCCAGAAAACCGGTTTTCATGCCGCCATTTTGGAAGAAAAATATAACTTGTGGAACATCAATGGAAAGGGAATTTTGCACAGAATACGACTGTGGAAAAAAAATATACAGGGTTCCCTTTAATATATTGAAATTTAGGTCTTCGGTAATCCAGTTATTTGTAAACATATGCATTTTAATAAGTTACTAAACGTACCTAAGTTTTAAAGCGATATCTGAAAATGTAAAAAATTATTGCGTGTACCCTATGTTCTGTGTCACCCGATATATATATATATATATATATATATATATATATATATATATATATATATATATATATATATATATATATATATATATATATATATATATATATATATATATATATATATATATATATATATATTTCAACTTTCTTCTTAAACCATATTCCATATTTAATGAATTTATTTTCTTTCTTGGGTATAGGTTTGGTGAAATTAATGGTAAATTTTTTTTTTTTTCCTCCACTAGCTCGACGTTTCGCTTCTTGTTTGGAAGCTTTTTCAAGAGCTTTTTATTTTATTTCATCTAAAAATCTTATGAACAGATAAAACTAGAACATTTTTTAAATTACAGTGCGTTAAAATGTTTACAATGTACACAACAAACAACATTTATAAACCTTGTTACATAATAATTTATACATTCAAAACTCATAATAAAATAAGACATTTATAGGTAAAAGTTCTTTAAGTTAAAATAAATATATGTACTATACCTTGGAAACAGCAACAATTCAGGTGAGCATTTTTAATGTTTCTAACCGATGGACAATAAAATCATAAATTCCAATTTATAAAAACCTATTTTCTTGCCATGTTTTTATTCTTTCAATTATTAAAAACGTATATATTTTATTTTATATAGTGGATGGTTGAAAACATTTAGAACTCCGATGTTTACAAGTGTTGTTCAAATTGTAAATTATAATGTTGGAAAGTTGTTATTAAAAATTTTGTTTTTTTTTTTTTTTATATTATTTAGTGTATATCAGTTAATTTTATATATTTATTTAATTAAGTTATGATAAATTTGACTTAGATTCTGAATGTCCTTCTTATCATTTACTACATTAGGTTCTTTCTTTATTTGATACATTTCTTTGAAAGCTAATTTATGATAATTTCGATCTTGACATAAAATTTTTGTTTCAGCAAAGTTAAATTCATGATTTTCGCTTTTTTCGTGTTTATGTAAGGCAGTAGATGCGTTCTTTGTATATTTATGGCCATTTAAACGATTTTCTAAATACTGCGTTGTCATGCCTATGTACTTTTTTGGACAATTTATGCAGGGCACAGAATAAATAACATTCGATCTTTTCTTTTTTGGAATTTCACTCTTTAGAGGGGTGTATAGGTTTGTTAATAAATTGTGTGATTTATGGCATATAATTATGTCATATTTAGATAATGTGTATTTTAATTTTTCTGACAAACCATCTGTGTATGGCATTGAAATGAATCTAGTGTTTCTTGTACTCTTTTGTTTGTTATTCTGTACTCTGCTATTATAGAATTTATATGTTCGTTGTTTAAAAATGCGTTTTATTTGTTTTAAAGGAAAATGATTTTTTTCTAGGATGTCTTGAACTTTTTTTAGAGTATCTGGTCGAAATTCTGGAGAAGTGAGAGCAATAGCTCTATCAGTTAGTCCAATTATAACACTGTTTTTTTGAGATTTTGGGTGGTGGGAATTAAAATTTAAGTAACGACCTGAACAAGTTTTTTTTGTAAACCATTTGGTTTTGATCTTATTTTGGACCTTTATTAAGGTTAAATCAAGAAAATTAATTTCGTTATTATCTTCTAATTCAAAGGTAAATTGTAATTTCGGATGAAAGCTATTAAATTTGTTAATAAGGTCTTGAATTTTATTTGACGGGACAGTGGTGAGACAATCATCCACAAACCGTTTGAAAAAAACAATTTCAAAATCTAAGTGTTTAATGACTTGTTCTTCCAAATGTTCCATTACTAATTGTGCTATGGTGGACGATATTGGGGATCCCATGGCACAGCCGTCAAGCTGCTGGTAAAAGTTATTTTTATATTGAAAATAGTTATTATTTAATGTTAAATTTATTGATTCTATAAATTCTTTGCAGGAGAGAGTAGTATGTTCTTTAATTAACGGCCATTTGTGTTGAATAATTTCCGATACTAAATCATTTGGAATGTTTGTATATAATGAAATTACATCCAGAGAGATAAGTTGGTGATTGTCTGGAATATTTACAGTGTCGATAAACTTTTTGAAAGAAAAGGAATCTTTTATATAATAATCGTTTCCACCAGTAACGTTTGATAAACATTTCGACAGATACCTAGACAAATTGTAAAACGGGGCCTGAATACACGAAATGATTGGTCGAAGGGGTATTCCAGGTTTGTGTAGTTTTGGTAAGCCATATAATTTTGGTGCTGTTGCATTGTGAATTATTAATTTTTTTGCTTCTAGCTCACTAAGTAATTTTTTGTTTACTAATTTTTTTATAAAGTTGTTATTTTTCACTTGAAATGTGTTTGTGGGGTCAGATCTTAATTTTTTATATGTTTTTGCGTCATTTAAAAGTTCATTTATTTTTGTATCATAGTCTGTTGAATTCATGACCACAGTTTTGTTACTTTTGTCAGGTTGTAAAATCGTTATTTGTGGATTAGCTTTAATAAACTGTTTAGCTTTGTTTAATTTTTTTTGGATATTTTTTTGCATTTTATTAGTTTTTATTTTATTTTGGCTAACTTTTGATTTGTGATTTGAAATAATGTTTACAACATCAGCCCGGATACTGTCTTTTATTTGATCAGGTTTATCATAAATTGCTTGTTCTACTGAAGCAATATATTCAGCATAAGGTAAATTTTGTTCTTTTATTATTGGAAGTGAAAATGTTTTCCCTAAGGCTAAAACTTCCGCAATGTCACTTGGAATTTCTGTTTCAGAAATGTTTTTCAACCATTCAGATGTATTTATTTCTATTTCATTATTATCGTGGGAAATTAAATTACAGAACTTACTGATGTTTTTGCTTTTTACAAAATCAAACGTTTTTTCGTATTTAATTTTTTCGAATTTTAAAAAGTTATTTAAAATATTTTGCGGTATATAGGTCTTTGCTTGATTTATTTTTTCTTTTATAAGTATGTCTAATGCGTTTATGTTTCGAACAGTTTCGGTTAAAATTAAGTTTAAGATTTTTATTTGAGTGTCTTTCAAAATATCATTAAATTTATTTCCAAGGTACGTACCTGAGAAGCTTATATGTGGAACACTAAAGTTTAAAAATGTTGGTATAACATTTGCGTGTTTACATTTCAATAAAAATATCCTTCGATTTTTCTGTTTTGCTTGTTTATCATACGTTGTTGATATTGTTTTCAATATTTCCATTGGTATATTTCCGTAAGAATTCCTAATCTCTTGGAAAAAAGACATTGTTTTTATAGCAGCTTCAACCCTTGCTAATACATATTAATTTTCAACTTTCTTCTTAAACCATATTCCATATTTAATGAATTTATTTTCTTTCTTGGGTATAGGTTTGGTGAAATTAATGGTAAATTTTTTTTTTTCCTCCAAGCTCGACGTTTCGCTTCTTGTTTGGAAGCTTTTTCAAAAGCTTTTTATTTTATTTCATCTAAAAATTTTATGAACAGATAAAGCTTGCGTTAAAATGTTTACAATGTACACAACAAACAACATTTATAAACCTTGTTACATAATAATTTATACATTTCATAATAAAATAAGACATTTATAGGTAAAAGTTCTTTAAGTTAAAATAAATATATGTACTATACCTTGGAAACAGCAACAATTCAGGTGAGCATTTTTAATGTTTCTAACCGATGGACAATAAAATCATAAATTCCAATTTATAAAAACCTATTTTCTTGCCATGTTTTTATTCTTTCAATTATTAAAAACGTATATATTTTATTTTATATAGTGGATGGGCAAGGGTTGAAGCTGCTATAAAAACAATGTCTTTTTTCCAAGAGATTAGGAATTCTTACGGAAATATACCAATGGAAATATTGAAAACAATATCAACAACGTATGATAAACAAGCAAAACAGAAAAATCGAAGGATATTTTTATTGAAATGTAAACACGCAAATGTTATACCAACATTTTTAAACTTTAGTGTTCCACATATAAGCTTCTCAGGTACGTACCTTGGAAATAAATTTAATGATATTTTGAAAGACACTCAAATAAAAATCTTAAACTTAATTTTAACCGAAACTGTTCGAAACATAAACGCATTAGACATACTTATAAAAGAAAAAATAAATCAAGCAAAGACCTATATACCGCAAAATATTTTAAATAACTTTTTAAAATTCGAAAAAATTAAATACGAAAAAACGTTTGATTTTGTAAAAAGCAAAAACATCAGTAAGTTCTGTAATTTAATTTCCCACGATAATAATGAAATAGAAATAAATACATCTGAATGGTTGAAAAACATTTCTGAAACAGAAATTCCAAGTAACATTGCGGAAGTTTTAGTCTTAGGGAAAACATTTTCACTTCCAATAATAAAAGAACAAAATTTACCTTATGCTGAATATATTGCTTCAGTAGAACAAGCAATTTATGATAAACCTGATCAAATAAAAGACAGTATCCGGGCTGATGTTGTAAACATTATTTCAAATCACAAATCAAAAGTTAGCCAAAATAAAATAAAAACTAATAAAATGCAAAAAAATATCCAAAAAAAATTAAACAAAGCTAAACAGTTTATTAAAGCTAATCCACAAATAACGATTTTACAACCTGACAAAAGTAACAAAACTGTGGTCATGAATTCAACAGACTATGATACAAAAATAAATGAACTTTTAAATGACGCAAAAACATATAAAAAATTAAGATCTGACCCCACAAACACATTTCAAGTGAAAAATAACAACTTTATAAAAAAATTAGTAAACAAAAAATTACTTAGTGAGCTAGAAGCAAAAAAATTAATAATTCACAATGCAACAGCACCAAAATTATATGGCTTACCAAAACTACACAAACCTGGAATACCCCTTCGACCAATCATTTCGTGTATTCAGGCCCCGTTTTACAATTTGTCTAGGTATCTGTCGAAATGTTTATCAAACGTTACTGGTGGAAACGATTATTATATAAAAGATTCCTTTTCTTTCAAAAAGTTTATCGACACTGTAAATATTCCAGACAATCACCAACTTATCTCTCTGGATGTAATTTCATTATATACACATTCCAAATGATTTAGTATCGGAAATTATTCAACACAAATGGCCGTTAATTAAAGAACATACTACTCTCTCCTGCAAAGAATTTATAGAATCAATAAATTTAACATTAAATAATAACTATTTTCAATATAAAAATAACTTTTACCAGCAGCTTGACGGCTGTGCCATGGGATCCCCAATATCGTCCACCATAGCACAATTAGTAATGGAACATTTGGAAGAACAAGTCATTAAACACTTAGATTTTGAAATTGTTTTTTTCAAACGGTTTGTGGATGATTGTCTCACCACTGTCCCGTCAAATAAAATTCAAGACCTTATTAACAAATTTAATAGCTTTCATCCGAAATTACAATTTACCTTTGAATTAGAAGATAATAACGAAATTAATTTTCTTGATTTAACCTTAATAAAGGTCCAAAATAAGATCAAAACCAAATGGTTTACAAAAAAAACTTGTTCAGGTCGTTACTTAAATTTTAATTCCCACCACCCAAAATCTCAAAAAAACAGTGTTATAATTGGACTAACTGATAGAGCTATTGCTCTCACTTCTCCAGAATTTCGACCAGATACTCTAAAAAAAGTTCAAGACATCCTAGAAAAAAATCATTTTCCTTTAAAACAAATAAAACGCATTTTTAAACAACGAACATATAAATTCTATAATAGCAGAGTACAGAATAACAAACAAAAGAGTACAAGAAACACTAGATTCATTTCAATGCCATACACAGATGGTTTGTCAGAAAAATTAAAATACACATTATCTAAATATGACATAATTATATGCCATAAATCACACAATTTATTAACAAACCTATACACCCCTCTAAAGAGTGAAATTCCAAAAAAGAAAAGATCGAATGTTATTTATTCTGTGCCCTGCATAAATTGTCCAAAAAAGTACATAGGCATGACAACGCAGTATTTAGAAAATCGTTTAAATGGCCATAAATATACAAAGAACGCATCTACTGCCTTACATAAACACGAAAAAAGCGAAAATCATGAATTTAACTTTGCTGAAACAAAAATTTTATGTCAAGATCGAAATTATCATAAATTAGCTTTCAAAGAAATGTATCAAATAAAGAAAGAACCTAATGTAGTAAATGATAAGAAGGAAATTCAGAATCTGAGTAAAATTTATCATAACTTAATTAAATAAATATATAAAATTAACTGATATACACTAAATAATATAAAAAAAAAAAAAAAACAAAATTTTTAATAACAACTTTCCAACATTATAATTTACAATTTGAACAACACTTGTAAACATCGGAGTTCTAAATGTTTTCAACCATCCACTATATAAAATAAAATATATACGTTTTTAATAATTGAAAGAATAAAAACATGGCAAGAAAATAGGTTTTTATAAATTGGAATTTATGATTTTATTGTCCATCGGTTAGAAACATTAAAAATGCTCACCTGAATTGTTGCTGTTTCCAAGGTATAGTACATATATTTATTTTAACTTAAAGAACTTTTACCTATAAATGTCTTATTTTATTATGAGTTTTGAATGTATAAATTATTATGTAACAGGGTTTATAAATGTTGTTTGTTGTGTACATTGTAAACATTTTAACGCACTGTAATTTAAAAAATGTTCTAGTTTTATCTGTTCATAAAATTTTTAGATGAAATAAAATAAAAAGCTCTTGAAAAAGCTTCCAAACATGAAGCGAAACGTCGAGCTAGTGGAGGAAAAAAAAAAAAAAATTTACCATTAATTTCACCAAACCTATACCCAAGAAAGAAAATATATATATATATACATATATATATATATATATATATATATATATATATATATATATATATATATATATATATATATATATATATATATATATATATATATATATATATATATATATATATATATATATATATATATATATATATATATATATATATATATATATATATATATATATATATATATATATATATATATATATATATATATATATATATATATATATATATATATATATATATATATATATATATATATATATATATATATATATATATATATATATATATATATATATATATATATATATATATATATATATATATATATATATATATATATATATATATATATATATATATATATATATATATATATATATATATATATATATATATATATATATATATATATATATATATATATATATATATATATATATATATATATATATATATATATATATATATATATATATATATATATATATATATATATATATATATATATATATATATATATATATATATATATATATATATATATATATATATATATATATATATATATATATATATATATATATATATATATATATATATATATATATATATATATATATATATATATATATATATATATATATATATATATATATATATATATATATATATATATATATATATATATATATATATATATATATATATATATATATATATATATATATATATATATATATATATATATATATATATATATATATATATATATATATATATATATATATATATATATATATATTTAATGAATTTATTTTCTTTCTTGGGTATAGGTTTGGTGAAATTAATGGTAAATTTTTTTTTTTTTTCCTCCACTAGCTCGACGTTTCGCTTCTTGTTTGGAAGCTTTTTCAAGAGCTTTTTATTTTATTTCATCTAAAAATTTTATGAACAGATAAAACTAGAACTGTTCTAGTTTTATCTGTTCTAAAATTTTTAGATGAAATAAAATAAAAAGCTCTTGAAAAAGCTTCCAAACAAGAAGCGAAACGTATATATATATATATACATATATATATATGGTTTAAGAAGAAAGTTGAAAATATATATATATATATATATATATATATATATATATATATATATATATATATATATATATATATATATATATATATATATATATATATATATATATATATATATATATATATATATATATATATATATATATATATATATATATATATATATATATATATATATATATATATATATATATATATATATATATATATATATATATATATATATATATATATATATATATATATATATATATATATATATATATATATATATATATATATATATATATATATATATATATATATATATATATATATATATATATATATATATATATATATATATATATATATATATATATATATAGGTTGGCCGATCTTTTTTCAACTTCGCATTTTTAAAGTTGTACTAGTCTATAAAATAATAATTACTTCCAAATCTGAGTTCAATTGGATAATGCTAAATCGCCCCAACTAATAGATAATTTATCGTTTTTTTTTAAGTTTTTAACATTTACGTCACTGAAAAAAAATAAATTGTGCCTGTTTAAGTATATTTTTATTAATTTTTTGCAAAAAAAAAAACAAATATTTATATACATACCTATTGTTCTAATTAGATGAAAATAAGAAAATAAGCTCTGTTTTCTAACTAGTTGTTGAAGGTGTTCAATTACAGTTGTTTTTTTAAAATCCGGAAAATTTCAACGATAATCGGTAACGAAAATTGTCTTTGTTCTTCGACTTTAGATATAATATTGCTATATTCTGTAATTAACTTAATACCTCGTTCAGCTGAATTATTTAATTTATTGATTAGAATTATTTGAAAACCTTTGTTAAAATTATCGTTGGTTGCTCAAGAGTCGGGATCGTGTTTTAAAAATTCGGCATCTATTTGAAACCTTTTGAAAGTTTTTGTACTCGAAGTTACAAAACCAAGTACTGATTTTTTTAAAATTGGGGATATCTTTCCTTAATAAAAGACGTTGAAGACCTTCGTCATTTGGTGTTTGAATATCATCAACATCTATAGCTTTAATCATTTGTCTTTTAATTTTAACTGTAGCTTCATCATCAAAAAAAATCATTGCATTATTTTCTGAATTTAAAGGCCATTTAGCATTTTGTTAACGGCGGTGATTGATTTGTCAGGGTCAATATTCTTGTAAATAATTAACTGTTTTGGAATTTCCAAATCATGATTTAGCGCTTTCACAGCAAACGGTGCTGTAAAAGGATTGTGGATATGTCCATCAAATCTGAAAGTTCTTTGGCCGTTAATTTAAAATCGTCGCGAAATAAAAAAAATCTTTGCTGAGTAAAGGACTTCTAATATACAAATTCCAAGAAAAAAATAAACTAGTCTCGGTCTCAATCAGATACAAAAGTGTTTTACTGTAAAATTGTTTTCGTGGTACGTGTTTTGACCTTACGGTCTTCATCAGACCTAAAATATCCAAAAACCCTAAATTACATTAACAAAAAGAATAAAAAAATTAATATTACCTTATAACTAGATGGCCACTACAAATTAAAACATAAAACAACTAGGTATACAGTACACATATTAGACGAACACTGAGATTCAAATATTAAAAAGTATAGGCCTACTACCTACACTTATGTCGAACCAAAAACTTTAATAAAAACAACGATTCTAAATGTAAACATTTTAAAATAATCAAATATTATTGTATAACTTATAATAAAAAAGTTATTGCTTACTCTGAGAATCGAACTCATGCCTCTCAGTTGACAGTCCGATATCAAGACCACTACACCTCCAACCTGTTGAAATTTATTTGTTTATTACTAGGAGTCTTTAATATTATTGAATATTAAATGAGGTTCGAAATTAAAAACATCGTTAAGACAGTTAAGGACTGGACTTCTTTTTGCTTTAGTGTTGTGTGTGTCATGAATCCCATCCCAACCGATTGCGGCGACAGATAAATCGGATTTTTCAATTAATGTGTTTCACTCTTTCTGTCTTTAGTCGCTGCCTAAACTTTTGAATAGTAGACCTACTTGTGCTTAGGGATTTAAGGTCATACCCCAATGTTTCAGCTGTCGCTGTTATTAAATTAACAGCATCTCGGTCATTTACTTTGCACTTATCAAGGATTGCCACTATCTTTGGTGCAATTATGTTTAAACTTAAGTACAGTTTTTTTTCTTTGGTTTCGAAGGTCCGGGATCTTGTGAAGTGGACGGAAAAAATTCCTCTTCGATTTCTTCTACCTAAGGCAATGAATCAATTGAGGAACCGCTACTTGAAGAAGTGAGAGTAATATTTTCATCTGAAACAAAAAAAATGATAAAACTAAATCTACTTTGAAAAAAAATCAGTGCACAAAATATAAACAGTTAACGTAAGCAACTGATGCATACTTTTTCCTAATTTAGTTAAATATTTGAAATATCAGTAAAGGGTAAATTTTCTTTACCCGGAACTTATCACGTTATGGATATTTCTTTTTATTAGGAATAATATAGTGTGACCTAATTTAGTTCTGCACACAGCCATTTAGTAACACATATCTACTGTCCTTTCAAACATTTTTGTCGTGCGCAATTTTGTTTCACCATATTGGATTCGTACCAATATTTTACCAGTTTCTGCCTATCCCTCACTTGGTATTTAATCATATTTCAAAATAAATCGATAAAATAGTTCTTACACTGATTTTTTAAGACCGCTATTTTGTTCCGTCATATTGAATTCGTACCAGTTTATCCTTACATCACATTTAATTTTTGTACACAATTTGAAGTCGATGGAATAAGAACATTTTTTATTTTGATTTTTTTAAACATCTTTGTAGCCGGTATTTTGTTCTACCATCTTAAATTCTTACTACAATTTTAGTTGTTTATCTCTACATCAAACTTAATGCTTGAACAGAATTGAAATTAATTTAGTAAGTAAATTTTTCATGTGGTTTTATTTTATATTTTATTAAGCCGCTATCTTAGATTGGTACCAAACCAGTTCAGTTATAAGTAACATTTGATTTGTGCGCAAAATTAAAGGTTAGTTAGATAATTAGTTTTTTGGCATCTCGGGACGCTAAAACATAATTATATGTAAAATCTGGGAGGGTGATTTTTTCATGATACAAACATTTTATTTGGCCGCTATTTTCTTCTGCTATCTTGAATTTGTACTACAGTTTTCCTAATTTATAATATATTTAATTCTTACACAAAATTGAAAATTAATCTAATAAGTACTGTTTTCCAGCTGATTTTTTAAATATTTTATTAAGCTTCCACTTTGTTTCGCTATATTGGATTAGTACTAAAATTTTATCAGATGATTCTTATTTGATTTTTGTACAAAATTTTAGGCAAATTTAATAAGTAGTTTTTTAGTAATAATTTCTTTAACATTTCACTAGGCCGCCATTTTTATTCCGCCATACTAGATTTTTACTAAAATGTTAGCTTTTCACCCCCATATGACCTTTAAATTTTAATCAAAATTTTAAGTCAAACAAAGAAGTAATTTTTTAGCTCTCCCGCGAACAGACCGCTGGTTTATTAATTTTTTTTTGTTTATTAATTCTATTTGTGCTTTATATTTCAATTTTTGTTGTGATATGTATTATTCTGTTTTGTTTGATATATTTCATGTATCTTTTTTATGGATTTATTAAACGTTATTATTATTAATATTATTATTATAGATATGCTGCGAACAAACCGACAGGCAGACAGACAGATCGACGGAATTGAGAAAACATGTTTTTTTGGCATCTAGGAACCCTAAAACGCGAACATCTGTAAAAACCTGAGAGGGTAATATTTTTACGGCTACAATATTTAAGTAAAGTAAAAAACAATTTAAAATAAAAACCCTAAAGGGATAAACATATAATAGGGTTTATAAATCTTACCTAGATTTACGTTTTATAGTTAACTCCTTTCGGATGACTTCAAGTATAATTATTTCGTCTCTCTGTCTACCACTTTAGATTCTTGTTCGGTTAAGTTAAAATTTATGTCGAACATAAACCGCAGACGACCTTTCTTTCTTTGGTTTAATACAAACTCTTTGTCCTCATGCAACTTTATCAAATTTAATTCATTTGCATGAGCAATATCAAAGAGGTCATCTAGATGTTCCACAAATATGAGATATCACAAATAGGTTTTCTTTTTGCCTAAAGACAACAGGGGTTTCTGCAATGTGCTCAATTTTTCATGCAAATCATCTAATTTGGTTATACAGTGTTTTTATCTCGTAACGAAATGTGCTCTTTATTCCAAACAAATATAGTTTCTTCAACAGCCAACGTTGCACTCTCACAAAGAGTTATCTTAACCTCCCGCGTGTTAAAAAGTAACACACTAAATACTTGTTTAATTGAAGGTAATTTATCACCGGCAGTTTGCTGTTAGAATGTCCGATTAAAAACACAATTTTGTTATATTAGATTTTAAATACTATCTTTGGCTTATTAACTGCAGTGAAACAATCTATCTAAATGGGATAACAACACACACTTGAATATATAAATTTGCAGTGCCGGCTACTATGACACAACTTCAGAAGATGCCCCGCAAAAAAGGTATAATATATATATATATATATGTTATATTATATATATATATATATATATATATATATATATATATATGTTATATATATATATATATATATATATATATATATATGTATATATATAGTACAAAGAAATAAGGGGGTGTCGGCCAAAATGTCTATATTACATTTACTTCCTAATAAGCCAAGCTTTCAAAATATTTATTTTTTATATTATTTTATGTTTGTTTACAATTATAAGGTACTTATACTAATTGAAATATCAAGACAATTTTAAATACATTTTCAGAAGTTTATAGATACGAAATGAGTTAGATTTTGCCTACTACAATTTTGGCATTACTTGACAAGAAATAAACAATTTAAATATTTTCTTATCAAAAAATGACAGAAATAAGCTAAATATGTCAAACGCATAATAAAGAAAAGGGTATGGTCAATTTTTTTTAAACTAGATAATAAGTTATACAGTATATGGAGCAAAATATTAGAGGTAATTTGAAAAAGAAATATTTATGATTTTTCAGCAATTAAATTTCTAAATTTAAAATATAAGAATAAATGGAACTTAAGGTTTTAATATCGGTTTATTTGTTCAGCTTCTCTTTGTGTATTTCAATAATTTCTAAAAAAAGCCTTTTGCTAGGGTTACGTTCAGTGTGTAAAATTTTTGTTTCGTTATAATTACATTTATGCCCCGTATCTATAATATGTTCTGAAAGAGCACAATATAATTTCTTAGATTTATAGCAAGCCTCGCGGATAATATATGGCTTGCCTTAGTGACTTCTCAGACTAGAGTTCCAGATAACTGGCGGTGGTAAATTTGTATTCCTATTACATTTAATGTAACATTCTTACATACTGACTCCTTTTCACTGATCGTTTTCAAAGTTACAATTAATAAAAAACAATAGCTAACAAAATAAAAAGTGAATTCAAATGTTTATATAATCAAAGTTTTTCAAGAGTTGTCAGTAAAATGACTCTGAAGCATTAGGAAATTGATTGTACGGCAACACGCTGGTGTTTCTGAGAGCGCAATTTTGTTTTTCAAAAATGTATTAACAAAGAGTCAGTCCGAATTCACGATACGGTGTTCCCACCAATAAAAATTGCTAATGGTGGATCTTAGGGTTCACCTTAAACTTCACATTTCTATGCCATTTATACTTCTTTTCTTTCGAACTGGCCATACGTTCTGTTCAATACTATGCGGATGATACGCAAGTTTATTAATCTTTTAAAAATGCCGATCTCATTGCCAGCTATGAAAATTTGAAATATTTTCTTATGTTAAATTCTACAAAGTGTAGTTTTGTGATTTTCGGTCGTAAGGTAGATTTAGATATAGAAATAGATACATAACACGATGATACCGGCGAAAAAAACTATTCGCAATTTGCGTGTGTCGTTTGATAGTGCGTTGAGATATACTGCGGGTGTGTCTATCTGTACTCAGAGAATTTTTGTTAGTTTAAAGTTGCTATTTACTGTACTCTGTATTCACTCGTTCTCTCTATATTCAATCAAGGTGATGTAATTTACGGTAATTCTTTTAATGCTGTTAATAAACTGTTCATGTAGAATTCAGGTTATGCAAAATTCTTATCTAAGGCTTATTTACGTGATAAGATATGAACATGTGTCTGGTGGAAACCAACTACTTAAGTATGGAGGAAAGAAAGGAGTTACACCTAGCTTGTTTTTTCCACAAAATCATTGCTCTTAAATGTCCTTCCTATTTATATAACCGTATCGTTTTCAGAAGTCATGTACTTATTACATTAATATTAGATTTAGAGAAAAAATAACACTACCATATCACAGAACTGCAATTTTTGAACGTAGTTTCTCTTACAATGTTGCTAAATTCTATAATAAGTTACCAGCTAAGTTCAAGACACTTCCACAATCTGCTTTCAGGAACCATTTATATAATAATTATTATGAGTGGATGCAAAAATTAATTAAATTAATTTCCTGTTCTTCTCTCAATAATCCATGTAATTTTGCCTTTTTTATGGCTAGCCACCATACGTATTTTTTTCCTAGCTCTCGTTATCATCGACTTAATTGATTATGACATATACATATATATATATATATATATATATATATATATATATATATATATATATATATATATATAGATATAAATTTTTTTTTATGGGAATCTGAAGTCAACTTTTTCGGTTAAATTCTTTTTTTAAGTTATCCTTCAAAATTTAAAAATATTTTAAAACAGCTTTAACCATATAAATCAAAACGGAACTAAAAGTAGTTCTATATTTAAAAATCTTTACATAAAATGGCGTTCAATTTGCATAATTTTGTTTAAACTATCTCGAAATGTAATTTTAATTTTGAGTTTGGATGCAACATTTTGATATTATTAATTAAATATATCACATCTGAGGGACTATTCAAAATAATAGTGTATTCACTGGGTTCATTTATGATGCAATTAGTCGCGAAGCCGCTTCTCAATCTTGTGGGCTCAACTCCATCCTCGAAATTTGATTACCAACTCCCTTGGAGACGATATATTTGATGAGCTCCTACGCAACAACTTGATCTATTTAGGAAGAGATCTATTATATATGATAATTAACAGGAAGTTTGCCCGCAAAATATAAATATTTATGCATTAGGAAGAAAATTTCAAATGTAAATTACATTAAATAAAAGAATCAATAATTAACTACGAATTAGCGTACGATTTGTTATATCTATGTAAAATTTTTAAAGTCAAATTTGTATTATAAAAAACACAAGGAAATATACAGAAATTTTCTTGAAATCTTAAAAATGGTAACCGCTGGTATAACTTACGGAAAAATCTTAAATATAGAAACTAAATAAATAAAAAATATAGAAACTTTACTGCAATTTCTATAAGGTATTAAGAATTGAGTTCAAGACAATTTTCAAAACACATTTACATTTAAATTATCAAAAAGAACTGTGACTGCTGGTCCGTACCAACTAAAGAGCTACAGAATAGCCAATACAATAAAACTGTTTGTTAATATTTATATAAAACAATAATTAGGTTTATGTTTTTTGCGGGCAAGATAAAATATTATATTGGACGAAGGCGCCAGATGCCAGAATCGGTGGTATGTTCCGCATGCTAACAACTATAAAACCCTCCACGCGTTGTGCTTCCCATGATTTTCTATTACAGGATTTTAGTCTTAAGGGATACTTCAATAACATGCGGTGACAGAAACGTTGTATGTAGAAGCCATTACTTTTTTACAGAGTGTTTTTCCGGCACGTTTCTATTACTAATTTGGTGTAAAGAGAGTGAACAGGAAAAAATAACCAATTAATAATTCCGACAGAAAGATCGCTTTGTCTAATTTTTGTGCGTGACGTGGTGCGCTCCGTTACCATTTTATTAGATACCAATGTTGGAAGATGTAAAGTTCATATGTGAGATAAAATTCACTTTTTCATATAAAGCCATCTTGTATCTTTGTACGTATATAGGCTAGTGCTGCTGGAAGGAAAGTTTAAATAAAACATTAGACATTTTAACTAATTACAACAATATTTGCGTTGTGCATTTTGAAAATCATATGTCTATTGAAGAGGTCTACTTCATAGTTATACATACATCGATATAAGGTTGTCATTTGCCCGGTTTCCGTTCGTTTGTATTTTATTTTCAATTTTAATTAATGTGTCAGAAATATTTTGAAGAACTTTTAAGCCGTCAAAATTTAAGTTCGTCATATAAAAAATAGTAATATATAGAGAGTATCAATTAATTTGGGTATGTAAAACAACGTATGAAATTCACTTTTGGCACTTGATTAATTTATTTGTGTCACATTCGTATGAACACTGCTGTCGTCAAAAGTTGTTATACAATTTACGATTCACCTTTACCCTTTTTATTTTTTTTTAATTTCTTTTAATTGCCAACAACATGAAACAAATCACAAAGTAACGTCAAAAATAGTGGTGACTACGACACCCTTAAGATATCTCAATTATTTATTTAAACATTTCTGCAATCATGCACATATATATAAGTACTACAAGAAATGTCATATGCAGCTCTACATTGTATTAGTACGAACATAAATTGGTAGAGGAGTTTGGTCGTGTCCGATCAAAGACACCGCGGCTGAGTGTTGCAGTTAGTCTCATGTAGGCTCTAGTAAAGAAGAAGCAGTTCTTTTACATTTAATAACTTTTTCAATATCGTTCCATCGTCTGAAAAGATTGCTGCCAGCACCCCAGATATAACACGGAGAACTCTGACGTTTTGAGTCAAGGTAGTTTTTCTTGAGATTGGCTATTAGGTCTCTGCATCTTTACACTAGTCTGTGTCCCTTAGAATTTTGTTTTTCTCGCCAAAACATGAAAAGTCGGTTACCGTCATTTATTCCCGGACGTTATTAGTTAAAACTAGGTCTGCTTTATTCGCTTTAATTCGTAATGTAATGACGAATGAAAGAGTTTAAAAAAAAACTACAGGCATCGTTCCACATTACGCTATGAATACTTATTTGAGTCTGGTGCTTCAATTTGAAAGACCGTCGACAGCTCTCTATGAAGTATTTTAAGGGCATTGTCATACCTCTTAATAAATTAGGATGAAACGCAATGCTCTCGCCGAAGAGCTGTTTTGCCCAACAAATTCTATTCTGAGGGTAACCTGCTCCGTATGAGTTATGCATATTAAAAATTGTTCATCTTTTACAAATGCCCAAAACTTTTTTGGCATTCGTTTTTTCTTTAGATATTGTGGGGTATGCTGGAAAGAGTTTCTGACAGATAGAGAGATTTAAGAAAGTGTTGCAATACTTGAAAATATCGGTGTGTTATAACTTTTTTGTTAGGAACCATGGCCTATAACTTTTATCGATTTAAAATAGCTGCAGTATTCCCCTTTTAAACCGGAACAGGCAATGACAAAAACCTAATATTTTAAAACTGTAATATTTTGAAGTGACTCTAGGAACAAATTTTTACTAAACAGTTTAAATTATAATGCGGTGACATATTTCAATTTATTATGTGACACTAAGCTTGTAATCAGAGATATATACAGAGTTTAATAAGAACTTTAGCATATATAACCATTTCTTAGAGAGAAACTCTTTTTATACTGAACAAATCTGAATTATAAAATTAATTATTTTTAATTTAGCTGAGAGAGCTGTTTTACCCCATATCTAAAATAAAATGCTCCAAAGAAACAACCAGCATGCCAAGGTGGAATTGATGCAGTTACATAAATGTATTTTATTTTTTGGTTTGTTCTCAGAACGTTTCGTTGGCTTTCATCAACTTTTTCAACAAGTTGTTCTCAGTCGAAGTAAAATCGATCCTAAAATGACCATAAACAGTTCACACATAGAGAACCTACTATCAGTCACAAACAAATAATAAAAAGTATACAAAAGAACACATAACATCCACAAAATAAAATTAGATACATATTAGGTAAAATGAAAAACACCAACGTAAAAGCAATATAAAACTTGGACCATTTAGACGACAAAGACTTATACAAACTAATTGAAATAGCTGTCTGATTATATTGCATTGTGCTACTAGAAACAAATGTGTTTTGGCTTGTTTTTTGCTCCTGGAATTTAATTTGACGAACACCCAAAACCATTGTTATTTTATTTTTGATAATGCAACTACTGCTACTCTAAACGTAATGCAAGCAAGTTTTAGTTACCTAAAGAAATAAAGTAAATTATTTATTTGTTGTTATTTTATTTGTTTACGTAAATAAAACTTGTTTGCATTAATTGTACCATATCAAAAATAAAATAATTCAATTAAACTCTAGAAGCAAAAAACAAACCTTTCTTGCCATTTTACTTTCAAAGTAAAAACTACTAGTTGAAAAAGCTGTCCAAAGCCAACGAAACGTTCTAAGAACAAAGAAAAAAATATATATAACTGCCAACTACCTTGCCGTTGTGTTACTGAACCAAATTCCCAAGAAAATTTGTTTTATAATTTATATACAAATTGCACCATAGAGAAAGTTAGTAATGCACAGGGTTCCCGAACAACGGACAACAAAAAATTATGAAGCGAGAAGGCAACAAGTAGTCTTGACATATCTAAAAGGCACAACAGACAGGATCGGAGGAATTCTTAGAAAAGACAACATACAAACAATATACAAGCCACAAACAACTATAGGTAAACTAGTTGGAAACCCAAAAGACAAAATTAAATAGGAAAACCACGGAGTAGGCAGCATTCCGTGCCAGGACTGTGAAAAGATGTTCGTGCGGCAAACTAACAGGCAAATATAAGCAAGAGTCGAAGAAAATAAACTCAGCTCTATTTCCACATCATCAGGAAATCGGCCACAAAATAAATTTCGATGGGTGTAGGGACATTGCCAATATAGATCATTATAAAACCAGAATAATCCGAGAAAATTGAAAAACAAGGTGATTGAAATAAAAGGGACAAATCAATAAAATTATTAAAAGAGTAGCAACCACTAACACGCCAGTCTCTATTTGGACGCGAGAAAGAAAGCTTCGAAAATGCCAAATGTGTTTTTGACGAACCTTCACCAAAACTATTCTTTTCAGAACGACAGTAGTGCACGGATATACACCCCGAATGAAAATATATTGTATTTTTCCATCCGTGAAGGACTAATAATTATATATATATATATATATATATATATATATATATATATATATATATATATATATATATAATAATATGCTCAATTGATTGTTATGTTATAAATTAGGTTTGTTAATTATCCTGAAATATCAATAGACTTTACAATTTAACTGTTTCGTACCACATTTTTATAGTTAGTTTAAGCAGAAAAAATATATATAGCATATAATTGAATTAAAATGAATATCTTTTTTTTTTGTATAATGAAAAACACGTTATCATAATATATTTTAAAACATAGAGCTGAATTACGTAAGACACTTTAGTAGTAAGTTAACAATCTGCCCCATATTCTATTGGCACTTATTAAATATATATTCCATCTTGACGTCTTCTAAAATTTAACTGAAACTTATACGCAATAACACGCCTTGTTAAAGGATCTCATATATTATTCAATATTTCTCACTGTGGCTCATTCGCAAACTCGTGGGAGCAGCAAAATTACACCAAGATTTGATTAAAGTCACCTAACAGACTCTATGGTTGTATTTCATATATTTCGGTGACGGTTCGTTAAATAAAAATTAATTCTTCAAAATTGTGTTGTAATAAGTTGATATTAAGCTTAAGTAAGAATATCTACACAAAATTAAAATATCGCAAAAGTTATTTGTAAGCTAATTATCTTTTCAATCATATTTTATTGATCAACATATTGCAATTATCTATTTTAATAATTCGTTTCCATAAGCAGTTGTTATAAAAGCAACAATACAAAAGATATTGCTTTTCAATTTGTCTTTAAATAATCGACTATGACCAAATATTAAAACTGGTATATTTTTTGCAGATCAATGAGACTAATTTCCGTTAAAGCATTGCGTGGCTATTATTGGAATCTGAGGCAACCTGGTTCTCACAAGTGCAAAGTATTGAGTATAGTGTAGCGCATTTCCTTCAAAGAAGCAGGGCTTGCCAGATATTCGACGAGTAATTTATTCATAGGTTATCTTACCAAAGGCCATTATTTTAAAATGGATTTGGCAAATCTTGTAAAAAATGTTCTTGGCGATTTATATGTTAATATAGTTCAACATAAGCACAACGGAAACGAAATATTAGGAAAATACAAATAGTGTATAAGAAGTAATTCGTAAAAAATTAATTTTCATATATATCTTCTAAATATATACACCCGTATTCGCTAAAGAGGTTTAAATTTAGATTAGGTCTTATTTTACAGTTGTAGGTTTAAGATGACATTTTTAACAATTGAACAAATCATTTTTCTAAATGTCACAATTTTGAAAATGACAGTGACATAAGCGAAACATAACTGGCGAACCAAGAGTTTTAAGTACCATGGCAACTAGACCTGGTCTAACTCTTAAATCTGTTTAGTGAATACGGAGGTTAATATTTAATTTTGCTTGAACAGACGCGAGGAAATATATTACAGACTAAGTTTAAAACAGCATATTTGGTTATGATTTCTACTTTGCAACCGAATTCTCTTTAGACGTGGTTGGTTTGCCAAAAATACAATAAAAAATCGGTAGTTTGGAGGGTATTGAGACCTCGACGCAACGATACGCAACACAAGAGCAATCATAGCAAATATGTATGTCGGCCACAGGTAGGGTAAGGGGAATTAAAATATCTCAAAAACCTTTGCCAAAGCCGATGCCGCGACCCGATTCACTCTTTTCTTCCTATGTTCTCACTTTGCTTCAACTTGTCTTTGGATGAGATCACAATTCCTTTTCTTTTTTATAGGCCTATCTTGCTCAACTCTTGTTTTCTTTTTTCCGATCCCGACGCTATTACGAAACGAGGGCTAGGGATCACTAATTTAATTTTTACATGACGGATTTTCTAACCACGAACACAATAGGACATGAGTCTATACTGAATATGCACGGGATACCGTTATTAAGTTTTCTTGGTAAAGACCTGTCTGTGGGTTTCCTGAAATATATTTTCGAAACTGGAAAATTGTCAGGCCATGGCCGATACGACAGTACTTCAGGGAAATACCGACAGAAGCATAAACGCCATGGACCTCATGCAAATGATGGGTAACGAATATCGTGCGGATTTTATCCTAATGGCAGAACCAAACCGTAAGAAAATCAGTAAAGGAAAATGGCTCTATGACAGAACATGGTTGTTGCAATGTGCACCCGGACCAACCACCTTAAGATTTTGCGCCGGTGCGGAGGTGATAACTTTGTATGCATGGAGACTTCCCAGCTCGTGGGATAAATATGTACTGTGTATGTGTGTGTGTGTGAGAGACAGATTGGAAGGATAGTATACTCCAGAACTCGGACCAAGTAACTTGCCTGAAGGATGGGATAAAGGTGATGTGTGTGTATGTGTGTGAGTGATACAAAAAACAGACTAGTCCAGAACTCGGGCCAGTAACTAACCTGAAAGATGGGATGAGTATTGTGTGTGAGAAAGACAGGAAGAACAGATCAGTCCAGAACTTGGACCCAGTAACTGGTCTGGTAAACTTGTATTGGTATAAAAGGTAGAAGAAGGACAGTCCATCCCAGAACTCGGATCCAGTAACCAGCCTAAAGGATAGGATAGATGTGTATGAAAGAGAAAACTTATAATCATATACCACCTGATATTACCTTTCCTATACCGTCGTTGAGACTGCGGCGCATGGTGGTCCCTCCATTAGATTCTAGTAGTGGTGGCTTCCTGCTGCTGCCGTGGACCCGGGTCATCCACTGAACGTTTCTGCGTTAGCGACCTGATTTTAAATCATTCGTAGTCCGATTTTTACTCCAAGCGGAGCCGGTGGCTGGTGTGTACGAATTCATCGTGACGTATTGGACAGGTGGCTTCATCGCGACTAATATCTGGCGGTTCCAGCATACAATGCGCATGACACGTTATAGCACACTCTAGGAAATTTACGCAGTTTTCCGAACGTTGCGAAACGTGTTTTCTATTTACAATTAATGTGTGTATTTTTCGCGCACGACGCATACATTGCCCAAAAATTTTGTAACTTCGGTGCAGATAAAATAGAATTTCAATTTAAAAAATATCTTAAACGTAGTGCTTTTTAGATATGTTTATTATTAATAGTTAAATCCGCTTATTGCTAACTGAATTATCTGATATATTTTAAATCGTATATATTAATAAACTTCTAAGAACCTTACAGCAAAAAATCTGGAATCGATATAATATACACAAACATCTAAATATTTTAAAATCGACATTTTCTTTATCCAACGTAAACTTGTTTGCGTCGCGTATTTATACATTCCAACGTTTACAAATTAATTATATAACTCCCATCTATATAATATAAATACCAAACTAAGATTTAAGGTGCAAAACCAAACAAATTTTTCAGCCTCATCTTTTACCAGGGCACAAAATCAACAAGTGTTTGTCTCAAATTCCGCCTAAGACACTATTTCATTAAATTTATCGGATTATTAAATTCCTTCCACAACCGGAATGCTATTACCAACATTATTCAAAATTCTTTAATATAGTTGAGTCTCATATTTGTCAAAAAGCATGAT
Source organism: Kuschelorhynchus macadamiae (assembly GCA_030620095.1). Lineage (NCBI taxonomy): Eukaryota > Metazoa > Arthropoda > Insecta > Coleoptera > Curculionidae > Kuschelorhynchus > Kuschelorhynchus macadamiae. Next base: position 199,370 of record JAUTXW010003151.1, on the reverse strand, counting down.
AAGTATGCCTTTTATTTTTCACGCATTTCTTGTGAATTATATGAGCTTTTATTTGAATTTAAATTGAATGGTTTGAGCATTACATAAAAATAATACATTAATAAATACTATTTAATTTAGTGAAAACCTTTTTTTAAAATGTGCAATATTAAAATTATTATATCATAGTCGTATTCTAAATGGGCGGTGATAATAATTGATTTTATAGCTTGTCGTAAAGTACCATTAAACGGTACTAGTTCAACAATTATCATTTGTAATTTATCCTCATTTTTAGATACGTCCCGACTAGCCTTTAGAATCAGTTATAATCATTGCCTTTATTTAACACATTAAATTATTTTGTCTAGACTTTTTTTTTAAAAATTATGTTTTTCCTTATATTTATTTTATGCTTTTTAGTACATTCAAGAAAAAAATTAAGTTAAGATTTTTTGTTTATGTTTATCGATCTTCTGCCGATTTAATAGCAAACTAACAAATCGATGCACAAATTTACTTCAGTAGAAATTGTTCACACATATTTAAAAAATGTGCGAAACTTACTACATTTAAAAACGTGATTTCCTTGTCGATATATTATTTAGAATGATCATTACAAGGAAAACTATTATAACGCTTGTTATTTTTATTACACTTTTATTAGCCTAACTTCTGTGTTTTTTTTGCTATGTTCAAATTTTGTAATTTTTTTCACCCACTTTCCCGTATTTGAAAAGCTTCAAACTTATTTGTTTAAGTGAAGAAATTATGATTTTTGGGCCAACATCTTGAAAAAGTACGAAGAAAACTGATCGCAAGATTTTCCAGAATTTAAAAGTATAAAATAAATAATATAAAACTAAAAGAACGTTTTTATAAAGTAAATTTAAAATTAAAAAGTAAAACTTGAGTACCTATTCATATATTTGTGCTAAGTTTCCGGCTGCATACTGTATGAATTTATTAAATATAAAAAAAATACTTGTCAAAGTCTCTAACACTACGATACAGAAACTCCCGTATTCTTCACTTCATTGGCATCTTGTTTTTTTTTGTAACAAATTAATCTTTTTGGGCCCAAATTTTATTTTTTTACTTTTTAGATTACTTATTAAAATGGTTTTAAATTTTTAGTAACACAAAAAGTAACATGGAATACACGCGGATTCAAAAACTACTTTTTTATCAAATATTAAATTTGTTGCGTTTTCTAACTCCTATATTTTGGGGTGTAAACTATACCTCAGAAAGGAATCGCACCGTGTACAATCTGCAGATGGTCCAGGCTATAAAGTCGTCAGGTTGATAAAAATTAATAAAAATGTAGCTCTTTATCATTGTTATTTTCTCATAAATTACATCAACAATTTAATGGTTGAATATATAGTTTAAAGGTCCACTGGAATCATATTAATTGTTGCTATTCCGAAAATAAAAAGTAATGACGTTACACTATTAGTAATAATAAATTATGAAATAGGCAAAACAAAAAATACAGTTTTAACCTTATATTAAAAATTTGAAACTATAATATTTATCCTGCTAAATAAAAACAACTATAAATTACACTTGCTAGATACAGAAAAAAACAGCACTATTTTTCTGGTATGTCCAAGGTCTAGCGTCGTTCAAGTGTGCGGTGAAAGGAAAACATGGGTCAGAAGATACACAAGCGAAATAGCTATCAGTTGTTCTTTAGCTAGACAAATAAAATAGCGTTATTTAGTATTCATCTTACCTGTTACGAGGCAGTATCTATTATATCTAGCAGTCAGGTAGGATGACACAAACAAGAATCAAAAGATACACAAAAATAAATTATATTTAGTAATGGTGTTACTTAAATTTGGTGGAACCACAGTCCTACCGTTTCTGCATGGTATTTTTTGCATAAAAATGGGTTTTCCCAAGCCAGAAAGCATGACTAACATCTTATTTGTCGAAGCAATTTATATACTTAAAACATCTACACATTATACCAGTTTGTAGCAGATACGTTTAAATCAAAAATATGGATCAGAACATACATACGTAGTAAAGATTTACTATAAAATCCTGATTGGTTTTAAACCTAATATTTTAAGTTTGAAATATTGCTTTTTCATAACGTATCTTCAGCTCTTATTTTCATAACTTAAATATAAGAAAATTTTAGAAATGGTTCTTTTTAATCAATATACTGTAAAAGTATAACAGAAGAGCAAATCCATGTGCTTTTTCAAAAAGAAAAAAACAAAATTTATAGTGTTACTCTTTTTAACCATTGTCAGTATTATAAAAGCGATCTACGTAAGAAATATGTAAAGGCCGTTTTAATCAAGAGGACGTACTACCCTATTTCAAAACCTGTAAAGCATACAGAACTTCCCCTGGCTAGGAAGAGAATTTCGTGTTTTGTTACCGATAAAGAATTAAGTAGATTTTTTAAAACCGAGTTCAATAATATATGGTAGTATGGATTTGAGGTGTTAAGTTTTTAATATTTTGATATTCATCTTCGGAATTACATCAATATTAAACTGATATAACTAAGACAACTAAACAATTTTAAAAATTTTCTATATGATATTTTTTTAATACATCAAATATCTTATTTCAAGTATCCAATGTTTTAAAGAAAACATTTTATACAGTGTTACCAAGTTCTGCGTTATAATAACCTTTAGTTTCTTTAATTTAACCCTTTATATATGATCTTATATTTAAATAGAGCAATAGGAATCCAATGTATCCACATATAATAAAACCCGTTTAGCAACCATTGCTTCATTTCTTATTTACGTAGCATATATGAAACATACTATCTAAAAAGCTCAATCAGCACACAGGGAGTCCTATTTACCTGGTTAAGGCAGGATAGACACCCTAAAGAAGTTTTTATTTTCAATTTTCTTTTGTACGTCATGCAACTTCTGAGATAAAGTAGAATGTCTTCTTAGGTGGGAAACATTGTGCAAGGAATCCATCCAATGGAGCCGAACTTTTCTCTTGACATGCGAAAAAAATGTTTTTTAAGATGATGAATCGACTTATTTTCAGCTAGAAAAAATTACCGAGGCTAGAACCTTCTGCCTTGTCCAGTTTTCTTTGCTGTTTGGCTTTATTTTCCCCCGGTCGCATGATCCCTAAATTTATTATATTGTTTAATTAAATGGGCTAATGGCAGATGAAAAACCTAATAGAACACACACGTAATCACGTGGTTCGAGGCACAGGAACATGTTTAAGCAGTTACTTTGCGGGGTATTATATATGTCATGCATTAGGTAATTAACTTCATGTCAGGCAATTTCTGTATAATTATGGGCCAGCATCAGGATTAACTTTATATTAGAAAGAATATGCATTAGGTTATAACACAAAACTATTAAAATCTTATATAAATTGTTTCAGGATCAGTTTTTCAAAACAAGTGAATCGTTTCATGTTGGAACTAGACGAAGCTTTAAATTTATTTAAAAACAAATAGAATTAATGACAAAGTAAAGAGGATTATGCCAAAAAATCAGAGGCCATCGGTTAATGGAAGGTTCTTTGACATAAAATAAGACAAAAATAAAAGTTATTAAAGACATTTTAATTTGGCTTTTTTTCCATTTATTATAACCGGGTTATTAATTTGTAATAAATCTTGATGTAATAAGTATAGAAATAAATTTCTTTACAATACCTTCTTGTCAACAAGCCTGTAAGAATATGCATTTTTTGACCAATTTTGGGCATTAAATGTATTCATATTGGCATTTCTGTCAATTTGATATATAACTGATTCTGTGAGTATACTCGTATACACACACTGCTAGTTAAAGCCAATAAATCCAATGAACACGATATTTTTATTTGAAATAATTCCGGCCATGATTAAACCCAATTAATTTAAGTAATACAAATGTACTTTAATTTTAAATTGCCCTCTTTTAAAACAAAATAAATTAAATAAGCTTGAATAGCTGGTACATGATTGGATTTATCGACTTAAACTAAAAGTACTTTTTTAGGTAAAATTAATCAGTGAATAAGAGCCATACATAAAATTGTCATAAATCGATATAAAAAAAATCGAATATGAGGAAAAAATTAATTACCTTGTTTGTACGCCACTAGTCGGAAATGGATCAAGGAGGTATCTTATAAAATGGATTTCTGCATATGTTTTTACTGCACCAAGTTTCATTTCAATCTAATAATTTGGTTTGCACATACATGTTTAAACTAAAGCAAAGGACAAAATTTTAACACCCTGCACCTTCTAAGATATTCAAAGCACATTCTATAAGCTACATATACTAATTAAAATTAAAAACAATAAAAATTATAAAATACTAGTTAAAGGATTACCAAAAAATGTAAATGTTATATATCACAGTATTAACAATTAAGTAATTAAAATACATTCAATAAAAGATTTAAATAGCAAAATTATTAAAATACTCATCCAAAGTATAGAATGGCTTATCTAGGACTTTCCTGACACTTCTACAGATGCCAATAGCCGGGAACAAGTATGGCCTGCCCCGAGTATCATAATCTTGCAGTCCTGAACAGATCTGTGTTCTGCTTGACATAGAGCAGATACATGTACATATTTAATCATGGCACAGTCATCACTCGTAAACATACTTATGCATGCTTGCAGTCATCCCTGTAATTCAAGCCAGTTATCATTCTCCTGGCTCTTCTCCGCAAACCCAATACTACGTCAGTCTCAGCTGATGACCCCATCCAAGAATTGCATAATTGAATATGAATGGAAACGTAATGCCTTTTGTTCAATTTCTTGGCCAATTAATCTATGTGCCTACCTCATTGAAGCCTTGGGTCTAGAACAACCCTCTGGAAGTATACCTTCACAGTATTGGGTACCTCGTCCAAGTTCCTAAGAGAAAAGACAACCCTGTTCATCTTATCGGCATTCAACAATAGTCGATTCGAGCAAAACAAGTCACCAACTCTCCTCTGTGCCATGATAGAGCCCCTTCAAGGCATTACCTAAGGTGAACGCCGCAAAGGAGACTGTTATGTATCGACAAAAATGTAGATTTGTTTCCCGCCCAACTATTAGGAAGGTTATTGACGTAGATTAAAAATAGGGTTAGGCACAGAACTAATCCTAGTGATCCTTGCAATCTGATATCTGTCCTCCAAAAAGGATACGTTGGATACATTTTTAAGTTTAATTACTTATTTCCAAAAAAGTCTTTGTTACTTTAGGCTTGATAACTACCCTCAGATCAGTTTCGGCCAAGCGCATAACTACTTTCATATTTATCTATTTTACTTAAGAGCATAAAGTTTCGGTTTGGAAGCTTCCTTGAGATAATTTTGTTTTCCTATTTTTTCCATTAGGTTTTTCAGTACATAAAGTTTCATAAAATCATACAGGTTGTAAAATTTTAGATTCAAACTAAATTTTTGTTTATCATTCCTTAACTCTCTAGTTATAAACTTCATAGCTAAAAGGAAATTTATTTAAAAAAAATATATTCTGAAAACGCAACGACGGGACGATTTCTTTGGAGGCTATGAAAGACGAAGAAGAAATCTTTATTTTAATTTTAATATCAGAAAACAAATAAACTGTTTTATATTATCTTCCTTTTTTCATTGTATTAAAACCTCATAATAGCCATTTTTTTATTTTATTTAATTCAACCTTTAAGCTTTTTATGCTCAAGTTGTGTTTTTAATTGCCGTAATTTGTTTAATAAGGTAAACACATACACTGAAAATACTAAAAAACTTTTAGGTAAATACCACCACCGTACAAACCCCGCTGTGCTAATCAAATTATTAGTTTACTTATAGGTAAATCAAGCACGAATTAAACACCCAGTCAACTGGATTCATTGGCTTTTTGTCGCAAAATGCCGAAGCTAACGATCTGACCGCAAACTCTTTTCGACCGGTAAATTTATCCCTTGCGTACCTTTAACTTTGTAAATAAAATTGGCGTAAAGGTTTCCATTGAGTGGAGATGTATTATTGAAATTGACGGATGACCAAGGGAATCAAATATATACCTCATTTATAACAGTAATTTAATGATCTGTTAATTTACGGTTTGTTAATTTCGAAATTTCACAGTCACCAGTGAACAAAGCTAACTTTATAAAAGATTAGAAAATGTATGTTTATCGTTGCATTATCATTGATTATTTAAAGAGAAGAAATCGTTTACTGTAAAGGCAAGTTAAAGCTTTTCAAAAGCATTTTATTAGTAACTTGTATCTTGAAACCGAAGTTAAGATGTACAAACATTACAATACTCATTTAATAAAGCCTAAATTTATCTAATGACGTTTAGAATATTTAACGCAATGTCAAATTTGACAGCCTGTTCCTAGATTTTTATAAGCAACTTTTTTTTTGCAACCGGCTGTTTGTCTGCCGACTGTTGATTTCTACGCCACTATTTTCATATCTTATTTTTATTTAAGAGGATTTACAAGAATACCAATCGAATTTAATGTTTTTAAAAAAGGAGAAACACTAAATTTTTATTAAAGTAAATATATCAATATTGTCTTTCCTTTTTAATGACATTGGTATATTTTTAAATGGGCTTTTAAGTCTTCAGGTGTGTTTTTAATACATATAAAAATTTTTAAAAGTCGTGTACCACTATATTTGTATAATAAAATAAAATTCCGAACAGATGTTCACCATTTAAATCTACGTAGAAATACTTTAACTATCCCTAGACATAAACATGAGTTTTTCAAACGCTGCTTTTCTTATGATATAGCACTGTGTATCAACGCTTTACCCATTGAATTATCACAAACTACACTCTCAATACAATCCTTTAAACATAAACTGACGAAATATTTACTTGCACTACAACTTACTAAGCAATGAACATATACAGTACATGTAGAGCCTTTATCAGCCTTTGTTCTTTCTTTCTATATCTTTAGTTTCATTTTCCTCTTTTCGCACTTTCATTTTCCTCTTGTCGCACTATCTTTTTTTCTCTTTATTTCGTCCGCTTTTCCGTTTATTTTCTTCTAACACCTTTGTTTTACTTATGATATATTTTATTTACTACTCAAGACGTTTACTGCTAATGGTATTTTTAGTGACGTCATATCTATTCTTGTTTTTATATATGTTGTTATATATGATAATATGCTGTTTTTAAGTGACGCCACTCTGAATATTTTTGGCAGTAACAGTTTATCTTTGCCATGCATAAGTAGGACATTAAGATATGTGGCAGCATTGTAAGAACAGAATCTGCCTTTTGCGCAGAAGTCTGAAATGCTATGTTTTTTTTTTTTTTTATTTGTGAAAACAATTATGTATTTATTTTTTTTTAGTGAATAATAAACGATTATTATTATTATTATTATTATTATTACAATTGGTATAATTAGTTAGTCAGGTAAACAAATTCAAGGAAAATAATACTTAAGAGTAAATCAGGCACAAATTTGTCCCAAAATACTAGCAAGCTAGCGACCTAACTTTAAACTCTAAAGTTTTTTTTGAACCCGTAAATTTATCCTTTGCTAACCATTTACTTTGCAAATAATATTGCCGTGAAGGTTTTCGTTGTGTTATTGACATTGACCTAATATATACTTCATTTATATCAGTCAGTCTTCCGGTTGGTCTCGTCGAATGCAGACCTGTGTGTTGTTAACATAAGTGGTGCCACGTGTTCGGTTTTGCTGCTTTATTTCGGGGGGAAACGGGAGACTCAACCGCTCAGTGTGGAAACTAACGACCCCGCTAGAAAGGGAGCATACGCTGTGAACGTGTGAGGCCTAGTTGTTCCTGCATTCTATCCCGTTCGTCTGCCGCAGTTCTACATAGAATATTAGCGTAACGGCCGCTACGTGGCGGGAGTGGGAGGGGTAAGGGGATAGCTTGAAAGAAAAGGTTACCTCGTGAGACCAGTAGTACTCTCAAGGGGCATCTAGTGGAAGCCAAGATGCATTAGAAAGTTTTTAAATAAAGTCAAATTTAAAGATTTTGAAATACACGGGGTGACCGGGAGCTCAGAGCCCGCCATCCGGACATCCCACCGATAACGTCCCCAAACCGGAATAAAGTGTATCTCGCTCCGAGGGTCGCCGGATAAAGCGAGTAAGCTCCGGACGGGGAGCAATCTGGCAAGTTGCGAAGTGCAATGCCAAAAACATATATTGGATTTATACCAGTAATTAAATGTTCTGTTAATTTACGGTTTGTTAATTTCGTACTTCCACAGTCACCAATAAACAAAGGTAACTTTATAAAGCGTTTATGTTTATGGTTTTCTTTGCGTTATTGTTGATTATTTAGTGAGAAAAATTGGGTATTTTAAGAGCAACCTAAAACATTTTCAAAAATATTTATAAACAACAAGAATGTATATGAATTTCAGATTAAATTTTCTCAAGAATTATTTAATCTAAAATTAACAATTTACGATTGTCTGTTTTTTCTTCTGATAGAAAAGTAAATATAATAAAATATGGTGGTATGTTAGAATTTCTAGCTCAGTAATCGTATAGTTCTTTCATGACGCCATATAATTTTTCTACGAAATTGAAAAACCCTTAATGTTTATAACTAGATCTTTTTAACTCGATGTTCTAAGCGTATACAGTTAAATTAAAACTACTTAAATTTAAAAAAAAGATGTGTTGGCAATCATGGTACTTTTCCGCATTCGTACGTCAATTACTCACAGGCATGATCATAAACTCTAGGACGAAAACTTAGACCGACAGAACTTGCAGCAGAATCGTCGGCACTCTTATTATAGCTAGTGAGTAGGGGAGAAAGGGATCGTAGAATGACTCTTGCCAGCTGATACAGAAGTCCAAGGGGCACGACCACAACACATGTTACTTTATATAGTAAGAAATTCCAAAGGGAACCCTAAGTTATGCGAGAGCCAAGAAAACGCCGTCGACCCTGTCTTCTTCGTCGGGCGCGTATTTTGCAAAATACTCACGTTGCTAAAGCTGCCCATATTCAGGTAACAGAGGGCATTATATGGGATCGAAGACGTGAGTCGGAGGGTATAATGATCCGGAGGGTATAATGATCTACTACTCGGAGTTTTTAATAGAGCCTTGTGTTAACTACTGATGAAAGGCTGGTCTAGCCCGTTGCTGGAGTTAAAGCGCGCGGCGAAGGAGCCAATCTTAGGTGCTTTGCAAGAGTAGATATAATTCGAACCTATTCATAATTAAATATTATATATTTAATTTCGTACAACGTTTGCTCGTACGAGAGATAAAATGAATTAAAACATATTTAATATAAAAGATTACTATAAGGAACGAAACTAAAACTCCTTTAATGCGTAAGTCTGCATATATTGACATAAATATATCGGAAACAAATAAAATACTTTAATCCTGATAGTAATAATATTGCCGGTCTACACAGGGACCCCGACGTGATAACAATTTACCCCGCACTTATTGCCTATGGACCGCGGCATAATTTCCACCTTTGACCAACTACCAATTCTTTAGCGGAACGCACCTTCTTATACTTCTTAGGCGCAAGTGGCAGTGTCTCCATCATTTACTCGACGAACGATCTGTTTCTGGCAGCTTTGGAGGTACAGAGACTTAAACTTTCTCATGGAGAGTTTCTCTCGGGGCTTTTATCAGCGGGGGCCTCGGTTGTCACGAAAATAATTACCAAACCTTCTTTGTGGATTAATAACCTTTATTTGGCTGACTTTCTTATGATATGCCGAAAAAAAAGTTTTAAGGAATGTTGTAGCACATCTCAAGTAACATCTGACGGAAAATCAATGGTACGCGACGTTTATATATTATTTAGGGACTGACGCTTATGCCGTGTATCGTAACGCTAAGCTATTTCATAATAAATAATATTTTGAACTTCAAAGGTCTCTTTTACCACTACCTTGTAGAATGGAAAAAAATTAAGTAAATTTGTTTAACGAGCGCTTTACTGTAATTTGGATTACAAAATAACACGGCCTGTTTTACCCATCTTGGTCAGCTCTTTATATATAATATAATTAAACAAACTTATGTTGTTAAAACCCTAAGCAAACAAATTGTATAGAAAAAATAAATGAATGTAAAATAAAAAAATACGATGGTTTAAAATATAAAATTGTTTTTATTTACAAAAAACTCGATAGATTTCGTTATAAATATTTTCTCTTATAGTGCAGTATGACCGGATTTAATTCCGGACATTAAACATCTATATGTATCAATTCTGTTATGATTTATAGAATAGAAACGCAAAAAGACAAATTTTTCAAAAATATTTTACGATTATCCTGACAGTATTTATACAAAACATGTATCCAAATTTTCCATTTGCTACATTCAAACAACAATGAAAAAACTGTCCTTAAAACTGCGGTAAATCGAACATAACTAAGTTGTATACATTTGTATATTAGTATATATATGAAACATAAATGTAATAAACATAAAACATAATGTATTTGTAAAGAGAGAAAACTCAGTATTGTCGTTAAATTTACCACAGTTGTACGCCAAACTGCTTATGCCAAATGCCTCAAATATAAACACAAAGTTGTATATTTGATGGTGTTCTGTAAAAAAATTAGATTAGCCTTTTTAAATATTATCACAATCGATAGAGATATGATATGCATACGATCATAATCACTGACGAATGTCTGTTATTTTTTTATTTACGATCTTTTAATCAGTTTTTATTTCCGCAAAATTTATTTTTAGTGACTATTGCATTTGTAATGGAGATCTCAGCAGCGGTACTGGTACAAATTTGTACCTAACTATTAAACTCGTTTAACAGTTTAAAAATATTTACTTTCCAGAAAAAATATATCTATTTTTCTAGTTGTTCAGTTTGTTTGACAATCCATGAGAACTCGAGTTATTTGCAGTACGCATGTGCGAAATCTTCGCATCTTTTAAAAAGAAAGGTCAAGGACGATTTAAAGGGCACTTTTGGGTCATCTGTAACTATCAAGGTCCTGAGCTCCCGGCTTGGGGTAGCGAAGTCTCTGGATCTCTGGATTCCGTTTCGGGATTTACAACAGAGTCGGCTAAATTTGCTCGGATCTGTTTTGTGTTGTTTAGTTTTGATTAATCGAGCCAGGACGAAGAATTTTTCCTATAGGAGGATGTAGGAGTAGTTGACGGCCGTGCTGATTTGACCACAGGTCCGAGTCTTCAATTTTTTAAACCCTTTTATTGGTAAGTGGATATATTGTTTCTTCAATGAATGAATTTTCTTTTAGATTATTAAACTAACTAATTTTTATGTTATTAATTAATAATATTAATTACTACGTAGGGTTATGTTTTATTGTATTACTATTTGGAATACATATTTCCCCTTAAATATTTTTTAGTGATGCAGTTCAATTTTTACTAAATAAATTTCTATTTAGGTCCCATAAATTTCACGTTTTTGATTTAGCGTGAAGTGAAATATTTAAAAATAACAGCTTGTAGTGGACCGATTGTACCTACTCTGAAGTAAATTATTGTGTATGCCTTTTCTTTTCTTGAAATAAATCAGCTAATAATTAAAAACAGCTCGCGGAGCTTTTCAGCGTTTTTATACCATTTCCATTTCTAAATTTTAGTAAGTTGTAATGTATGATTCTGTAACGGTTGAAGGTAATTTCTTGAAGAAAATATATCCTTTTAAAGTGATTATGTCTAAATTTAAATATAATATGTGATACCTTAGATCTTCATTATGTCTTAATTAATTTTTCCATCGCTTCGCTTGAATTTTTGAGCATTCATCAAGACTCTAAATGTCAATTTTTTTGTGAAATGTATGGATAAAATACCTTATTTTATTTTTAACACAAATTTAGTTAAAATAATGCTGAATTCATCTCTATGTGGTGCAGTATCCAGGGTGTGGGTGATACTACTGATATTTTAATTTAAATAAATTAAAATAAAATATATACGGTGGTAGCTTACTGTGCTTTGGAGTATGGTCTTATTGATTTAATTTCGATATCATCCCTTTTTATTCCACTTCATGGTTCTCCCTATTTTGTTGCTTAATAGTTGTGCCTTTTCCTTGATGCCCTTGAGCGTAATAAGTATCTTCATTTTTGGTTTCCGCACGTTCATAATTTCTAGCTAGAAATCTTGTGGGGTTTAAATGATCTTTCACGTCCTTTAGTGTCTCCCTATCGCATTTGTTCGCCAATTGGCTTAGATCTACCTCTATGTGGCAATTCTGGACCTATTTATTAATTATGTTTGGCTCTTTGGTGTGTGTAGGATTATCAAAATAGTTGTGTCTTGAAAAATTGCTTCCAGAATTTTTTTAGTTTTATTTATTTCATGGTTATCAGGTAAATATATCAGAATCTTTCTTCTGGCAAGGTCTGCTGATGTATTTCTTAATTCAATCATATTCTCTAATATTTCTCTGTCCTGGTTTGTTTCAAGTAACAAGATATAGTGGCTTATAGCGCACACGTCAATTTTGACAGTATATGTAAGATATATTATTCTTTTGTCTTCTTCATAAAGACATTCTTTATGTCAAATATGACCAGTACTACCCACGCCTTCTTGGTGCCCAGAGCTTTTCCCTTGACGCGTTTTACTGCGATAATTGTTGACCTGCCCTTTCTAAAACAATACTGGTTTGGCAAAATGTTTTCCCTGCTCTCGAGTTCCTTCAGCATTCTTTTTTTTATCAGGACTTCTAGGAGTTTTCCTTAAGTATTCAGCTAGCATACTAACCTGAAAGCAGACGGGCTTTCCATATTTCTGAGAATACTTGGTTTTCCAGAAGGGGAATCAAAGTGCTTAGGAATACATGAGGGATCGCTGCAACCCCTTCCTTTAACGCTTCCGGTGAATGTCCGTCAATTCCTAGTGCCTTGCCATTCTTCAATTTCATCTTTTGTAAACAGCTCCACCTCCTGCTCACTTTCATTTATTTGCTGGGGTCGTCTAGATTAGGAAAAGTCACAAGATTATCTTGTGTTACCGTTCTATAATGAGTAAAGGGTAGTAGGTAGGTAGCCCTCGGGTGATTGGTGGCTATCTTTAATCCATTTCTCAAATACCTGTCTCCAGGTACATGCACAGTTCACGCCAACTTTTTGCGTTTGACGATCTTATTTCATTTATTAGAAGTCTTTTTGTATGGGAGTATTCGTGTTTTGCTGTCTCTTGATGATCTACGGTTGCCCCATCGGTGTAATACATGTTTTTCTTGTAGCATCAATTAACTGTCTTTATAAGCCCTCTGGGGTATGTTGGTTAAAGCATCTGGTTCGAGATTACCATGGTGGAAATTTGCTGGTATCTCGCCCAGGACATCTTGGGAACAATCTCTGCGACGTAATGGTCTTTTTCCGGTGGCAGGCTTTCTGTCTGCTTTCTCTCTTCCCGTTATATCGAATATGATCTGCAAGTGATAACTAAGAGTTTCTCCTTCCAGTACTTTCCAATTTTGAATGTCCCTAGCAATGCCTTTGGTTGAGCATGTTATGTCATAGTAGCAGTAGTAGCAGTAGTAACAGTAGTAGCAGTAGTAGCATTAGTAACAGTAGTAGCAGAAGTGGTAGTAGTAGTAGTAGTAGTAGTAGTAGTAATGGTGGTACTAGCTTTTTTCTACTATGAGTAAAAAATGTTCAAAAGATGCCCAGATCCGCGTTGGGTGTTCTGAAGGTCGGCTAATGTCAGATTCAGTTTGGTCGCACTGTCTACCAACCAAAAACTTCTCAAAAAGAGGAACTATTGACTGGTATTACTTCAAGAAGGTGGATGTATGATGGTTCCAAAATGAATCCATAAATCCAGGTGGATGATCGTCTAGTTGGTGTTCATTGTGTCTGTAGCTCTGTTCTCTTCGTGCTAAGTATTGACATTTAACGGATGTGGTACTAATTTTCCAGTGACGTCAGCATTTCTTTGACGAAATTTTGTGGTTCCAAATGGCCTCAGTTTGTTAGTTATATGTCTTTGTAATTGCCACTTGTGACAGGAAAAGAATGTATGCTCATGCCGTGCAGGCACTCATCTGACTCGGTCAGTTGAAAGCGTTTGAAATATGCACGGAAGCATCCGAGCCCGGTGAGTATTTGGATCAGAAAGAAATCTAAGTCTCCGAGGTTTCTGTTAATCCAGGGTCCTATATTTGTTACGAGTCGCTTGGTCCATTCTGCCTTGCCCTCAGCTCTGTTCTAGCTATCTTGCCAGCATATCACCATCTCAGTGTATGCCATCTGCTTTGCGTCTGCGCCTTCTTTTTCTCTTTGAGATCTCTGTGTGACTAAAAGTTCGATTGAAGGTGTCCTGGGTATTATCATAAGAGCTGCATTTAAGGTACTGCAATACGCTCTTGTTATTCGTATGGCTGTTCTTCTTTCCACACTTATGAAGATCTTGAGGTGAGTCTTTTTCTCCATGGCTTTTTCCCATATTGAAGCCCCATAAAAGACAATAGACAATACAACAGAACAAAATATTCTTCTCTTATTTTCTCAAAGACCACTCATCTTCGGCATTATACGGCAGATGTTGTTGTGAGCCTTATTGTTTTTTTCAGCTATTCTCCTGATGTGAGCGCCCATAGTAAAATTCCTAACCAGTAAGATGCCTAAGTACCTTATAAATTTGCGGCTATAAATTATAACGTCTTTCAAGGTAATGGAAAATCTTTTTAACCTTCCTTCCTCCAACGAGTAGAACTGCTTCAGTTTTCTGTGGAGCTAACTTTAGTTTTTAATCTTTCATCCACTCTGATACTTTATACAGAGCATGTTCTAATATGATGATGCCCAGATCATTCACATATCCGGCCAGCGTGACGCCGTCCGGAATCGGGATTTTAAGCACGCCGTCGTAGTAAACGTTCCACAGAGTTGGACCAAGCACTGAGCTTTGCGGAATGCCACTCGTTACTTGCATTTGCTTACTTTCTCCAATATTTAGGTATCTGTTTTCAAAGTAACTTTCCGTCATATTGTACAGATTTGGGAGGCTATGTTTCTTCTGCGCAATTTGCCCAGTATGCCGCACCAAGGTTCGGCATTGAATGCATCCTCCACGTTGACTGTGATTAAGGCACATGACATTCGTCTTTCTCGCGGAGTCTGTTTTACTGCTTCCGCTTTATCGCAAACTCTCCTAAGGGTGTTGATAGTGATCTCTTTTCGCGAAATCAGTGTTGTTCCTTAGCCAGGTCTTCAGTCTGTCGATTTCTTCCTTTAGTCATTTTAATGCGCATTTTCCCTGCTTAGTTGATTAGGCAAATGGGTCTTATTCTAGTTTCTTTTTTCAATCAGCACCAATTGTGAAGTTTTCTATACTGTTAAAAATTGATCTGAAGGGAGAATGGTATTTATACAGTTTAGGCATTCCGTAGATTAGGATAACGTACGATGACTTTTATGACTACTGGTAATATGCTGTCTGGTTCAGATGCTTTCTTTTCCTTTAGTCCAGCTGCTGTTATCATTTCTTCGGTAGTAAATGGTGGTATCTCATTTGGTCTAACGTGTAGTTTAGCTTTCTCTGTGCTCACATGGGTTCAAAAAAGCTTTTTAGCAATATCCAGTTGTTTTTCTTCTGGTATGTCTAGCAGAGGGAGCTTTATTTTATTTGTGACGATTTTGTACCCTTTGCCCCTAACGTTCATGTCGACTTCTTCAATTACCTTCTTCCATGCCATTCTCTTCGCTTCTATGATGGTTCTTTTCAACTAGTTCCAATCATTCCTATAATTATCGTAACATAATATTCGCTTTTCGGCCTGTTCGATGCCCTTGTTTGCCCTGGCCATAGTTCTCTTCTTTAGTAAGCACTGCTTTTTGGCCTCTGTTACGTCCGCTGTCTTGATGTTTTTTCGCGAAGATATTATTGCAAGCTGCAATTACTAGATTTGTAAGGTGATTTGCTGTTTCAGGTTGGTTCGTGATATTTTAAAACTGGTTGCCCATCTCCTGCGATAATCTATCCAGGTCGCCGTTTTTTATTTTCCAGCCTTTTCGTGAATTTAGATTCCGTGGCATTGCCGCGCCGCTGCTAGATATCTTATAAACTATATGTTGATGATAGCTGAGGTTTTCTTCTTCGATGACTCTCCAGTCTGTGATGTTTAGCTATAGTTCCGGTACTGAGTGCTATATCGATGTTGGATTCGCTCTGATAAAAGTTGGGACGTCTCTCTTGTTATGGACGATAAGATCGTCTTCTGCCATCCACTCACTTGAAGTTCCGTATGTATGATTTAGCGTTAAAGTCTCCCCCTATGACAACTTCTTTCGTGTGTCTTTTCATGTCCGACTTTAGCCTTTTTAGGAAATACTGAAATTGCGTGAGGTGTATTACTACTACTAGCAGTAGTAGTGATAGTGGTGGTAGTAGTAGTACTAGTCTGCTCTTTCTTCTGTTTTCGATCTACCTTCATTTGTTTCTATTCGCTAGAACAACCACAATTAAATAAACATCAAGTGCTAGCAAGAATATTATGATCTCGAAAGCTTTAATTTCGAATAAACTTAAGTTCTGCTGTGTTCTTTTTACTATCTACTATATGACTTATTTGGATTTCTTTCCCCAGATGTTTCTTATGATCTTGCAGCATTGCTCATATTTGCTGGATATCTTGTTTAGTAAATATTCCAAGTTAACCTAGCTTTCAAGCTTATGCCTAACTTTGGTCCTTCTGATTCAGGGTTGGGTTTGGTTAAGCCTATATTAGAGATCGTGGCCTCTTTTTATATTTAACTGATTCTATAGTTCTTTGCAGGCACCTTCTTAAAAATATTCTTCGAGAAGCAATAAAAAAAACACTTTCATAAAAATTTCTGTAAGTAAGGGCTGACGAAAAATTGTTGTTGCCAAAATTACCTTCCATATTTATATGCACACTCAAAATGCACTCTCAATTTGACGTAAGTAGTTTCTTAACCTTCTATTATTTGCCACCAAAGTTTCCATATTAGTTTTAATCGTGACACCCTTTTACCGATTTTTTCGGGATCAATTCTTTTTGCTGTCGATATATTCCGCCTAAAATTATCTTAATACACAAATAGTAAAATGCAGCCACGTATAGCAATATTGTCCACCTCACCGTATATCTCGCTCTTCCGATTTGTTTCGACATTGTCAGAGATGTACCTGCGAGTATACAAGTTTCCGTAGTTTTCCTCTGATGTCTAACCCTTTGGTTTAAGCCAGCCATTGCGTAGCAATTCGGATGCACATTGTAGCAACAAATATTTTTTGTATAAGAATTTCACTACTTTGTAAAAATTCCACTTTTCCTATAATAAAATCTTCTTTTTATGGGGGAAAATAAAAAATATCATGATTTATTTTCTAAAGACTATTATAACTCAAAAATTAATTATAAACAAATGAAAAAATAGGTAAACTTGCCTTTACCCACAACTCGTACAGAATTCTACTGCGCACAGATAAAATAGTTTATCAATTTATATAGATTGTTAAAACTAATAAAATTAAATAAATTACATAGGATTTGTGTAATACTAATACTAATAATTAATGCATATGTAAGTATGTGCATATAAACTGTCTTACGGAACGGAATTCTGTTCAAGGAAAGTTCTAGGTAAAGGCGAATTTATCGATTTTTCTAGCTGAGAGTTTCTGCTGAGATAGGTCATTAGATTTGAATCTAAAAAGATTTTTTGAAATTTACTCTACAGTCCGAAAATGAAAAATCGAAAAAGAATAGTCATCACATCTAAATCTAAAACCAAAATATCCCTGATATTAACCAGTTAATATTTAATTTTCGCATTAATTACGGCTAATACATTTTTACCTCCCTTAATTACATTTGTAATTACCTTGTTTGTTAACATATATGTCTTTATTTACTCCAGTTAACGAAAATGAGGAACGCATAAACAACTATAGGTCAATTTACGTATATATGTATTTACTATCCAAACGAGATGGCAGATATTTACTGAAGCAAATTTAGTTAACAAGTTTATTTTAACATCGAATGAATTTTAGCACTCGCAATAATTTACACGACAGTTTCCAATGAAAATTATGTACTCATTGTGGTATGGCACTAACGACCATATTCTATGAGGGCATCCATGTATTATGTTTATCATGGGCCGTGTTTTTATTCGAAAGTTGACTATAATTAATTAAAATTTTCTACGAACTAGTTATATTTCGCACGTTTTGGTTGTTTAATACACTCTCAGATAATCTAAACATTTCTATTGCGGTGAACTAAAATGTTAATGAGATAGAGCCAATAACTAGACTCATACATATTCACTTATTTATTATAATGATTATTTCAAAAAGTATAATTTTTTTTGTAAAATAACTACGAAGATAATGCAGTTCATATAGGTATGTACAGGGATTTTGGAGTAATCCTTGAGTTTTTATTTTAAAAGCTACACATAAGCATTAACATCTTTTCGCAAAAGTTTAATAAAACTTCAATTATTTCAAAATTTTGTATTTTAATGCGCTAGGAGGCAACGGATGATGGCAAGCGATAAACCACGCGCTAGAATAAAGTAAAGTAGTTGTAGTCTTACATATAAAACAACTGTACGAAGAAAGAGCAACTTACGTCCTTTTCGGTTTTTTATACGTTTTAATGATATTACAACTTGCGTTCACCATCCTAAGGTGTGCTCTTGTAAGCTGATGACCTTAGGTGATTCCGTGTAGTCTCTTCAGTTAGTGATTACATACGGTTTCAAAAGGATATCAACACAGGATTAAACAACAAGTTTAGTTTATCTAAGTGAAAGGTAGCACAGTATTTTAAAATTCGTAAACTTCTAATTATTGACCACGAAATTGAAGCGAAAAATATAGCCCGTGTATCAGAAATTACGGATTTGGGTGGTGAAAAATTGTGTTTAATAAAGGTAGTAGCGAAAAATATAATCATATAATATTTTGGAAAACTGGCAATTTTTTTAGAGGTGATACCATAATATATAATTTAAGTTGTTTAGTTTGGCTAAAAATTATACAGGGCGACATCAGAAATTCTTCCGATCGGGATATAGAAAATCACCTAAAAGTCGAAAATTTTAAATGGAACACTCTGTATATTATTTTGATTCTTTACAAAATATAAAGGTAAATTTGTATAAAATAGTCTATACCCATCCCTCGCTGTTTAGAAAATATTCGCTATTAAACATTTTTATTCAATAAAAATTACCTTTCGAGTAAATTTGATGAGGAAAAACGAAATAAATATTTTAAAATGTACTGTTGTTTAAGATTTTAGCTAATATGTTTAAATTTCTGAGAAAATAATTCACTACAATGATTGGTAAAATAAAATACCTACGTTCGATATAAAAATAATACCTATTTAACTTTTCATTTCAAACAAGTTGGGATTAACTATTTTAACAAAATTGGAAAAACGTTTTAACACTTAACAATATGATAATTTTTGTGAAATAATAAGTAAGTAGTTAAGTAAATTATAAAGTGAAAATGTAATTATAAATTAATTAATATGTAAAAAGAAACAAAAAAAATACATATAACGAAAGTACCAATAAACTGCACCCAATAGAAAATGGAAAATTAAACTAAATGTGCTACATGCCCTCAATTTTTGGCAATAAAGTTGTGTAGATGACTTCTAGTTTTCTTAGGGCGTCTCTTACGACGCCACACTTCGTAATAGCTGGGTATTATAGCAAGATGCTCCATCCATAAATAAATAAATAATATTATTTATGTTATCAATGACTTCTAGTAATAGCCTTATCTCGTTAGCCAACAGCGGCACGTAACTCTCACCATTTAAAGGATTATTCATAAATACAGGACTTAAATTTGATTCTTGTAAATCGCACACCAGCAATGAACACTACGACTACCTTGATGTATAGTTTTAAATATTTTTTGTTTTCTTTAGACTAATCGTGAGCATTTTTTCTATTAAATACCCCTCAGGTTGTAAAAACCGCTTCGTCCATCTAACAAATTTTGTTAAAAGAATTATGGTCAATAAAATGACAATCTATCATTAAATTAGAATAATCCAAGCGCACAATACGAGAGCTGGGTTCCAAGTGTTGTAATTTAGGGAACTTAAACGCCTTGTAATTATTTATTTCCAGTGTCCTATGGATATTAGTTCTAGCAAAGTTTTTTTCTGCATCTCTAGTAGAATTTTTAGGAAATTCTTCGAAATACAAACATATATTTAATTGCGTTTCATCATCCAAGACATTTTTAGGTTTATTTTTTATATTTTAAGACACCATGCTGTTCGAGGTCTTGTTCAATTTGATTAAATATAGATCTTCCTGGTATTTTTTCCCGATACTTATAACGATATGCTCTAAGAGTAAGTGCAATGCTTTTGTTATTTTGGAGATATAATTCTTCGGTACTTTATAATTAAAAATAAAGCTAAACTTTTTTGCACAACAAATTATTATTTGACACTTGTTTACGTTGATTTTCAAAGCACTTAATTTGTTCTTCATATCAGTTTTGATTATGCAGCGCTAGTTGGTTTTGATTACATGCAAGGTTTGGTTTAATTTTCTGATTTGTAGTATAGCCTACTACGGGTGTATGTTTAAGCAACGATAATATTAAATAACCAAGTTTAAAATAAATCGTGATTAATTTTTTTAATTCACAGAAACAAGATTTACCTGAAAACATTTGGATTATATTTTTATAAAAATATAAAAATTTTTAGTATTCGTAACGTTTTTCCCCATCCGATTTACGCGAAAGGTAATTCTTATTGCATTAAAATGTTTTAATAGGGAATGATTTCTAAATGGTGAGAGATGGGTATAGACAATTTTATACAAAGTTACCTTTATATTTTGTGAATAATCAAAATTTTTAATAATATGCAGGGTGATCTATTTAAAATTTTCGACTTTAAGGTAATTTTATATATCTTTATCGAATTAATTTTTGACGATGCCCTGAATAATTTGTAGTCAAACTGAACAACTAAAAAAATGGCAGTTTTCCAAAATATTATATGCTAATATTATTCCCTATATCTTTAATAAACACGTTGTTATATATAAAAAAGAAACAAAACGGCTAAACCACGAGAGATAGCTATAGGACATCTTACAGAAAGTCGCTCTTATTTTTCAGTACAAATTCATATCCAAAATTATATACAGGGTGTTCCATTTAATTTTTAAAAGTTGATCCCTCACCATGGAAAACTGAGCAACCTGTATACGTGCAACTTAAATAATATAAAACGTAAAGTAGACTTGGTTGACAACTATAGACCTATATCCCTCCTTAGCGCCTTCGCCAAGGTTTTTAAGTTGGCATTGTACTATAGGATTTTCTTTAAAGTTAAATACATAATTACACCCCTACATCACGGATTCTTCTCAGCTAGAAGCACTGTTACCAATGTAGCGTGTTTCATGCAGCAAACTAGTACTGCATTAAATTCTCGTCAACAAGTTGACACTGCATATAGGGACTTTTCGAAGGCGTTCGATCGACTCGACCACTATATCCTCATCGGAAAACTGTCTGCTTTGGGATTTGATCAGATCCTCTGTAGCTTTAATGCCTCGTATCTCTCCAACCAATATCTTTAAGATGAGTATTGAGCCCACATATTCCGGATATTCTCAGCTACCAGTGGAGCTCTGCAAGGGAGCAACTGAGCACCTTTGTTCTTCTCGTTATTTATTAACGATATTGTAGAGTCCCTGAGCAGTAATATTTTTTTGCGGATGATCTGAAAATCTTAAGGACTGTCCGTACCCGGGAGGATTGCAGACTGCTCCAAAAAGACCTTGATTGTCTAATGGTGCACAGACAATAAACTATCCCTCAACATCAACAAATGCAACATAATGACTTTCTCATTAAAAAGAAATCAGATCATTTTTTTATACAGTTTGTAATCCTAGGCGTTGAAGCGCGTCGAGTGTTTTAAGGATCTCGGATCGTATTTTGACACAAAGCTATCATTTAAACAACAAAACAAAATAATCAGCCATTCGTATGCTGGCATTTGTGATTCGAACATGTAAACACTTTGAAAATACTCAAGCACTTAAGGGCCTATACCAATCATATGTGCGCTCCAGGCTCGACTATGCATCTACAATTTGGAACCCTTCCTATAATGAATATATTTCTTCTAATGAAAGCGTCCAGAGAAGATTTTTAAAATATCTAGCTTTTAGAACTGATGGTATTTATCCGGCTCGCGGTTGCAACCACCAAGCCCTTCTCATGAGGTTCCAGTTCCCGTCACTTGCCCAGAGGCGAACCTATTTGGGAATCATGTCCCTTTTGAAGCTGGTTAGGGGAATTATCGACTATGACCAATTACATAGTGGTCTAAATTTCCCTGTCCCATCTTCCGCAAGATCCCAGGCATTATATCTTCTAGAGGCCACAATCAATCTTATGACTAGAGAAACTTTATATGATGTTTCCCACCAATATAACAATCTCGCTGCCAACCTCGATATTTTTTTCATAAATTGTAATCAACATTCCTCAAAAATAAAGACTTTGCTTTTTCCTTATTAACTATAGATTGGGTAATGCTACTCATTGAATGGCGTTTTTGTGGATATTTCACAATAGTTTATTTGTCTATAGTTTATTATCCTATAATATTTTATATTCTTTTTGTATTATTTCTGTTACTAAGTAAAACACTTTACATTACTTAACCGTTATTGTCTTATAAATGGGTTTTCCTGTTAGACAATTATTGCTTAAATAAAATAATACATAAATAAGTAAAAGTTCCTTTAAAAACCATATACTTTATATTAAACTTTTTTTCGTAAATCGAATATCTTTCTAAATATGAGGATAGAGGATCTTATGTTGGATACCCAGTATAGTGCTTGTTTTTGATTTGCCATGAGGAGGATACAATTTGTAGACCTCAATAAATTCTGTGATAAGTTTCCAATTATTTATATGTACTTTTTTACTCACGAGAAAAAAAAATCCAAAATGTTAGCATCCGAAAAACGCGCCACTTTTGCTTCATTGTGGAAGGTCTAAATTGCAAACCGCCCTAAATCTCACACGTAAAACGTAGTTAAAATTATTCCGTTCCCGGCATGTAAACGTGGCGTTTTTTACACGGCCCCGAATTTCTACAATTTATGAATTACCCAGTGTAAACCCGTGGATGGAACTGTTCGTCTAATGTGTCCTAATTGCCTAAATCGATCTATAAACTTGCTGGCTAAACAAGTCGGAGGCTGTACGTCACGGACTGGCAGCTCTAGTCTTTCAGCTTCTTCTCGAAAATATCTTGCTGTATCCCAACTATACTAAAAACCTGGAAAGTTGGGTTCTATCGTCTGTTCGGAGTAAAATCAGTCTTTTATAATACACTGACAGGCAACGCAAAAAACCTAAAACTAAACAAAAAAAAATTATATAAAGCAGTTTTATTAAAGTAAGTAAACTATATGAGTAATTCATGAGTTCTTGACATAAGTTACGTCACGGTCCATTCCCGAAAACTGCTGATCAAGCGCATCACGCCGTAGCAGAGCTCAAGTAATCATCTAGGAGCTTCCACTTTTGCCATTTATAATTTCATACATGTAATTTTTCACATTTTTTTCTAAAATAAGATTTTTTAAAAAGGGTAGCCCCTGGTTATGTTAATTAATTGGAGCTGTCGGGACAGATTTTCGGGGATCAATATATACAATATATATATATATATATATATATATATATATATATATATATATATATATCGATTGTATTGATTTTTTTCGTTTCTACGGATTAACCAAAAAATAATTATTTGTTGTGACATCGTCGGAGATGGGAGATTGTGGACCCTTACTTTTAATATTATTGGTTAATGACGTGAATAACTTTATTGTAAACTCAAATTTTCTCATGTTTGCAAACGATTTAAAAATATTTCGCTCTATTCAGTGCACGGGCGACTGCTCTCTCCTCCAGGACGATCTTGAGGTCTATTTTTACGGTCTGAACTGAATGGTCTTAGTCTAAATATTAATTATTATTATCAATATTACGAACAAAACAAACACTATTGTTATATATATATATATATATATATATATATATATATATATATATACGGGGTATTAAAGTGTTTGTTAAATTCTGAAGATTTATTTATTGCTCTAAAACCGTTGGAGATATGCCAATGACATTTGATGAGTTTTAAGAGGTAGTTATTGGGCATTTTTTGATATGCAAATGAGAATTTTATATTCATCATTGGCCCGCGAACTATCTAATACAATAATATTAAACCAGAACAATAACAGAAAATAACATTAATAAAATTTAAATAGGCGTAAAGCTACAAAAATATGTTGAAAATGACCTCCCTCAGACGTGACACAAGAATCAACTCTTCGCCTCACTGATTATCGTATTCGCGCAAATATTCCTGCTGTATTTATTGTCTCACAGCCGGCTATAATTCGATTCCTCAGGTCATCAACATTTTCGAAGGGAGTGGAATAAACTAATGGCTTAAGAAAACTCCAAATGCAAAAACCTAGAAGATTTAAATCAGGCGATCGAGCAGGTCAATTTCTCGTACCTCCCCTTCCTATCCAACAACGATTTGAATATACTCTATCTAAGTGATTACGTACATTAATATTAAAATGGACTGGTGCACCATCATGCATAAACTATGTTGTCTCAGCTGTAGAGGAATTTCTTCAAGACGAACATTTAAGTCCTCCTGTAGGTAATTAAAATAAGATTCGCCTGTTAGTCGTTGTGGGAGGAAATATGGGCCGATTAAATGATCATCAATTACTCCAAGCCATATATATATTGAAAACTGATGCTGAAAATGAGCTTCACAGATTCCATGTGGAACTTCCTCTGCCTATAAGTGATTGTTATGAAAATTTCGTATACACTGTCGTCCAAAATAACCTCGTCAGTAAAGAAAACGCCATTTAAAAAAATTTGGAATTTTAGTGATTTGATTAAGAATCCATTGGCAAAAAAATAGGCGCAGAAAAAACTGTCTTGGTAGTAGAGCTTGCAGAGAATTTGAAATATAGTCAAGTTGCTTACCTTCTATATGTTGGCAATTTTTCGTTAAATTTTCTACCAGAAAAATTGCCTCCTCTACTAGAATATTTACCTCTGAGAACTAGAAGAGACGTGTATTACATGTCTGATGGTGCCCCGGCACACTTCGGCTTAAATACGAGAAAGTATTTTAATCTTACTTATGAAAACCGCTCGATAGGAAGAGGTAGGCCTCATCTTTGGCCGCCTCGATCCCCAGATTTAAATCCTTTGGGTTATTGTAACTGAAGATATCTGAAAGAATTAGTTTACACTACCCCAGTACAGGATATCGTTTGAAAGAAAAAAAGTTTAACCTTCCCCCACCACTTTATTTTTAAAAATAAAAATGCCTGCATTGCAAGGCATTTATTCTACGCACCATTGAGCCTCTAATACGCTAAAATATGCCAGGGTTATTTCTCATTCTTAACATCACATGATGCAATTATGCGATTTCTCAGGTAATCGCATAATTGCATCATGTGATGTTAAGAATGAGAAATAACCCTGGCATATTTTAGCGTATTAGAGGCTCAATGGTGCGTAGAATAAATGCCTTGCAATGCAGGCATTTTTATTTTTAAAAATAAAGTGGTGGGGGAAGGTTAAACTTTTTTTCTTTCAAACGTTTATATCTCTGTGTTAGAAAAAAAGAACTTTTTTAATTAAATCTGCCGTAATGATCCTATTAGTGGTCACTAGATGGCGTTTTTTCGTAATTCTTGAAATAATGCGGATTTTCTCAAAAAAAAAACAAAGAGTTTGATATGACTTTTTTGACATAATTTAATTTAAAGTTATAAAGGCTTTCGAATAGTGAAATAAAAAATCCAGGTACATATTTAAGTTAATAGAGTTGTTGATGGTCGCCCGAATCCGAAACGTCGGATTGAAAAACTAACCTCATCAAATTGTAGAACAGAGAAAATGACAATGATGCAATAAAAGTTATTGTCATCTGTCATTTCAACTGGGTTTAGAATTATAGAAAAACCATAAAAATTATTTTTTGTGTTTTTTTTTTTGTATTTTTATAATTGAAGGCTTAGTTGAAATGACAGATAATAATAATTTTTACTTAATCATTGTCACTTCCTCTCCTCTACAAATTGGTGAGGTTAGTTTAATCTGACGTTTCGGTTTCGAGCGACCACTAACAATTTTTTAAATTTAAATACGGACCTGGATTTTGGATAACGTTAAATTAAATTATGACAGAAAGTCATAACATACCGTTTGTTTTTTTTGAGAAAATCCGTTTATGATCAACAGATACCGGGTTATGGCCGAAGGCCATTTATAATCGTTCAGCCTGTATATATATATATATATATATATATATATATATATATATATATATATATATATATATCAATGTGTCCCAAATTTGGCTTACATGCATTGCTATCTCGTAAACCGCTATAGCTACAGGGTGGGTTAAATTAGGAAAGTTTTAGAGAATTTTATTACAAATTTGATGACGTTTTGAAGTTTAGGATATCTTTTGTGGTTTTCAAGATAATTGGGAAAAATCAAAATGGTGCATTTTCAACTTTTCCCGTAGCTTCTAAACGACTCGTATTATGGTTTTATGGTTTATACATTATTAGGGCACTTTTATTAGAGGAACATTATGCAGGTAAAACGAAGTTTCTAGCTTCAATTGTTTTTGAGATATTGGCATCAACTTTTTATTTTCTTACCGACGCCATATTGGATTATTGTATTTTTGAAAAGATCTTTTTAAGAGCTTTCCAATGATGTATAACAAGGTAAGATTATTATTTTTCTTGAGCTCTAAAAACCAAAATAATTGTTTTTTTTTAAGTAGGCTTTGATTACGCATGGCGGCCATAATGAAACAAAAGAATGCCGCATGTCAACAATCATTTTGTGTTCCTGAATAGTACTTGTTATCATTTTCTCATTGTGCCGAGTTTTTACAAAGTTTATTTGAGTTTCTTATACTACTTAAAATGGAGGGTAATTATTCCAAAGAAGAGAATTTGGATGTCATAGAACTTTATTTTAAAGCAAATAGAAATACACAAGCAGCTGCGCGTTCATACGAAGAACAATTTCTAGACCGACATCAACCAAGCCAAAGGCATTTCAGATTTCTAATTGTAAACTTGTTAGCTTATGGGTAAAAATATTAATTCAACCATCGATGTTTCAGATTTTCAACTAAGATATTATACTAACAGTGAATACCTAGTGACTAAAATGTAACTATCACACTATTGAAAATACCTAAACTAAATTTAAATTAACACATAAAAAAAATATAAGTTACACCACATGCCTCCCTCCATTTTCCACACATTTTTGACATTTCTCCAATACCTTCCGTGTAACCCTTCTTAAGGTGTTCCTGTTAATATTAGCAAAAACATCTCGGACTCTGTCTTCTAGCTCTCTGAGACTTTCTGGCGGAGAAAATTCGTAGACCTCATTTTTTGCGCATCCCCATAAATAAAAATCGGGAGGAGTAATATCCTGTGACCTTGCCGGCCAAGCAACAGGGCCATTATTAGCGATAATATTTTCCCCGAAAGTATTTCTGAGGACCGCCATCACCTCTCTGGTACCGTGAGCCGGACAGCCATCTTGTTGGAACCAAATATTTTGCAGGTCGTTTGGGGGAACAGAATTTATAACTTCTGGAATAATTTGTTCCCGTAATAGTTGCAAATATCTGTTACCCGATAAATTTTCTTGGAAAATGAACGGCCCAATCAAACGGTTATTTAAAATACAAATTGTTATGAGTGATTTAAAGCAGAAGTGCATTGTTTGGAATTACCTATAATGCCACACCACACATTGAACCCAAATTTTGTTTGTAAACGTCTTTCTTCTAAATTATGAGGATTCTCGGTGCCCCTGTAATGAGTATTATGTTTATTGAAAATTCCACAGTTTGTAAATCGTGTTTCATCTGTCCAAAGTACTTTAGAATGAAAGTTGGGTATTTGCTGGCATTTGTTGATGAACCATTCACTAAACGTGATTCTTCTAGCAAAATCATTTACCTGAAGACCCTGTACAATAGTAGGTTTATAGGGATGAAAGTGAAGTTTTTTCAAGACTCGTTGGACGGTTGATTTGGGAATTGCCGTTTGTTCTTCAATCTTTCTTACTGAGGTTGTTGGGTTGTACCTGACACTTTCTATTATAGCTGCGTTTCTTGCTTCATTATCTATTGAATAGGTCTTTGGTTTCGGTTTCAAAAAAGACCCGGCTAACAGGTTAATAATTAGAAATCTGAAATGCCTTTGGCTTGGTTGATGTCGGTCTGGAAATTGTTCTTCGTATGAACGCGCAGCTGCTTGTGTATTTCTATTTGCTTTAAAATAAAGTTCTATCATATCCAAATTCTCTTCGTTGGAATAATTACCCTCCATTTTAAGTAGTATAAGAAACTAAAATAAACTTTGTAAAAACTCGGCACAATGAGAAAATGATAACAAGTACTATTCAGGAACACAAAATGATTGTTGACATGCGGCATTCTTTTGTTTCATTATGGCCGCCATGCGTAATCAAAGCCTACTTAAAAAAAAACAATTATTTTGGTTTTTAGAGCTCAAGAAAAATAATAATCTTACCTTGTTATACATCATTGGAAAGCTCTTAAAAAGATCTTTCCAAAAATACAATAATCGAATATGGCGTCGGTAAGAAAATAAAAAGTTGATGCCAATATCTCAAAAACAATTGAAGCTAGAAACTTCGTTTTACCTGCATAATGTTCCTCTAATAAAAGTGCCCTAATAATGTATAAACCATAAAACCATAATACGAGTCGTTTAGAAGCTACGGGCAAAAGTTGAAAATGCATCATTTTGATTTTTCCCAATTATCTTGAAAACCACAAAAGATATACTAAACTTCAAAACGTCATCAAATTTGTAATAAAATTCTCTAAAACTTTTCTAATTTAACCCACCCTGTAGCTATAGCGGTTTACGAGATAGCAATGCATGTAAGCCAAATTTGGGACACATTGTATATATATATATATATATATATATATATATATATATATATATATATCACTCTGTAATACTCGTCTTTTTTTTCCTGATTTAAGTTGTTAATGGCTGGAAAATCTGACTAATATCGAAATTCCAAGTTATGCTAATGATATTCTAAGTCTTGGCTCAGATTTTGCATGTCCAATCACCACTTCATAAGATATCCCTATTCCAGAAATTATCTCATCCATTGACACAGCCATTAACAACTTAAATCAGGAAATAAAAGACGAGATCAGAACAACATGTTGTAATGCCCTCACATCTTACAAAAATAAACTTAATTCTAAAAAATATAAAACGAAGAACCAAAATATAGATAATAAACTATGTAAAAAGTTAAGAAAAACAAAATCCTTTTTAAAAGAGCACCAAAACTTAAAAATCTTAAGACCAGATAAGTCAAACAAAACAGTCATTATGGATGAAAACGAATATGATAATAAATTGGAATCCCTTTTGAATAACGAGGAAACTTATAAACTCATCTCTAACGACCCCACTAATATACTACAAAAAAAAAATAATGAACTAATCAAAATCTGGGAAAACAAAAACTATATTTCTCCCACCATAGCCAAAAATTTAAAAATACATAACGCTCAAGCGCCAAAAATATACGGGCTACCAAAACTGCATAAGGATGGTATACCCTTACGGCCTATCATCTCATGTATCCAATCACCTCTAAATGGCCTCTGAAAAATTCCTGAAAACTATTTTAGCAAATGTCATAAACAAAACTGATACTTTCATCAAAGACTCTTGGGATTTTAAAGAAAAAATAAAAAACATCCAAATACCAAATAACCACACTTTAATCTCGCTAGACGTAGTCTCACTATATACTAACATTCCAATTGATCTAACATTCGAAATCATCAGGAAAAAATGGAATGATATAAAAAAACATACTGACATCCCACTTGATGAATTTTTAAAAGGAATAGAATTAGTTCTAAAATCCACTTCCTTTATGCATAAAAACAAATTCTATAAACAACTTGACGGCTGTGCAATGGGCTCATCTATTTCAAGTGGCGTTGCACAATTAGTGATGGAAGAATTAGAAAACAACGTTATTAAAAACTTAAATTTTAAACTTCCATTCTTCTACAGATACGTTGATGATTGTTTAACAATCATACCACAAGGAAAAAGCGAATATATCCTTAACGCGTTTAACAATTTTCACCAAAAACTTAATTTCACCATCGAAACTGAAAAAGATAAAAAAATAAATTTTCTAGACATGACCTTGTATAACAAAGAAACTTGCATAAAAACAAAGTGGTATACAAAAAATACTTGGTCTGGTAGATACATAAACTATCTTTCGCAACACCCACACTCCCAAAAAAAATCTGTCATTATAGGGCTCGCGGATAGGGCAATCAAATTAAGCGATCTAGAATTTCTACAAGAAGCTATCCAAAAAGCAAAAAATACTTTATTAAAAAACAGTTACCCAATGAAATTAATAAACTCAATTTTTAAGTCCCGATTAAATAACATTAATAAAAATAATTCTAACCCCAGCAACAATCAAAACAATAAAAATAAATATATTTCAATACCCTATATTTAAGGACTGTCGGAAAATTTACAAAAATCCCTTAAAAAACAAGATCTAACCGTATCTCAGAAAAGCTACAATACCCTACAAAAACAATTTTTTTCCTCTTTAAAATCAAAAACACCTAAGTTTCAAAAAACACACACTATATATAAAATAAAATGCAACGACTGCCCAAAGGTCTATATAGGGCAAACCACACAGTATCTTAAAAAGCGTTTGAATGGACACAAGTATGATAAAAAAAATAAAACAGCGCTTACAAATCACGAAACAGAATATAAACATACTTTTAACTTTCAAGATACTACTATTCTAAATACGGAAATTAATCAAAAAAAGAGAGAGTTTCTGGAAATGTTATACATAAAACGGGAGATCAATGCTATGAATGACAAAACAGACATAAAAATTTGAGCCAAATATATTATAACGTTATCAAATAACTCTAAAACTGACTTCATATATACATTAAATTAATAAAAAAAAAAACAAACTAAATTAGCCCCCTTTCTTCTAAATTCAAAAGTAAATAAACAATATATCATCTTTGCTTTTTTAAACTAATATATATAAAAAAAAACCCATAGAATTCCTTAACCGACGGTTCACATGAATGCATTCTGCCAGTTAAAGCAGTGTCGCTCGAAGATAGACATACTCGTAGCAATTAATATGATAGTAATTTTAATCTGTATGACGTTCTTTTCAATGTTTTTAAATGTGCTGTTTCTGAGTGTTGTATGGAAAACGGAAAAATACCCAAGAAAACAAAATTAGAATATATATGTATAAAAGGTTCAGAACTAAACAAAAAAAAATCTCTAAATGTATGTATATATATATATATATATATATATATATATATATATATATATATATATATATATATATATATATATATATATATATATATATATATATATATATATATATATATATATATATATATATATATATATATATATATATATATATATATATATATATATATATATATATATATATATATATATATATATATATATATATATATATATATATATATATATATATATACATATATATATATATATATATATATATATATATATATATATATATATATATATATATATATATATATGCCAAATGTGATTTTGGCGAAACGTCAGCAAAACTGTTCTTTTCAGAACGACAGTAGTGAACGGATGTACACCCGGAATGAAAACACATTGTATTTTTCCATCCGTGAAGGAGTAAAAATCAACATATATATATATATATATATATATATATATATATATATATATATATATATATATATATATATATATATATATATATATATATATATATATATATATATATATATATATATATATATATATATATATATATATATATATATATATATATATTATAGATTTTGATTAATATAAATTCTTCAAAATTTTCTAATTGGCAAATATCTGACGATGAAGAAATTTATAAACATGAATACAAATCTGCACAACAAATACAAGCCGGAATGATTGGCGAAAAACCTAAAATAGAACTTTGTTTCCTATAGAAAGAAACAAACTTGGTGGACTTTTGCCAAGAAGTAGTAAGGGAAATCACTATACAACTTTAGTTTACTCAGACTATTTCAGCAAATCTTATATGTATATGTATATATATATATATATATATATATATATATATATATATATATATATCTTAAAGAAAGATACGGATTTTTTGAATTTGTGTTGTTTTGGGCAAGTGTGAGAGTCCCAAGCTTTAAAAAAATGAGATCGAATATGCTGGTCCTGAATACTTCACATTTAAAATTTGCTAATACTATCTTGTAGAGGAGAAAAAATGCCAATGGAGATGTTAAATTTATTTTTGAATACTTACTGAAATAAGTCATAAGTCAGGAGAAAATAAATACAAAATCGAGAAAAATCGTATTTACGCGAATATCTCCGAAGTGCTTTGGAAATTTACAAATTTGTAAACGGACTGTTTATTACCATCTAACTTCGCATTTTTGTCGCCCTTTAACTAACTTCATCTTACGTTTTCCCAGATCCCCATGCATTACAATTTGTAACACCCTGTATACAGTATTCTAAAATTGGATACTTTTAGCTAGATAGCTCCAAATGACTAAACTTTGGATGGATGAGGATGAGTTAATTTAAAAAATAAAAAATAATTTCTACGATTTTTAACTAAAGGAATATTTCATTAAATCCCTATAGTTACAAAAAGACTTAATACTAGTTGGCCGTGGAAACAAAATATTATCTTATCAACGAATAAATTGTTGACATATCAAAGTCACACCAAACCGACGAGAGTTTATTATATATTATTTATTTATTTTTACTTATGAGTCGATATATTTCTGACACACTTTTAGATAAACTTTTCAAATTCGGTACGTTTCTAAAGCAGTAATTAATTAAAAAAAATTTGGCAGCTGCAAAAAGTTTTTTCTGTGAGTTTTGAACTGCTTAAAAGTTAAATACAGTTTTAGTTAACCTTTAGTGGAGCAAGAAATATAAAAAAAATATTTTGACACCCGTCAAAAAAAAATGTTTCCCCATAACTTTTAAATTGCTTAAACTTTTTAAATACCTTTTCATAGTTCCACGTAAATTTTAGCGTAATTTACTTAAGAAAAATATTTTGACAGCTGTGAAAAAACTGTTTTTCCCTTAAGGTCTAAACTACTAAAATTTTTTAAATATGTAGACAATGTCAAATGTATAAATACTCCGATCCGGAGATTGAAAATTGTGTTTATTTTATTTTTCTTGGACAGCGCTGAGGCTTATTATTATTATATAATAATGATCATATGTTTTATAGGTATAAAAACACTAGTTATTATTAATATCTTAACTATAATGGAAGGTCCCTTATTTTTGTAAACAAAAGCAAGGAGAAGAGATATCGGTTTTCAAATTATTTTATGGTGCAGTAGTCGCTGTTGTATACCTTTTTATATAGCATGGTTTTTGTCGGGTAGTATTTCCAGATTACGAGGCAACATCGTGGTTGACCTAGACGGCTTCTGATCGAGAGTTGCTGCGTTTAGCAGGATTGGGCTCCAGTAACGCAACGCGACTGTGAGTCCGTGGGTTGGCATGCCTTGGATAAGTTTTTAGTCGTCGCAAACAGTATGTTTGTAGAATCACATGTCTCCATAGAGGTATTCCTTTCAATCCTTTATATAGGATTTCTGTTCGCAAAATTAAGTCACATTTAACAAGTTTTTGCTATCTATGTTAACTTACTATCCATATGTTAACTGCCCCGATCCCAGATTTCAAGCAGAATTAAGGTTACAGTAAATTATAATAATATTTTGTTAGCACGTTTGTGGTAATGTTGATTTTTTTAGAAACTAACTATGAAAAGTAGTCTTTAACTGCTTTTTGTTTCTTTTCTTATTTTCAATACACGTGTTTATTAGTAAATCGTGTTCCCTCGCTTTCTCGCCTTAAGCCTACTAAAAGACAATCACTTTTAGTGTAAAATAATATTTTTAAATTTCTCTGAGAGTCACCGCTAAATTTGATACACTAGGGTCCCTTGTACCTTGTACCTTTGGACGTAAAAAAGGCAAATAAAATGACGGCCAACACATGTCCGTTCGAGCATTGTGGTATCGGAGAAACAGGTAAAATTTATTGGTCTCAATTTAGGCTCACCATGTATACCACAGATGAGGACCGCGTACGAAAATTCTATTGAAGTAAGCTCTAGCTTAGTAGCTCCATGGGAAGGAAAACCGAATTTAAAATGACCACTCCCTGTCGTCCACTCCCTTGAAGACGCCCATGCCCTTCGATGCATATACGACATATGAGCTGGTCTCTCCCCGTCACACGAAGCCTTTATGAGAGCCGCAATTCTTTTTGGTTTAAATCTTTAAACAAGCCCTCCTGCTATAGGGAAAACCCCTTACGCTCGATTTAAAATGATGACCTCTTATCTCTCGTCAACCACCAAAACCTGCTTTTGCTCGCCGGCACCGACCCAAAGGAGGGCCGCAACTGATTCTGGTTTTTATTCACAGGGGATATAATTCCCTTGCCAAGCAATCCAAAAACCCCAAGCGATCGTCTCGACGATTTATACAGGGTTGAAACCCGACATCGGATACTCTCATTTTGCCGGTTATTTGTGGGATGAACCTACAACTAAACTAGCTCTGCTTCAGCTTTATGTTAAATCTACCCCCTTATGTAAATATTTGCGCAACTCCCGGTATTTCTGAGGCTATAGATTCATGTATGCGGCTGAGGGCCCCTATAGGACCGGCTTAGATCAAGAATGACTTAGGTAGTTTGGAATTTTCAAAGGGATGGCAAAACTTACTCCAGGTATTCAACGAGCCTTAAAGGCTGACATGACCTCGTACAGCTCTCCTTCGCCCCTGTGCCATCCAGCGATTGTGTTTATGTGCAAGTCCGGATCCTCTTGCTAGAGTTAGCCTATCATGCCTACCCCCGTTGACACAACCCCATACGAAAGTAGCAAGAAATCATTGTTTTTATCATTTTGTTTACTCCCTCAGTGAAATTAGGTTCTGGGTGATATAAAGAGTTGGTCAAAATTTACATCCATTATTTTTTAATTTTTTTTAGATCTGATATTATCTGGAATCCCAAAATAAGAGAAAAGTTTCCTCAATTAACTCTAATATTTTAGGGGTTGCTTTACGTACTGGGAAAAATAAAGATTTGCTGAAATAGTCTGAGTAAACTAAAGTTGTATATTGATTTCCTTTACTACTTCTTGGCAAAAGTCCACCAAGTTTGTTTCTTTCTATAGGAAACAAAGTTCTATTTTAGTTTTTTCGCCCATCATTCCGGCTTGTATTTGTTGTGCAGATTTGTATTCATGTTTATACATTTCTTCATCGTCAAATATTTGCCAATTAGAAAATTTTGAAGAATTTATATTAATCAAAATCTTCCATTATCTCAAACCATTTGTCAGATTTATTAATGTTTTTTGTTATATTTGAAATTTTAGAGTTTTTCGAATTTAATTTCCATCTTAAATAATCTAGTTTTCTATAGTCTTTTCCTGACCTGTGAATTATTGTAAAATCATATATATGTGAACGCAATGCCCATCTTTCTAAACGACCTTCTAAGTTTTAAATTATGAAGCGAAACTAAACTATAGTGGTCTATTATAACTGTAAAATTAACTAACTCTATATAACCTCTGATGATTTCTATAGCCCAATTTAGCAAAAATTTAGCACTCAAATTTTCTCACTGGATATTTTTTTTGCGTTTAGTTAGCTTCTGAGAAATATACAAAATTACATGGTCTACTAATCGTATCAAAATTGCTGCCCTAAACCATACAAACTTGCATCACATTGAATTTTAAATTCTTGATCAAACTGAGGATAATACAATATTGGAGAACAAAGTAGACGATTTTTAATTTTTTGGAAAGTTTGATTACACTCTGGTGAGCCTTGAAATTTTACATTTTTGCAAGTTAAATGAATGAATGAATGAAATGAATGAACTTGCTGAACCATGATACTATTTTTATAATTCTACGAATTCCTTTAGGAGTTTTTGGCCTTGACATGTCTATAATTGCACTCACTTTTTTAGGCTCTAGATCTCGTCCTCGTCTATTCACTGTTTGCCTAAAAATTTAAGTTCACTTCTACAAGAGCATCATTATCTACTAAAGCTTGAAATGTATTGGTCAAACCGAATGACTTTCTACTGAACTGAAACAAACCCTCACCAAGAACTGAGAAACTAGCTCGCGAAAAGAGCTCTTTGTATATCTAAAGTTGTTACGTATTTACAATTTCCAACTAAAGTATAAAATTAAGGTTAGGTAATTCTTCTATTACTTCTAATTCTAACATTTTCGTTATTTCATTGTTAATCTTTTTCTGTGTGGATTGACTTATTGGATAGTTTTTTAATTTAATTGGTATATTACCTGTTACTAAAATGTTATGTTCTATCGAGAAAGTACAACTTAATTTTATTTTTTATTGAGCGAAAATTAACATCTATAATTTCGTTTAGAGTTTGCCTCTCACTTCATTTTAACTAAAATGTAACTCGTTCTTTTTGAAAGCTAGTATTATACTCATATTCGTCCAAAACTCTGTATCCACAACAGTGCATGTCTTAAATCCGGCAACACAAATACTTCTGAAATTACCGTTTTTTTCTCTAAGCTACACCTTCATAAAACTCAAACAATTAAGTTTGTTATTATTTCCAATGTTAAAAATTATTTTAGGAACCTATGTAATTTGACTCCCAGAGCCAGCAATACGTTCATAACTTGTTCGTTGTTCGTAATCTATTCATCAATTCAAAAATAATTTTACTTCAAATGTCAAAATAATAAATTGTAAACAATTATTAGAGATTTTTTTAGAAAATGTAAAAACTAATTGCATAATATTCCCTTATAATTTTATAATTCTACTGAGAAACAATCAAATAAAATACAGAAAGTTAAGGGTTTTGCACTTTTATGTCATTCTGTGAACAAATAATAATTTGCATTTTTTAATATACTATTTTCTTTGATTATGAATTATTCTTACTAATAAATTAAAATTATAATACCGGTGCTTCATAGCTCATTTCATTAATGAAATAAATACTAAGAGTTCACTATGAAGGGAATATAAAAATAAACCAGTTATACGTTATTCCATTTACTGTTGTGTTTATACTGAGAAAAGCTTCTGGCAGTAGATTTTGTACAATTATTTTACTTTTAGAGTAAAATTGTTAGATATCTTAGTACAGGTATTTATTATGACACATACTGTGCATCTGCTTTCAAATAAACTTTTGTTGTTTTGCTACTCACAATTCACTATAGTCGTTAAAAAGAAAAACTAATTTATAATTTTTTTTAACTTCTAGATATTTTCCAATGTAAACTAGAGTGAAATTTAAATACCACAAAGTCGGTGATTGCGTTTAACGCTTTCTAATTTTCACTCTCAAAATCTGCGTGGAAAGAGACAACCAGAAATTTGCTGCCAGATGTGAATGATATCACTTACTCACTTGGCAACTTTTTACTGAGCTATGCTCCGCAGCGACACGTTCTCTATTCGGCTTATATAAGAATCGGCCTAGTATTCCTCTACGGAATTTAATTAAATGCAATTGTGTAATTAGCAAACCAAACACGTCAAAAAACAATCGACTAGTCTTAACTGTTTTTAATGTAGATTCTAGTGTAGTCTTATATATTTTTTCTTATTTAAAAATTGTAAAATAACCAGTGTGCTATTTTTGAAATTGATGAAATAAAACTTAAACAAAAAGTCTTAGGTTGTGTTTGCAGTAGGTTAATCCGAATTTTTTTATTCAGCAAATTTGACAAATGCATAATATTGATATTATAATATAGTCATTGCCAGGATTTTAATATTTAGTCATGATTTTACAATTTTCGCTTTTAACGCTTTCTTGTTTGGCAGTATTTGAAATATCGAGGTTTTAGTATTCAGTGTTTTGACACGGGAGTAGTGAACTTAACCAAAGGTAAGTGTATGATAGAGTGAGTGAGAGTGAGGGTGACAGAGAGAGGGGGAAAGAGAAGGATCATATAACAGAAATATCAAACTATACAAAAGGTACATGTTTGGGCGGAGGTGAAAAGACGGAAAAAGTTTGATCTTTATTTATATTATAGATATTTCCCTATTAGTTTAAAAATTTTTAGAGACATTTATGCCTTTCGAGTCTTTCCAAGTCACAAACATTTTCGCAAAATCCGATGCTAATCCTAACGTACTGAAAAAGTGTATGTTTAAATTATAGATATTTTTAAAATATTTCTAGGTAATCGTATATTATTAAATACTCTTCTAACTCGTATTCAATATTAGATGACTTAACACACTTTTTAGGTTTAAGTAATGTTTAAGTTAATCGTTAATATCGTGCGGTTAGGTAAGTACATTTTGCAGGATATTGTCTATAATCCTATAAAGCGGTTTTGTATTCTCCCAGAGATTAAACTGATTTATTCAAGACGCATTTAACTGTAACGTAAATTTAGCTGAACTACTGCTTTGAATAATCCGAATTCTTCTCAATGAATTTTAGCAATTTATGGCAATAAGTAATAATTTATTTGATGGTTGTTCTTATCAGTATTATATAAAATATTCGTGTTAAATTAAGGTTTCGATGATAATAATAAGTAGGTCTAATAGCTCTGGCTTAAACTTTTCTACATAGGCTATAATATAAATTTATAACTAAATAAGATGAGAATGCCAAGCTTCCCAAAAATTCTATTCTTGACATTGTTAGAATATGCTAATATAGCTTTGTTCAACAACGCGCTTATTCCTACATTTGCTCAGGCAATCGAGCGTGGTTCCCTTTGGGGTCATATATAACGGTATTACCCTCTAGTGTTACTGCTTTACTCCTTTGTCGACAATTATGTTTATAGGAAATTACTTTGAACTTTGATAAAATTATAAAATTGTTCTAGGTAGCGACTGTCGAGTATCCAGATCTGATTCAGATAGAAGGTTTGAAAGTTCTTCATTTAATAACAGATTGGACACATATTTATAAATATGCATTTCATGAAGATTATAAATGATTTGAAAATATATTGTTGTGGAGATTTTCACATTTTTATCGAAGTTTGCAGAGATTTTAATTAGTTAAACTAGTGTTTTATATACTTTATAACAACCCAGTATCAACTAGAAAACTGCAAGTACGCCTTAGATAAACGAATAAGTCTGCAAATATACGGATATATATATATATATATATATATATATATATATATATATATATATATATATATATATATATATATATCCGTATATTTGCAGAAGCGCGTGCAACCATTTTTAGTTTATACAGCCGACACTAAGACTACCGGCAAAGTTTAAAGGATTTGCTACCGGTGCTACCGGGAACTGCCTAGCACGCGTCCAAATGACAGGGCCGCAATTAGTAACATCTTAATCACGTCGAAGAAGAAATCTAAACCTACACAATGAATTCTGATCCAGGTGGTGATCCTGGAAACCCACAATATTATTAATCCTACCACGTCAAAGTCATATGCCTCAGCACTAACCGAACAACAAACCCCAAAAAAAGATCAAGCTATTGTTTTCAACTCTGTCGAGGATTCCAAACTTCCTGACTACATACTTGCTGTAGGA
This sequence comes from Kuschelorhynchus macadamiae, assembly GCA_030620095.1. Classification (NCBI taxonomy): domain Eukaryota; kingdom Metazoa; phylum Arthropoda; class Insecta; order Coleoptera; family Curculionidae; genus Kuschelorhynchus; species Kuschelorhynchus macadamiae. The sequence goes on along the minus strand of JAUTXW010003151.1, from coordinate 159,533 downwards.
CCACTTGTTGGCCCAAACATATTATCTTCTCATCCAGAATATCCAACAACCGCATTTGCATCTATCTTTTCAGTAAAAGCGCAGTAGATAAATTTATAACTGAAAATAAACCTATCAAAATAAGCAATGAATTACTTCACGGAAGGCGCCTAGTTACTCCATCTGAAAGATTATCTTATCTTATATATACGAATAAATATTCCTGACCCAGAATATTTACATATTTTAAGCTTCCGCTGCCAAGTCTTTATATTACCAACAGAAGATTCCCAGATTCCAGATTCTTTGATAATTAATCACGAAGACACTTCATACAGAATCTTCTTGTCTACAGATAATAACTGCTTTAAGTGCAAACAACAAGGGCATACTGCTTCCCAATGTCCATGGTTTTCCGATAATCAAAGAGATGTCATAGATAAACAAAGTATACCTTTAAATAAAACACCTCAAATTGACCCTTCTTCAGAGATACCTGGAATAAATGAAAATATACCTGGTTCAGAAGACGTAACGTTAAACGTAAAATTACAAAATTCTAATTCCAACCAACTAACTAATAAGCGCAATATTACAGAAATACACCGCCTGCTGACGCGACCAAAAATCGATCCGAGGAGCAAAACATATTTTCAAAACCAAATCCAACCCTTAAAAAACTTAAACATGGGAAAAACATATTACTAACAGCCTCATACCCCGAAACACCTTTTGCAACAGCTAAGCACACGATAGAAACACATTCACCACCAGTTATACTAACATTTGATCAACTAACCGATTTATTTACCAATATTCACGGCTCTTCCGATCCTATACATGTTGCATTAGAATACACAAGAGACCTTCCAGGATTAAATTATATGTTAGAAAAAATTACCCACTCCTTAGCGATCGATCTATCAAAACTAGATGCACAAAATTTAGGAGGAAGATAAGAAATTATATTGATGGTTTAACATCCGACGCAGAAAGCGACACCTCGCAAGGCACAACGTATTAACCAACTTAAAATTTAATAAATAATAACTCAAATATATTTAAAATGGATACATCATTCCACTCCGTTTTACAATGGAACCTTAATGGCTATTTTACGCACCTAGAAATGCTTCAAATTCTCATCAGACAAGAAAACTCATTCATCATTGGCTTACAAGAAACACATTTTAAACAAGGAAAAACACGTTGCTCCAAAAACTTTAATGGCTTCCATAAAAACAGAGATAATCAAGACAAGGCAAGTGGCGGAGTGTCAATTTTTGTGCGGAAAGACGTAAACGCATATGAGATCCCAATCAACTCGACCTTAGAAGTAGTAGCAGTGCAAATTAATCTTTCCAAAAAAATATCAATATGCAACATATACATTCCCCCTTCTAAAGAATTTACAATTCTCGGTATCAGCAACATAATATCTCAAGTTCCTGCCCCTCGATTAATACTGGGAAATTTTAGTTGTCGTAATGCAATATGGGGTAGCCTAAATACCGACGATAGAGAAAAAAACTTGTATAAGGCCATAGACTTAACCAACTTAATCCTACTTAATACTGGAGAACGCACCCGCTTTAACGTTTTCACAGGCGAATCCTCAGTCCTTGATCTTAGTTTATGTGATACATATCTTGCTGCTTCCCTTCAATGGAAGGTACTTCCAATGCTATACGGCAGTGATTACTTCGTAATAACTATTGCTGATCCTTCAGAATTATACGATATTTCTATTCCACAAAAATGGAACCTAAAACAGGCTGACTTCGCTAAATATCAAACCTTAGTTGAACACGAAATTAAGTCATTATCCATTAGTAATTCCAATGTCGATTCCTTAAAGTAAAAAACTTTACCAATATATGCAATAGATTTTAGTTGCGATAAAGATTCACCTCTTTACACACTAATAACAAAAGATGAGTTAAACGATACTCTCAACAATATTAAGAACGGAAGTCCAGGACCAGACAATATCCATGCTATATTTCTAAATAAACTCTCCGATAAAAGTAAACAATTTTTATTAAACATATACAACAAAATTTGGACAGAACAAGATATCCCAATAGCTTGGTCAAAAGCAATTATTATCCCAATACCGAAAGAAAATAAGAACTTAAATAATACAGACTCATTCAGATCGATTTCCCTAACCTGTGTAATATGCAAGGTCTTCTATTTCATCTTTCATTCTAAAAATCTTGTCCAGCCGATCGTGGGGAGCCGACACCAATATTCTCTTGATAATATTTAGAACTCAAGATGGTGTTTAGCGGGTTAGGGACATAAATCAAACCTCAATTTTTTAAAAATTGACCGAAGTTTCGACGATTTATTTGTCGTCTTCTTCAAGGCTGAAAGAGATCATTTTTTTTTTTATTACAGTATGGCCGCTCACAGGATACAAACAAAAATTTAATAAAGTATCACAAGGCTAACAACACTAACTGAATATTTTTAAATTAATCTAAAAAAACAATGTTTGTTTTAGTCTTAGGAAATATAATTATTCGATACTAAAGAGTTATTATTTTTTATTTTTAAATACATTTTTTCTTAAATATAAACCATATACATATGGAAAACAAACAACTACGAACAAAAAGGTAACCACAACAACATAACAAGACAAATTAAATAACAATAACAAAAGGAAGGATTTAATTTGTCTTGTTATGTTGTTGTGGTTACCTTTTTGTTCGTAGTTGTTTGTTTTCCATATGTATATGGTTTATATTTAAGAAAAAATGTATTTAAAAATAAAAAATAATAACTCTTTAGGATCGAATAATTATATTTCCTAAGACTAAAACAAACATTGTTTTTTTAGATTAATTTAAAAATATTCAGTTAGTGTTGTTAGCCTTGTGATACTTTATTAAATTTTTGTTTGTATCCTATGAGCGGCCATACTGTAATAAAAAAAAATGATCTCTTTCAACCTTGAAGAAGACGACAAATAAATTGTCGAAACGTCGGCCAATTTTTAAAAAACTGAGGTTGGATTTATGTCCCTAACCCGCTAAACACCATCTTGAATTTAAATTGAGGGACGCTACTTTCACACGCCATGACTATTTAGAACCTTAATCAGAACACGAATTGACTATGGCTCCATAGCTTATGATTCCGCATCAAACTCTACTCTAAACCTTCTGGATACAATTCATAATTCAGCTATTCGCGTAAAGTCTACTTTGCCAAGCTGCAGAACCTCCTTTGAGACTTCGAAGAGCCTACCTTGCTTTGTGGTACGCCACCACAGTAGCAATTAACCCCAATAGTCCGACCCATCACAATGTGTTTGCAAACCGCTAATGCTCTTTACACTAGCAAAACCAGATCCAGACCTGCATTTTATGAACGAATAAATCGATACCAATCTAATCTCCAAATTTCATTTGCAAAATTTTTCCAAGATGACCGCTTTTTACCCCCTCCATGGACCATTCAAAAGCCCTTTATCATGACGAAGCTCTGCCAGTACAACAAAGAAGAAACACCTCATGATTTAATTAAATTGGAACTACAGTTGATACTAAATAATCTACCTGAAGGAGACAAAATCTATACTGATGCATCAAAGTCCACCAAAGGAACGGGTGCCGCAGTTGTTACCCCCAACATGACTCTTAAATTCAAACTCACGCAATATACGAGTACGTACACGCAGAACTTTATGCAATAGTTTAGGCTTTAATTTATATACAAGGTAACTGTAACTGATCCTTTCAGACTCGCTTAGCTCTATAAAAGCAATCCAACACCCCTTTTCCAAAGATCCCTTAGTCCAAAGCATCTAAAGAGTTCTTTACAATCTCCAAGCAGAAGGAAGAGTGGTGGCATTTATATGGGTTCCATTACACATAGGAATAACTGGTAACGAACTAGCCGACACAGCTGCTAGGGCCGCTACTAAAGATCCCAACTCAATTGCGGTTTCGAACATACTAAGCAGTGATTTTAAGTGCTGCATCAAAAACGAGACAATGTTCTCATGGCAACGGGAATGGGTCAGATCGTCATCTTCGTACGTGTAAACCCAGTGTTCGAAAATGGGACTGCAACTTAAGTAATCGAAAAGACCAAACGGTTATCAATAGACTTAGAATAGGCCATACAAGACTAACTCACGATTATCTAATCTCCAAAGAGGATCAACCTGTTTGCGGGATATGTTCGGTAACTTTATCAGTGCAACATATATTAGTAGACTGCTCAAAGTTCGCCGAAGGAAGATTTAAATACCAAATCCAGGATAACGTAAAAGACACCCTTCTCAAAGATTGTAATCTATACCATCACATATAATTTATAATTGTAATAATTAACCTCAACTGTGTTACGCGCTAATAACCCTGTGTGGTTGATGCGTTAAACAAATAAATATATAAATAAATAATGTTATTTTTAAATGTGTTCAGATTATATGTTGCGTTTAGAATATATATATATATATATATATATATATATATATATATATATATATATATATATATATATATATATATATATATATATATATATATATATATATATATATATATATATATATATATATATATATATATATATATATATATATATATATATATATATATATATATATATATATATATATATATATATATATATATATATATATATATATATATATATATATATATATATATATATATATATATATATATATATATATATATATATATATATATATATATATATATATATATATATATATATATATATATATATATATATATATATATATATATATATATATATATATATATAGGACCTAGGTAAATGACACAATTTCTGATGCTTGCTTAAATAATATTGTTTATATTATGTATCGAAACATTCCGTAGACAGACTAGCCTACATGTTGAAACACGTAATTTTAATAAATATTTGCTTTTATAGATGGCCGAAATCTAACATTTTTTCGTATCTAGGTTAGATGTCAAACAAATTAACAAATTTTAAAATTCTGAAATGAATTCTTTTCTATTATTTAATGTTTCTCTTTTTTGCGAACGAGGGCACTAATAAGTTCCGACAGGATAAAAGTATTTGTACAACTACTATGTGTCTATAAAAACTAAAGGTAAATGACACAATTTCTTATGCTTGTTTAAATCATATTGTTTATTTTATTTTATTATAATAAAGTTACGTATTGAGGTATGTAATTTTATTAAATATTTGCTTTAATCAATTTAAAGTTTGTCATACTAGAGTCATATTTACAAGATGTCGTTTTAGGCAAATGCATTTTAAACTTAAAACGATTTTATTTAAAAGTAGAATTCAAAAGTTTTTAAATATTTCAAATCTCTTTTTTTCATCATTGAAAATAATTGTTTATTTTCCTTTATGTGCTGCAAAAACCAGAAATATTTGGATCTTTTCTAGTTTTTCTTGCCCAGCATAACATAAAGATTTTATACATCAATTACTAAAACCGTTGATTTACAGGCAAGCAACTTTACGATTTGTTTTTATTTTGTTTTAATAGTATATTAAAATAAAAAAAATGATTTAAACAATTTTAAAAATAATACCGACTGATCACTATATAAACAAATTGAATGAAGGCTGCCATTACTTGTAAAGTGTATATCAATAAATAAATGACAAGATATTCTTTCCGTTGTCTGACTAAAAGACATTAGCCAATTTTATAAATTCGACACATTAAGCGCTTATGTCTCCAAGTAATAGTAATGTTAACTGTAACGTGATTTAGATCTACTTGTTAAGAAATACAGTACAAATTAAGTGCTTTAGAGAAAGATAATTAAAGACCGGATTATATGCGACCCAAAACCTTAAGAATATGAGTATATATATGTGCACGTATCTTTTAAAATGTATGCAGGATAGAATAAATCAACTAAATTTTGATTTTCTGAATGAAATTTTCACTAAATTAGGGGATTTAGTATTGAACAACAATAAATTAAAGTTATATATATTTTATTAAATCACCTCATACAATTTTTCCATATCAATTTATATCAAACTAGTTATTATGTGTGCTTCAAGGTTTTTTAACTAAAAATTGTGGCGTCTATCACTAAGGAGATGTTTGTACAAAGAAAACGATCTCTCTACATCTACTGAAATTATAGATCAACATTTTAATTTCGGAACAAAGGCTATTGAACCTAGCCAAATTATTTACAGTTTTCCCTGACAGTATATTTACGACCTGCCTTAAAACCGTAAAACCAGTGTTTTGATCTATTAAACTTTCTAATATTGCTACTACTGTTTTTCCTACCTCAATAGAGTTGTACACGATTCTTCTAATTGCAAAATACTCTCTGGAAATTTATAGTAACACTTAATATACATTACCTTTTGTTCCACTTTAGCATTTTGAAATATTCCTTTACACTTTTAAATGCACTGTGAATGATCATCAGACATTTGTGAAATTAAGTCTTCCAATTTTTGGAAAATATCTGCATAAAATATTACCGCACCAATTCAGGTACCCCATCTGGTCGCAACAAGCTCAAGTGGTAATGGTATTCCGAACAAATTCACCTTGTAAAACTGCACTCTTAATGGCTTTATGAATATTTTTTTCACATTTGCTATTGGGTCATTGACCAGGAATGAAATTCTAATAGTTTCCGCAGCACTATTTGATCCGTCAGCTAGAAAAGCTACCTGAATTAAATTTTTATAAAATATTTTTAAATTCTGTCCTGCATTTATTATGGACGGCGCAGCATCAGACAACACGACAAAAATTTTATTTGTAGGAACTGAATTCGGCATAAAGAAATGTGTTAATGTTTCTGGAATAAAACGGGTAACTGTAAGGTTGTTTGTTTCTCCTAGGTCTTGAGGTAAGCTTTTCCAGGTTCTTTTTCTGTGAGTTTTCCAATTTCGTTCTTTATATCATCTAGCAAGGTACTATATATTTCACCGTTTCGAGTGGATAAGCTGTTAAAAAAACGTCGCCCCCGTAAAAACAAGCAACTAAAAAAAGCCTTTTGACGTCCTTTCTTTAACTTTTGGTTGTTAATTTTGTTATGTCGTGTTTTTACTAAATAAAGTATATTTTAATACAAAATCGCACTATATAAAATAGATATTTTTAATGTGCTTATAATTTTGGTGATTTGGATTAAAAATATTATTTAGAAGAAGCGTGCACCAAAAAAGATCATTTAGTGTTATTGAAGTGTACAAAATTTAAAACTGTCATCTTTATTGGTTTAGAAAATCTAAGCGGGCATTAAAGGTATTATATATTTGTTTTGTATTTATTGGTCACTAGATGTAATTAAAAGTATTCGTAGGGAATTAGCTCAAGCAAGAACAGAGTTTATTACAGGGTGGTAATTAAGTGATGTCACACTCTGCTGGTAAACATTATTATCATAAAAATGACAAAAAAATATGTATTGGCAGAGGTTCACAAAGAGTTTGTTTTGAAGATATCGGGTATTGAAAATATATATTTTTAACATACTAGGTGACGTAGTACATCTAATAATCCACATTTTTTTCTTTTACTTTTAAACATATTGATTTGAAAATTTTCACACATATATTAATCAATAAAAGGAAAATGGTTGATGAAAAAAAAATTAAATACTATTTCCGGTTTTACTGCCATTTTTTGAAAATTAGCCATTGCAGTATTATTAAAATAAATCAGTCACAATAAAATACTTGTTTTAGGCAGCTCGAAATAAACTTACTTGTTAATTTTTTAAAACACTTCGATCTAAAAACTTTTGGGTAGGTAACGGTAACAATAGATGTCATAATTTTTTTATTACTTTTTGCTTCTTCAAAAAAGCAATTTAGTTTAATAGTGAAACCAAATGTTCGTCTTGAAAATAAAAGTTAATATGCGATACATCTTTAAAAATCGGTAAATTTCCTTTACCCGGAACTTCCGTTATCAATCTTTCCCTTTATTAGGAACAATGAAGTATGACCCAATTTAGTTCGGTACATAGTGATTTAATAACACATATATACTGTATTTTCAAAAATTTATATTGGACACCATTTTGTTCCACCATATTGGAATCTTACTAATATTTTACCAGTTTCTGCCTAGTAGTTTTTACATTGACACCCACCGCCATTTTGTTCGATTATAGTGAATCCGTACCAGTTTATCCTTCTATCACAGTTAATTTTTCTACAATATTTAAAGTCAGTTCATAAGAAAATATTTTAGTTGATTTTTTAAACATTTTATTTGGCTTCCATTTTATTTCGTCATCTTGAATTTGTACCACAAAATTTCTAGTTCAATTTCCATAATTAATATTTACACAAATTTGAAATCAATCTATTTAGTTGTTTTTTAATATTTCATTAGGCCGCCATTTTATTTCGCTATCTTGGATTCATACCAAAATGTTGTCAGTTGATTTTCTTATAATACTTGATTTTTGTGCAAACTTGAGTCAAATTGTAGTAAGTAGTAATAAGTAGTTTATTAGTTATACTTTTATTAAAATTTCACTAGGCTGCCCTTCTGTTGCGCCATATTGGATTTTTATCAAAATATTACTAGGTCACCCTTAATGTTTGACCAAAATTAGGAGTCAGTTGGATTAACAGTTGTTTAGCTATGTCATGAACAGACAGACAGACCGACGGCATTGAGAAAATATATTTTCGAAATTTAGAGACCCTGAAACGCAAAAATCTGAGTGTGATTTTTTCACGATTACAATCCTTTACGAGGGAAGTAACAAGGTAATTTTAATGCAAAAATAACTGGATAAATCGGTAAATTCCTTTTCACCCGGAACTTTCCTCGCTATGATTTTTTTCTATTTGTTAGGAACAGTGAAGTGTGACCCAATTTAGTTCCGTACATAATCACAGTATATATACATATATACATACATATATATATATATATATATATATATATATATATATATAAATATATATATATATAGATATATATAAGTAAAGTAATTTTTTACCTATGCCGCCAACAGACACACAGACAGACCAGGGATTGACAAAAAATATGTTTGTCGGCATCTACGGACCCTGAAACGTAAAGATCTGAAAAATTCTCCTCGGAGAGCTATTTTTTCACGATTACAATACTTTACTTTTACCAGAGTTCGAAAAAATGAGCAAATAAGTTTATTTTAAGCTATGTTAAACAATTTAATTTTTATTTATATTATATATATATATATATATATATATATATATATATATATATATATATATATATATATATATATATATATATATATATATATATATATATATATATTATATTAATTTAACGGTTTTTTTTTCTTAATTAACCCGTAAAGTTTAATTTTCAAAAAATGAGTGTTCACCCGCAATTTTGTAAACCAAAGTTAACTTATAATGTATCGTGGTAAAGCTATTTTCATTTTAAACATGATATCCTGTAAAAAATATATAAAATCTTATTTTAAATAGAAAGCTAGAGGTCATTTTCGGTAAAACTAGATGTAAAAAAATGTTTTTATCATAAACCTATATCATATGATATTTTTAAAACTAAAAAAAAGGTCTGTGTTACATGTCTTCTGTGTTTACCCTCTTTATACTTTTATAATTTTATTTTTTTTCTGAATATGAGTTATTCACTTTATTTTTTTATGGATAGGCACTCTAAACTAAACCAAATTTTACTTGTATCGTTATAACAGAACAAGTTATAAGAGAACGCATTATAATTTCATTTTCAGCTATCTACAATTTTCAGAAACTTTAAAATGTAACTAACCCTTATAACACAAGTTTATATTCCTCATCTTATAAATATTTGTTTTTATTCTATTCGAATTAAAGATTTTATCTGTGTTAAAACTGACAATAAAATGAAAAATATGTAAACATAGTTACTAGTTATCAATTATTCAAACCAATGTAAACCTACTTCAATCTCGTCGCTCCTACTTGCCCCCACCTAATTTCTAGGTTCATTTATAAAAATAAGGTTCCCATAATACTCAATAATTCAGATGTCATGAGCTCTCGATGGTCACGGATATTTTAGAAGCGTAAAAAAGTCTCGATTAGTCTGAAGTGAATTCACGTTGAGAGACTGCAAGGCAATAAATGAAAATTAATACTGGCCTAAAAATTATATAAATGTTTGTATTACCTGAATGTAAAGATGAGGATCTAAAAAATGTAGCACTAAATTATTAGCTTCCAAAAACAACCAGTAATTTTGAGAAATCTAACATTTATTAAAATAATATTCTTTCAGCAAACAGACGTTAAAATATTGATGTCGCTAGGGATCGACTTAAAACATTTAATTTCATGGAACTCTTTATGCAACTACTTACAGCGAAACTATATGGTGATTCATTTGGCAGAAATTAAAGATTTGTTTTGATGCTATAAAACACCGGGACTCAATAAGACTTTTTAATTATATTGAAAATTATGAGGTCATATTTTCTATTTTTGAGGAAAAACATTTTTGCAGTAAAAAATTTGGCAAAAGATGTATGTCAAACAAAAATATTTTAAAACTAACTGCTAGAGTATAAATAACAATTTTATTTAATTTAAAAAATCATAGCTTAGTGAAAATTTAAATAAGTTTTTGTGGTGTGATCTTTATGCGTTTTAGATATACTTAACTTGCAAAACTTGTGTTTTATGCGTAACAAAATACAATAGTTGAGTTACTTATCCAAATTTGCCTTTTAATAGATAAAGCGGAAATTACATATGTCGAAATGACCATTATGACCGTCGGGTCAGGTAAGGTAAACCATGTGACAATGTATTCACTACCAAATAGCCTGTCATATTAGTACCTTAAAAATAACTCAAGGTGCAATTTTCTATAGGGAAAATTGACTGACTTATCTAAATTAACGAAAATAGTATTAACTAACTAAGGGAACACCCTGTATATTTTTAAAAAGTCGCATTATATGAAATTTTACAATAAGAAATATATATCACAACTTATAACCCTGGTTCAAATAAATTTAATTGATGCTGAATCAAAATTGTACGTATATTTTCTTGACACGTTTTGTTTATACTTTATAAAGTTAATAATTTTTTTAGCCAATGGCAAATAGTTATATTTTCCATTCCCAATAAGTTAGTATACGAAATATTTTTTTAATAAAACACGTATAATAATGTATGATCCGCAGGCAAAAAAATGTGATTAAATATGTTATATTTATCATACGTTATTTAGTTTCAGTTTGACCGAAAGCAATACCGACCACAGTACATTCAACCAATACTTCTTATATTTCTTTTTGGGCAAGTATCGATTAAAATATTAATAATTTATTTGTTTATTTTTATTACTACCGTTGAATTAGGTTTATCAGTTTTGAAATATATTTCTAGGGTTCCAATGTTATTATAATTAAAAATAAAAACATTTTTAATGTGATTTTATTTGTCAGCATTGCAGCCCTAAAAAATGTGTAAAACTTGGTACAAATTTCATAACAGTGAAAATTAAAAAACAATTAAAAATGTAGACGCATATAAATTTAAAATAGTGTGTGCATCTACATATATAAATATTTAAGTCCCACATTTAAAAGTAAGTTTTTATTTTTAATTGTTATAACATTAGTCCGTTAATAATATATTTCAAAATACATGAATGTATTTTTACATTAATCAAGAAGAGATAATTTTTTCAGTATTTTCGCCTGTGAATTAATTATTAAAACTGCTTTCACAAGGCAGTAAGAAAGAAATCTACTGGATCTGAATTATATTTCAATGATAATTCGCCTTGCTTTCATTTATCTAGGAAATAATTACTTTGTTTAGATTTTTCTTGAATGCTTGCGGCAATTACAGCATTTCAATATGTACTGTTAGTTAGCTACTTTAAAAAGCGACTCCTTATTTACAAAAGATGCGGAGGTACAACGAGCGAACAGTTCAACAACTCAAACTGTACTATTTACTTTTAGTTAATTCTTTATTATTTATCAAAAAATTTATATTTACGAAAAATGCGGAAGCACACCCAAATTAGTGAACTTGCGAATCTAAAACGCTTAGGAAAATGATCATCTTTTGCCCATCTGGTTGCCAAGGCAACGAAGATTGTTACGTATGATGTTGTGATAGGTATGCACAAAAACAGAGATGAAATATAATGTTAATTTTTTTTTTAAATTGTGCTATCTCATAAATATTTTAATGGAAAATATGTTTGGTTAAATTGTAGCGGAATTTCTTAGGAAATGCAGGCAGAGATGATGATGTTGGTTTGTATACTAGAGGTTTTTTGACATGTGTTTAGAGGCGTTACGCATTAGGCATTTCTTTAGCAGCCTTACAATTCGTAGAAATTTGCTTTACTAAAACGGAAAAAAGGTCTCTTTCATGTATATATGTTTCATGGGATTGCTTTGCGCTGATATTCGGCCGAATTTCGTGGAAATAAAATTGAACAGTTTTACTAAGAGAACCTATTTGGCGGACAAAAATAGATTTGATGCTTTAAAACTTGTATGATATGAGAATGTAGAAATGAATTTTGATAGTTTCTAAAGTAAGCGTGGTATTTTGATGATATACAGGGGCTTGCAAGTAATTAAATTAAATACGTTAGGTATTTTTGAATGTTTGAGAACAGTTTCTCAAACATACTCCACTGACCACGAAGATCCCATGATCCCAAGGAATGACACCATTTTGGTGTGAAGAGTGTAATATACTTTAGAAAAGGAAATCAACCACTTTGGATTAAATAATCATACACTCAGAACGTGTTGACAAAATATGAAAGATTAAACAACAGGGAGTTTAATTTGAGGGCGCAAATCTCAAAAGATATTCCCTTATTTATTTTTCGTACTTGCATGCGAAATCCAACATGTACATAGCGGTTTTAGCAAAGAACTAAAGCAAGAAAATCTAGCGAAAATTATTTGTGTAAAATTCAGAATGTCTATGTCGGTTAGCGTGAAGAATCAATCTGGAACATTGCGAATTAGTTCCGTGTTTAAAACCTAAAAAATTATTTGATACAATTAAGAGTATTTTGAAGTCTATACCTCCAAAAAATATTTGATACCTATTAGTGGGTTCAAGGAGAATTTATCTCTTCATTTTTTCTGTGCCACTACTGAGGACATACTTAAAGGATCGAAATCTGCAAAAAATATGTAAAATATACATAATGTAGAGAGACAATTTAGTCTTGTTTAGAAAATTACACTTTCAGGAATGCCTGTCAGACATATAGGAGAAATATGAATAACAAGCAGATCGTGTTCGTCGATCGATCTTCAAAACACGAAATAATGAGTAATCAATTCAAAAGTAGTTGTTATTTATTTATTTGTTTTAGAAAAAGAGCGCATCGGTGACTATAACCATTTAGCGCTCCAAGAAAATTTGTTTTGTGTTAAATATGGGTCTTAATGATTGAATGGGAGTAGAGAGAGTATGCGGTTTCTGAAAAGTGGTGGGGGGCACCATTACTCCTGACCTTGAGATTAAGCCCCGCCCCACGACCTTGGAGAATTTTACCACGTTTTCATATTTGTCCTTGAAGTGACGTCATATGACCTTGAGCGCACGTGTTTACATCGGTTGGCCTTGGGGGTGAGACGTTTTCATGTTTGTCCTTGAAGTGACGTCATATGACCTTGAGCAACATTTAGAAATATTTATTTAATTTGGTATTAATTACAATTTTTAAATTTGTGTGTTTAAAATTAAATGTACCAAGCAATAGCAGATCAATATTTAAATTTGAGTGTTTAGAATAAACAAAGGGGGTATGTGACGTCATTTGCAGTAGATAGGTATCTTTTTTAAAAGGCGTGTTGATTAATATTGTGTATTGGATTTAAGCTTACGCCGCGGGACGGTCAATATGACATGCAGGGATTGGGTGTTTGGGTTAATGTGGAAAAAAGGTTAAATTATGCCCAAAAACCAGAAAACATCATTTTCGTATAAAATTCACGAATCCTATTGCAGTAGACAGGCTAAAATATGATATGCAGGGCTTGGGTGTTTGGGTTAATTGCCCCGCCCACATAACCTTGGGTCTGTTTGACCTTGAAACATTTTGAAGGTCAAATTGTATGACCTTGGGTTTATTTGCCCTTGAAATTTTTTTCTGACCTTGAGAGCCCAGGTGTGCTGTGTAGTTTGACCTTGAGGCGATGTGACGTCATATGACCTGGAGCGCACATCACACTTTTTCGATATTTGTCCATGACCTTGAGAGCCCAGGTGTGTTTCACATTATTTTACAAATCAGAAATGTCTAACGAAAAACCTTGGGTCTATTTGACCTTGAAACATTTTACCACGTTTTCGATATTTGTCCTTGAAGTGATGTGATGTCATATGACCTTGAGCGCACATGTTTACATGAGCTATATTGTTTGGTCTTGATGATATTAAGTCCCGCCCCATGACCATGAGATTAAGACCCACCCACATAACCTTGGGTCTATTTGACCTTGAAATATTGTGAAGGTCAAATTGTATGACCTTGGGTTTATTTGCCCTTGAATTTCTGCTTGCCCACATAACCTTGCATCTATTTGACCTTGAGTGCGTATACCACGTTTCCGATATTTGTCCTTGAAGTGATGTGACGTCATATGACCTTGAATGTTAGCTATTAAAACCAAGGCTGACGCCATTCAAAGCTAAAAAGGGGTACACTGTTTGTGCGGTCACAAGTGATTTCATCATTAAAAGTTATTGTGTGGTGTATTCTGTTTCAATTTTTTTTAATTTACGGTAATACTGTGTTTTTGTATTAAATCTTTTACATTTTTTCATCAATGAGTGCAAAATTAAACTTGAGTGAAATTAATGAAATGCTTAATAAGGATATATAGATTTTGTTGAACAAAGAAAATTTTCATCATTAACGATTGGAAAAGTTTTTATTGTTCAAAATATTGCTTTAAGGATGACACGGTTTGGCAAAGCTTTTCATGCAACATTGTACGACAAAATGCATGACAAAACATTCCAAACTTTTTGTACCAAAGCGTGTTGTCGAAACCATTTCTGAAGACGTTATTGAAATTATAAATAAGTCGAGTATGATGTATACTTTAACTTATTTGGGGCAGAGCTTGCGAGTAATCTCAGGCACTAATACTAGCAGATCAATATTTAAATTTGGGTGTTTAGAATAAGCAAAAATTTAGAGATATTTACTTATTTGGTATTATTTTCATCTTTTAGTTTTGATGCTTAATAAAATAAACAAAATTTAGAAAAATTTACTTAATTTGGTATTATTTTCGTCTTTTAATTTGTGTGCTTTATTGGGTGTTTGGGTTAATTAACAATTTGATAATTATTTTACAAATCAGAATACACAGACATTTTAATAATTAGTGTTTGAAAGATGTGTGACAGCAATAGTACCATCACACCAAGTGAGGACCTTGATTCTCACATTATGTGTTTGTCGCATAAGTTAAGAAATGCGGCACAAGAGATATTACATTTTGCAACGTATAATGGGTCAGCGGTTGAATCAACAGTCAGTCAATATAGAAAGTACATGAAAGATTTAATTAATTTCATGTCAGGCGATAATTTGTGTGAAAGATACCTGTATGGTTCCATCAACTTAGACGAGTTTTGCGTGGAAATGATCGACGAAGGTCTCCAAAGCTATATTGTCGAAATACCAAATTTACCCAAGGAATTGTTATCAAAGTATGGTTTGGTCTCAGCGGAAAACATCAATGAAGTTGTGGGAAATGGTGCAGATAATTTGGATCGTGTAGATAATACCGCAGATGCTACTGAAGAATGGGACAAAATGGATGTTGACGATATAGAGAATGAAAACTGTGAAAGACAAATAGGAATGTAAACAATTATATGTATCATGCAAACATAATTTTGTAAATAAATATTCATTTTATTAATGTATATGTGTTATTTGTTTATTCTTAAATTTATCAATATAAATATAGAGTATTTTGAGAATCAATTAGTTCTAATTAAAGATGGACCTTGAAATAAATTTAGTCTTGTTTGAAAAAAAGTCTCCGAGAAAATAACACTCAAATCCTATTCACATGCATTCTGTGTGTCCTTGTAAACGCAACCTTGAAAAAATCTATATTTACACGCCCACAAACGCAACCTTAGGCTATTCCCCAAATATATAGAAAAATGTTTATTTGAAGAAAGTTTTTTGTTTTTCCAAACACTATATTGTGTAATTTTTTCAACGAAATTCATTAAAATATGAGGAAATGCATATATAAACAATTATAAAACTTTCAATAATTTTTTTAGGTTTTTTCCCAAATATATAGAAAAATGTTTATTTGAAGAAAGTTTTTTGTTTTTCCAAACATTATATTGTGTAATTGTTTCAACGAAATTTATTAAAGCATGACGAAATGCATATATAAACAATTATAAAACTTTCAATAATTTTTTTATGCTATTTCCCAAATATATAGAAAAATGTTTATTTGAAGAAAGTTTTTTGTTTTTCCAAACACTATATTGTGTAATTTTTTCAACGAAATTTATTAAATTATGAGGAAATGCATATATAAACAATTATAAAACTTTCAATATTTTTTTTAGACTATTTCCCGAATATATACAAAAACGTTTATTTAAAGAAAGTTTCTTGTATTCTCAGACACTATATTGTGTAATTTTTTCAAGAAAATTAATGGAATTTTGAAAAAAAGGTTATAAATAGTTTTTATTTTATTATATTTATAGATGTTTGCCAACTTTGACCCATAATAACTCGGAAACTATGAGAGATAGAAAAATATTTTTCAAATGAAATCTGAATGATTTTCATCCAACATTGAATTGCAACAGAAATTTTTCGATGAGAAAAAAATGTTAGGAAAAATTTTTTTTTTGTTTTCTAAGTGTTTTAGGGTATTTCGTCAATGCGTAGATAAAAAAAAAATTTATGGGTGTTTACTATAGACAAAGAAAACATATGTAAATACTCAATATTTAAAACATATTATGCAAAATATAGGATAATGCCTTTAAATACTAAAATTAAACATGTAAATATAGGAAAAAACATGTCAAAAAAGTACAAGAGAGTATTTTTCGTAAGATCATTATCAGTCGGATTGGCAAAAGTTCAACTCGAAACACGAGAAATTATTTTTAAAAAATCAATTTTATTTCATAAGCGTACAAAGAGAACTGACTACAAAATGCATTTTAGTTATATTTATAAGTTCAATAATGCTTATGTTGCATGAGAACGAAAAGATAAAAGTCTAAGAATTGCAAGTGCATGAATGCAGAATTGCATTTCTCACGGGAACGTAACTCCTCCCCTCTTAGTTGAAAGCACGTTTTTAAAGACGTGTTTTCAAAAATTACCAAAAAATTTTTTTTTTAAAGATTATTAAGAGTTTAGAAAATTCTATTATTTTCTTCAATATCTAAAGTATTAGAGTTTGCATTTAATTGTTTTTTCTTAGACTTTTTTACAAGTTTTTTGTATATGAAAAATATAAAAATTATTGAAATGAATATGTAAAGTAAAATTGTCCAAAAACTGGTCTTCTTTACATAAATCGTTGTGGTCATTTCTTCTAGGGCTTTCTTCTGGTTTTCCAATTTGGCTTCGATTTCTTTAATAGTTTTTAGGTTTACGTAGTTTAAGTCCATACTAGGAGGGTACAACCCTGAATGAATCTCGTTTTTCCTTAATTAGGCTTAAATTAAGGGTAGGTAGATTAATTCCATTAAATGTTAATTGGCTTGATTTATATGTTTCCAGCGTAATTGACTTTATCCGTACTTTACATCCTGGGGATGACTCAAGAAGATAGGAACCATATAGGGGTATGTTATCTTCGGATTTTTGACAATTTATGACGGCAATTACTTGTATTGGTACTGTTATCAGCCATTTGTCGTCGATTATTTTTGTTGTCTGGATCTCGTGCAGTTGAGTTTCGAATGGGTGGCAAAACGTAATATTTGGGTGATGTTTGATAAGTTGAACAGCGCAGGAGGGGCTGTCTTCGACAAACGTGGTGTGGGCTTCTTTACACAAATATTTTTGTGGTTGGATTTCGTGACATCTTTGGTCCATATGGGCATATTTTGTATTGCCTAATGCTAGGTAGGGTTTATAAGGAATATTTACAAGAAATGATCGATTATTGGGAATTGGTAAAGGAAATAACTTAAAATATTGATATATCTCCGATTCCACAAGAGGAAGTTCAAATATAAATACAATATTAAAGTTTTTTAAGAAACTTTTAATTTCTATAATTTTTTCGAAATTAAGTATATTTTTATAAGTTACTTCTAAAGGGAGTTTATCTGAGCCTAGATGATCGCGTAAGTTCTTTATTTCTATAAATAGTTCATTTGGTTCTATTATTGAATTATAAAGTACATTAATTTTTGCAAAAGTGATACCTATTTCAATCTTATTCAGAATATCGTAGATTGATTGATAAATTGTTGTTATTTGATTGATTATTGTATATATTAAATAAAATTCGTGATTACTTATTTGTTCCATTTGAACTTTATTAATTATATTTTCTATTTGTAAAATGCGTGACTTCAGTACCATTTGGTTATGTGTGATATTAGATATAATTGTTTTAAATTTATTAATAGTGGATTCTAAAAGTGTAATTTGATTGATAGCGTCAATTTTCAATTTATTTGGATTTTCTTGTAATTTCGTGATTTTGGCATCAATTTGCTCTGCGTCATTTTGATCTAAGTTTCCAGTAATACTTTTTATGAATGAACCTAAGGGGTTAGAAAGACCTCTTTTACTACGATAATTTTCTTGTTTGGGACAATTTGTTCTAATAAAGTTTCTATTCTTTTTTCAAGTGTACATAATTTATTAAAAGAATTAAAATATTCCTTATGGTATTCGCTGTTATTTTGAATGTTTATATATATTGATTTTGCTTGTTTTTGAATATTTTGAAATTGGTTAATTAAAGGGGTTAGATTAATATTTTGAACGAATGTCCAGTGATTGGATTTAAGTTTAGCGGTTCCCATTTTGAATGGTAGTATTCCTGAATGTTTATTTAAATCATGGAATTTTACGTAGCCGCCGACGATGGTCCAGTATCTGGAACAAGGGGTATTATTTTAGTTTCGTTAACATGTATAATTTCTTTGTATTTATTTTTGGGATTTTCTATTTGTATTTTATTATTTTCTAATATAGCCGTTAATATGAATGGGCCTAAATATCTCTTTTTTATTTTTCCAGATCGATTATCTGATTTTTTATAAATTTGTGAGCCTATTATTAAATTAGTCGGGGTTTTATCCTTGTTTGCCCTATCTATAATTTTTTGTTTTAGTTCTCGTGATTCCTTTGTAATTTTGTCGTACAAAATTTGTGTGTTATTTTTATGATTATTGACATATTCGGTATATACATGAGCGGGTATTAAATCCATAGGATCTCTAGAGTCTGTGTGTCCGAAGACAAGTTCGTATGGGGTAAAATTCGTACTAGAATGGATCGTGTTATTATAGGCAATAATTGCGTACGGCATAAGTTTGGTAACTTCTGCATTGGGGTCCGATTCTCGAAGTAATCGAATGTGTTCGATTAATGTGGAATGTAGCCTTTCAACAGGGGAGTTTGATTCATGGTGGTAGGGGGTAGTGAAGTGTATTTTAATATTATGTGTATTTAATAAGCCTTTAACGACTTCGTTCTGAAATTCAGATCCGTTGTCTGAAACTATTTGTTTTGGAATACGTAAAAAGGAAAAGAAATTAATTAACTGTTCACAGCACGACACTGCATTTCCAGTATAAGGCAAGGCTTGTGCGTATTTGGAGAATTTATCTATAATAGTTAGGAATTTCTGTTTACCTATGATGAAAGTGTCGATATGAACAATTTCGAAAGGTTTGCTTGGCGTTTCGGTTAATATCAAAGGTTGATCTGGTGGTTTTCGATTATATTTTGATCTTTGACAGATTTCACAATTATTGATGTATTTTGTTACATCTGCCTTAAGTGATTTCCAATAATAATTTGCTTTTAAAAATTTGCAAGTTTCTTCGATTCCCCTATGATTTGTTTTGCCTTCATGACGATATTTAATTAGTAATTCTCGTTCGTCAGGTTGAGCATTATTTATTAATTTTGAACATTCTATAAGTTTTAAATTTTTAAAATGGTTATTCATTGTTTGTTGAAAATAGGTTCTTAGTTCTTTGGAAAAGAAATAAATATATGTTGTTTTATTTGTTAAATATTCTTTCAAAAAGTTAGTAATTACTGTAATATTAGTGGGTAATGTTGCGTGAATAATTTGATGTCCTTCGAAATTTTCACGTTTGGTTTTAACATATTTGTCATAAGGTGCTTTTTTAATAATAAGTTGATGAGCTTTATTATTAATAATTTCATCTAATATAGTCATATTGGAATGATTTTCGTTAGCATTTGTACTATGTATTGTTTCTGTTACGGGTGGTTTTATTGGAATATTAGAATGGGTTAGTTGTGTTATAGGTGGAGTTATTAGAATGTCAGAAATAATATTAATTTTGGGTGTTGTTTCAGGTTCGTGTTCTAGTCTTTCTATTGTTTGTGAGATTACTTCAGAGTCAAGGATATCTGGGTTAAATTGGTCGTTTAGGAATTGCGTTACGTCGGTGTCTATATCGCCTGGGTAATTTATTAATGATTCGGATTCGATTGCGTTTAATTGAATTCGGCTAAGGGCGTCAGCGTTAGTGTTTTGTTTCCCTTTTTTGTAGATTATTTCATAATCATACTCTTAAAGTTTTAGCCTCCAACGTACTAATTTCGAATTTGGTTCTTTGAGGTTAAATAACCATACTAATGGGCGATGGTCAGTATATATTTTAAATTTTTTGCCATAAAGGTAAGGTCTAAAGTATTTACATGCCCAAACGATTCCTAAAAGTTCTTTTTCAATCGTTGAGTATTTTTGTTCTGTTTCATTTAGAGTGCGCGACGCGAATGCTACAGGGTTGTCATTTGGCGGGTTGCCTTGAGAGAGAACAGCGCCTAGGGCTACATTTGAGGCATCTGTCGTAAGGACAAAGGGTTTTTCAAAATTAGGATATTTTAGTATTGGAGCATTAATAAGCAATTCTTTTAAATGGTTAAAGGATTGAATAAAGGCTGGTGAGTGTTCAACTTTCGCTTCTTTTTTGAGACATAGTGTAAGGGGTTTTGTGATTTTTGCGAAGTCTTTGATGAATCTACGATAATATCCGGCTAGTCCTAAAAATGACTTAATGTCTTTTTGGGTTTTTGGTATGGGGAAATTTTTAACTGCGGTGACTTTATCAGGATTAGGTTTTACACCTTCGCTTGTAATTTTGTGACCTAAATAAGCAACTTCTTTGTGTAAAAATTCTGATTTGTCTAGCTGCACTTTTAAATTGGATTCTCTAAGTCTATCAAAAACGGATTTTAATCTATCGATGTGCTCTTGAAGTGACGTAGAGAAGATTATTATGTCATCAAGATATACAGAACAGATTTCATTTTGAAGTCCCCGAAGGACGTTGTTCATGACTCGCTGAAATGTAGAGGGCGCATTTTTTAAGCCAAAAGGCATGCGTCTAAATTCATAATGACCTGTATCGGTTGAGAAGGCTGTCTTAGGTATATCATTCGGTTCCATTTCTATTTGATGAAAACCGGTTGCTAGATCCAATGTGCTGAAATATTGAGATTTTCCGAGTTTATCGAGAATATCCGATACATTTGGTAAAGGAAATTTATCATCAATACTGCGTTCATTGATTTTACGGAAATCGCAAACGATACGCCATTTACGTTTACCGGACGCGTCCATCTATTTTGGGACAATCCAAATTGGACTACTCCACGGTGACGTTGAGTTTTGAATGATATCGTTCTCTAACATTTTGTTAATTTGGGTTTTAACCTCTTTTTTATGAATTTCGGGATATCGATAAGTTTTTGTATATATAGGTGTGTCATCGGTTAGGTTTATTTTATGTTTAATTTGATTAGTAAATGTAAGTGGGATGCCCTCACAATAAAATATGTCACGATATTCGTAACACAAGTTTCGAATAGCTCTGTATTCTTCCTGATTACAATGTGACAGTCTTAAATTTTTTAAGTTTTGTTTTTGTGTATTATCCATATATTCATTTATATCTGTATCGGTTTCCATTTTTTCTATGAAGTTGTTTTCTACTTCATTTATGGTTTCGATATCTATGGGATTAAATATTTTTATTTTAACTGGGTTTTCGCGACTATTCGTAATTATAGTTGTTGCGTAGGAGTCAATGACTTGTACTAAAGCTTCTGGCATCTCTGCGCAACCAAAATCTGTATATTTCAAAATACCTAAACAATTCGATTGATTTACAGGCAGTTTGATTCTTTGACATGTGCGTCGGGGAATTATTATTTCGAAAGTTTCAAAATTATGTAAATTTGATATATTATTTTGATAATATAAAGGCAATGTTACAAATTGAGTATCTAAAGAACAATGTTTTAAATTTATATTCGCTCCAATATGTGTTAGAAAATCAATTCCTAAAAGTCCGTCAAATTTAGGTGAAAAATCAAAAAGATAAAACTTATGATTACCTGTATGATTAAAACAAGGAAATGTTGGTATATTAATTACTTCATTGTGAATGGACGTAGCGTGGGCTGTCCTTACTGAGAAAGGTTCCGAAAAAATGAAATTTGAATAAATTTTGTATGCTAAATTAGGCTTTATAAAACTTTTGCCACTACCTGTATGAATTAAAAATTTTGCTTTGATTTCGGGTATGAAAATTACTGGTAAATCTGAATTTGTATAATTATTTAAAAGTATTATGTTTGGTTGTTGGAAATTTGGTTCTCCTGAAAATTTTCTTCATTAAAATCAATTTGATTTTCATAAGGGTTATTTTCTAGACAAGAAAATTCGGTATTGGAGTCATTATACGAATATTGCGAATTATCGGTGTATTCTGGGTAATAATATTAAATTCAGCATTGCTAGTTTGAAAATTTTCATTTTGATCATTATCGGCATTTATCGATTCGACTGATTGGTTATATAGTTCTTCTACAACAATATTACGTTGTGAAGAATGGGGTTGTTGGTTTCTTCTAAGGATTGTGTTCCCTGAAGAATTATCCATCGGCTCAGGCTTTTGTTGGCGTGATATTCCAGAAGAAGTTGGGCGTTGGTTTTGGGGGTTAAAAGATGGTCTTGGGGTAAAAGTGTTTCTTTGCATAAAATTTTGATTTGGGAAATTCGATTGTCTCAAATTATTTACGGGTAGCTTAAATTGTCCGAAACCCATAAATTGATTATTTCCATTATTAAAATTTGGGATTGGTTGTCTATAAGAAGGCATAAAATTTGAAAATTGCTGAACGGGGTAATTCGAAAATATTGGTCTCACATTAGCAGGATAATGTGCTTGTGTAGGCAAATTTATTTTTGGTTTTTGTGAATTAAAATTTGGGTTTTTTGGTAATATGTTACTACGGTTCTTATAATATAGAAAATTTTCTTCTTCCAAGGCACAGCTCATTGCCTCTTCTAAAGTAACTGGGTTTTTTAATCTAACCACAAGTTGCATATGGAGTTTAGACCGTTTATGAAGGTTTTTAATACTAAATTTCCGTATTCGTTAATTTTTAAAAGTTTTAAAGCTTGCGTTTCATTGCTTAAATTTACTTTGGAAAATAACAAACTGCGGGCGTCTTGCAAACGCAGGCCAAATTATTGCGGTGTTTCATTTTTTTCTGGTTTGGACGTTATTATATCTTGAATAATACAATCAATCGATCTATGGTCTGAAAAAGTCGAAATTATTGCAGCTTTTACTGCGGGCCATGTATTTAATTCTATTCTAGAACAAATAATATCGGCTGCCCTACTTACAAGTTTACTTAATATAGTATCGTGTAAACATACATTTATAGGTGCATTATTGTCAGTTTTATTTCTATGATTATTATAAAAATTATCACAAGCATTAATAAATCTGTTTATTTGTTTTGGATTCCCATCGAATAAGGGAATATTGTCTGCCTGATATCTGACTAGTTGTAAATTAGGTTCAGTAGTCATTATTTTACTTATTTGAATTAAATTAGAAAAAGGTGTTAGATTTCCTTCACAATTTAAATTTCCAAAAGCTGATGTTAAATCTTCCAGTTTGCGGAATTACAAGAGACGTAAATATCAATATTTAAGATAGGATAAAAATAAAATGAAATAAGGAAAATTGAAAGGAAGCACTTACAGCAATGTACTGAAGATAATTCCAATTCTCATTCTTAAACTAGGGTCCAATAGGAGAGGCGATGTGGTCCTTTCCCTGGTTAGCTGCTATGAGGGTGGGACGATATGTGTTCCCAAACTCGCACCAATAGGACGCTAGACGATGCTGTTCCAAATCCCTGGTCAATTGTGAGTTTCTTGGTACACCCTGAAGATTTTTTTTTTTTTGATTGTCCGATTTTTGCCACAAATCGTTGAGACGAAACCAGAAAATACGCACGATGCGCGACTGTTGGCAATAATCCTACCGACTGATCCAGTTAACAACTCGAAACACGAGAAATTATTTTTAAAAAATCAATTTTATTTCATAAGCGTACAAAGAGAACTGACTACAAAATGCATTTTAGTTATATTTATAAGTTCAATAATGCTTATGTTGCATGAGAACGAAAAGATAAAAGTCTAAGAATTGCAAGTGCATGAATGCAGAATTGCATTTCTCACGGGAATGTAACTCAAAGCCACTTTTTGCGCTGTTTACACACATTTTTCTTATACGGTTCATCGAAAAAGACCAATATCAATCATTTGCGCGAGTGTCAAAGAGGCATTATCAGTTTTTGCATTTATTAGTATGATTTAACAAAAAATATATATGCATAATTGTTTAGTTTAATAAAAATATTAATAGGCTTTTAAAACATAGAATAAAATTACCAAAATTTTGTGATACTTGTTTAGAGAATTATGTAAATATTAAAGACGAGTTGAACTTTCTTTTGGTATTTTATCATCTAAATATTGTTTCTTGCTTTTTTTTTGGGTATAGGGGTTGTTGTTGTTAAAGTAATATGTAAATTAATAATATAAACTTAAAATACAGTGAAATTTTTATTTTTGTACTATTTCTTATTTAAAAATATTATTCCTATTGAAAAACATATAGCATTAATAGTAGCAGTAACAACTTATAAAATTATTTTTAAAAATTGCCATAGTATTGGGTCTACTGATAATTTCAGATATTTTCCTTTGATTTAAAACTAGAAACATTCCGGATTGGATATGTCTCCATATGATCTGTCTTGGAAGATAAATCATAGTTTATATTTGGTTATATCTAGGTAAACGAAAACCCATTATTTAGGATCTGGTACTGGAATAGATATCCTTAATATGTTATAAGTCCAACTGTTCCATTTGGTGAGCCAACACATCCATTATTGTCTATGCAAATAAATCCTTATTCGACTCCCGCCGGAACATTAAAATAAAACCTCTTTTATTTGCAAATTAAATTAATGTTTCAGTCTACGTTTGTTGTGTAATGAAAAGGTTATAGGTTGTTCTAGGCTTAAATAAAACAGTCATTTACAAACCAAAAATTTATTTCAATATTCTACAAGCAAAATCATACATTTCATACTTATTAGCGATAACTAGATGATGATACTTTAAATTTCACACTGTAAAATCTAATGTGGAGAGGGGTACACATTATTCACTCAATATGACTATAATGACAAGTAGTTGTGAACAATAGAACAATAGAGAATTAGTAGTTTCCTAGTAACAGTTCTATACATTTGCCTACATACTTATTAAAACTCATTAAAATTATTTTTTATAAACATAAATATTTATAGAACATTTGGTAAAATAATATCTGAATATGCAGACTATTTCGATATACTTAATTTTAATTATACACTTATAACTTTAACATACGGGGCTTAGTAAATTATCTCACATAGACAAAATTAATGTAAAATATCTATTCTGTATAAACGATTAGTGTTTTAAGAAACAATATCTTTTGAGTTTTAATAGGTAAAAAACAACAAACTGATAGGCAGGAGTAATTCTTTAACATCTATTACAACACATTCAAATAAATAATTACTACATTATGGAACAATACCTCCAAGATAATGTTTTTACAGAAATTGATGTAAGACGATGCTATCGACTAATTTTTGTTTGATCGATTGCATATAAGATCACAGGATTTTTTCTAATCATATTTTGCATTACATGTTTTTGAGTAAAATTTGACAAACAATCAATATAGACACTTACGCATTGGAAATAAATGATTGAATAATTTTTGATACAATATTAAAATTAATTCATTACTTATCCATTATCGAGTAGTGCCCCCATGGTAATGTTTCAGGAGAAGTGGATGTAATGCTGCGCTTATCATCATGAGGACTATGACCTATTTTTGTTTGGGTTACTGTATAAACATTATGGACCTTATTTTGGATTAAATTTTGACAAACACTTTTCTCGCGGAATGTAGCAAGGCAGTTAATATAATCCTCAAACGTTATTTTATTTCGCACTACGTTACATTTAACACCTTTAGTTTTTTGAAAACTTTGCCGTTATGTAGTTTTAATGCATGCATTTTTGACCTTTAATTTAATGTATACATTTTTGACCTTGTAAAATGTGATAAATCTACAATTTCTGTACGAATCAACGTAAGTTTTTATCCACGACGAATTATTGAATTTAAAAATGCTATGCGTTTCCATTACCATTGGACTCATTTGAATCGCCTCTTTTAATGGCTTTAATGCACAATAGACATCTTTTATGGTTGAGATGTGGAATCAACTTCGGTATTTTGCTGTGCCTTTGTGAGTTAATACTTTTTCAAAAATTGGTAAGGATGTTTACATATTACCTTGATATTTTGAAGGTCAAATTGTTTGGCTTTGAAATGTCCTTGACTTTGGAATGCCTTTGACATACATATCACTTAATATAATAAAATGTAACAACTTTACTACGCCACGAAAAAGTCGAATACACCCTTTTCGGTTTAAGATAAAAAAAACAATATCTATTTTTCTTACACGTGAAAGGTATTTTAACTTTAATAATTTAAAATATATGATAATGAAGTAGATTTACTCTTAACGGGAGAATTTATATGTAATTTTGTTTGTCCTACTAAAAGTTATAAAAGTCATAAAATAGTGAATTAACATTTGTGATTTTTTTTTAAATAGCTAATTACATATGTGAGGTATTTCAACTTTGACAATGTAAACCATATGAAAATGACGTAGATTTACTCTTAACGTGAGAATTTATATGTAATTTTGTTTGCCGCACTAAAAAGTTATAAAATTCAAGAAAAATTAAAATTTGTTAATTTTTTTAAATAGCCATCGGTATGATCCAGGAGCAACTTTTCCTTTCTACTTTCAACTGCGCGAGGGGAAGGTGATATCGTCCATACACTACTTAAAATAATTGATTTAAAAAAAACTTTTAGGTTCTGGAGATAACAAGTAAACAAAGTTACATATCAGTTAATATAAATAAAGTTAATAACTTCGAATACACCTTTTTCGATTTAAGATAAAAAACAATATCTTTTTTTTTTTCTTACATGTGAAAGGTATTTTAACTTTGATAATGTAAAATATATGAAAATGGTGTAAATTTACTGTTCACGTAAGAATTTATATCAAATTTTGTTTGTCATATTAAAAGTTATAACAGCCAAAAAATAGTGAATTGAATGCTGCGATCGAGAAGCCACACTTTCCTCTCTACTTTTAAATGCTATGGAAGTTAATATTCCGTATCTATACTACCAAAATTTTTATCTAAAAATTGGGGAATACTAAAAACAGTCATACTTTATACTTTTACCTAATAACGTGTGTTCTACTAAATATTATATTTCATACATATATGGAGGGTTTAAAGACAATACCATCAAAATTCGATACCGTTTATGGATTACCTTATGATTCAAAATTAAAAAATAAAAAGTATATGGGTAATTTTTGGAAATTCGTTTACTACGGAAAGCTTTTAATCAATGGCGTAACACATATATTTACGAATAAAAAGTAGTATTCTTAACAACACATGCAAAATCAACGTTTCTATAAGAAAAATAAAATTTATTTTTTTACACTGATTTTCCATTTTCTTTATTAGATCGTTATTTTATTTTAAATTAAATTCGCACAGAAACCAAAATTTTATTATTTATTATGGTATTCATTGAAATGGCAAGATATACCATTTTAGCCTAAAAAATTTTATAAGTACATAACGAAGCTTAAAATGTATATTATTTTACAAATATTTTTTTATTTTCTTGGTTCTAACATTTTTTATGGTGTATCTACAATATAAAGTATATAAAGAAATTTCGTGGAGGTTGTGGCTACTTCGTTTTAGAATGTGTATGTATTGAATATGTAAAAATAAAAAAATTAGTTAATATTTCCAGATATGTCCTACGATCCTTTTTGAGGGTTTAAGTAAGCACATTAGTTTGTAATAATAAATTTTAATAATTTTTTAATAGAGATTTAAATACTTAAAACAAAATTAACCTATTAACCATACATAAAAACACCTAAAGTTACTCAAAAATACATACTTTATAAATTTATACTGAATGGCTGAGGTGGTCCAGCTTTTTCCGACATTGTTCTGCCCCCTTTCGATGTAACAACAGCTCAATTTCTAACAATCCTATTTGTGTTTCATGGTGCTCAAGTTCCGCGCTTAGCTTTTTTTTAACTTAGCAGGTCCATTATGAGCCTCCGATGATTTTCATTGGTAAATTCGCTTAACCATTCCGGTGTTAAAGACGAAGGTCCTGCTTCAAAATGGGTCGCGGTCTATCACCTCACAAGATGGCGATGATGATGATGGGGAAGGTGGCAGATCTAAAAGCTGAGGCGATGGAGAATTATTCTTCTTTTTCTTATACTCGCCATTTATTAAAAGATTTTTTAATAGAGAACCGCAGCGTTTCCTTTTAGGAGGAATCATGATATTTTGTTGCACCACAATCTTTTCCGATTCTTTTGCCCTTGTCTCTGGGGGTAACATGAACTGGTCAAAATCAATTTCTTGCAGCAAATCTTCTAGGTTGGTGTCATCCACTGTCTCGATATTCAAATTTGCACCGTTCATCAAATCATCATCGATTTTTTGTGTTGAGTTTTGGACTGAAGTAATTTTTACGAGATTTTTTCTGCTATATATGATTTAACGTTTCGATATTAGAGAAGAACTACTTTACCACATCGAGTTGTAAGTTATTTTATACATAAAGTAGCCCGGGACTAAGCAGGTGCGTTTTTGTACCCTTGAAATGGTCGGCACAAGAATCTAACGGAGAATGTCAAATTTTACATTTTTTTTTTTTTTTGGTTTTAACCCTTTGAAGTTTCGGAATTTTTGTGAAAGTTACTTATTTTTGAGAATTATGTGAAAGCTATTTACTAAGGATTGTGTATGATGTATAAAACGACTATCGCTTTACGTTTGAACAGCGTGGACATTTTATTAGGAGTATATACCTTTTCTCAGAAACTATGGACTTTAGATTGTAAAGAAAAAAGTTTCTTGGTTTTAAACAAATTTTTTCATTATTTGAGTTGTATTAATACAGGGTGTCCGAAATGTGCTGTACCACTTCCTGTTCATTTTTGCATTTTTAGAGTCCTTGAGAGAAATAAATGTAACTTTTATAAGAACTCCTTATTCGAATTTTTTGACATTTGAAATTATGGTTATGTAATGTTTTAGCAAATTCATGTCCTCACAAACAACGTCTTGGGCAGCTATTAGTTTAGATTGAAAATGAAATTTTAACCACAAGTTAAAAAGACTACCTCTTAACGATCTACAATAGCTAGACGTTTTAAATTTATATAGACTGTCTCAGATCATTGGTCATTTTTTTAAATTTTCAATTCGCAATATCCGAGTTTTTTTAAATGGATCAC
Source organism: Kuschelorhynchus macadamiae (assembly GCA_030620095.1). NCBI lineage: Eukaryota > Metazoa > Arthropoda > Insecta > Coleoptera > Curculionidae > Kuschelorhynchus > Kuschelorhynchus macadamiae. The sequence goes on along the minus strand of JAUTXW010003151.1, from coordinate 129,493 downwards.
ACTGTATTGATACTTATTTCTTAAAGAAATAATAAATACCTATCTATTGATGTATATATGTCCTATACCTAAATATAATAGTTAACGAAATATATGGAAAGTTACAACTAATTAATGCTGCCTTCAATATAAAGCATTAAATCTATAATGAGAATTAAAAAAAAAGATTTAGAGAATTTAACGACCCCCTGATGCAAGCAGTCAATAACAAACGGTATTATTACAAACTAATGTGCTTACTTAAACCATCAAAAAGGATCGTAGGACATATCTGGAAATATTAACTAATTTTTTTATTTTTATATACTCAATACATACACATTCTAAAACGAAGTAGCCACAACGTCCACGCAATTTCTTTATATACTTTATACTGTAGATACATCATAAAAAATGTTAAAACCAAGAAAATAAAAAAATATTTGTAAAATAATATACATTTTAAGCTTCCTTATGTACTTATACAATTTTTTAGGCTAAAATGGTATATCTTACCATTTCAATGAATACCATAATAAATAATAAAATTTTGGTTTCTGTGCGAATTTAGTTTAAAATAAAATAACGATCTAATAATGAAAATGGAAAATCAGTGTAAAAAAATAAATTTTATTTTTCTTATAGAAACGTTGATTTTTCATGTGCTGTTAAGAATACTACTTTTTATTCGTAAATATATGTGTTACTCCATTGATTAAAAGCTTTCCGTAGTAAGCGAATTTCCAAAAATTATCCATATACTTGTTATTTTTTAATTTTGAATCATAAGGTACTCCATAAAAGGTATCGAATTTTGATGGTTTTGTCTTTAAACCCTCCATATATGTATGAAATATAATATTTAGTAGAACACACGTTATTAGGTAAAAGTATAAAGTATGACTGTTTTTAGTATTCCCCAATTTTTAGATAAAAATTTTGGTAGTATAGATACGGGATATTAACTTCCATAGCATTTAAAAGTAGAGAGGAAAGTCTGGCTTCTCGATCGCAGCATTCAATTCACTATTTTTTGGCTGTTATATCTTTTCATATGACAAACAAAATTTGATATAAATTCTTACGTGAACAGTAAATTTACACCATTTTCATATATTTTACATTATCAAAGTTAAAATACCTTTCACATGTAAGAAAAAAAAATATATTGTTTTTTATCTTAAATCGAAAAAGGTGTATTCGAAGTTATTAACTTTATTTATATTAACTGATATGTAACTTTGTTTACTTGTTATCTCCAGAACCTAAAAGTTTTTTTTTAAATCAATTATTTTAAGTAGTGTATGGACGATATCACCTTCCCCTTGCGCAGTTGAAAGTAGAAGGAAAAGTTGCTCCTGGATCATACCAATGGCTATTTAAAAAAATTAACAAATTTTAATTCACCATTTCTTGAATTTTATAACTTTTTAGTGCGGCAAACAAAATTACATATAAATTCTCACGTTAAGGGTAAATCTACGTCATTTTCATATGTTTTACATTGTCAAAGTTAAAATACCTCGCACATGTAATTAGCTATTTAAAAAAAAAATCACAAATGTTAATTCACTATTTTATGACTTTTATAACTTTTAGTAGGACAAACAAAATTACATATAAATTCTCCCGTTAAGAGTAAATCCTGATATGTAACTTTGTTTACTTATTATCTCCAGAACCTAAAAGTTTTTTTTAAATCAATTATTTTAAGTAGTGTATGGAGAATATCACCTTCACCTCGCGGAGTTGAAAGTAGAAAGGAAAAGTTGCTCCTGGATCATACCGATGGCTATTGAAAAAAATTAACAAATTTTAATTCACCATTTCTCGAATTTTATAACTTTTTAGTGCGGCAAACAAAATTACATATAAATTCTCACGTTAAGAGTAAATCTACGTCATTTTCATATGTTTTACGTTGTCAAAGTTAAAATACCTCACACATGTAATTAGCTATTTAAAAAAAAAATCACAAATGTTAATTCCCTATTTTATGACTTTTATAACTTTTAGTAGGACAAACAAAATTACATATAAATTCTCCCGTTAAGAGTAAATCTACTTCATTATCATATATTTTAAATTATTAAAGTTAAAATACCTTTCACGTGTAAGAAAAATAGATATTGTTTTTTTTATCTTAAACCGAAAAGGGTGTATTCGACTTTTTTCGAGGCGTAGTAAAGTTGTTACATTTTATTATATTAAGTGATATGTATGTCAAGGGCATTCCAAGGTCAAGGACATTTCAAAGCCAAACAATTTGACCTTCAAAATATCAAGGTAATATGTAAACATCCTTACCAATTTTTGAAAAAGTATTAACTCACAAAGGCACAGCAAAATACCGAAGTTGATTCCAAATCTCAACCATAAAAGATGTCTATTGTGCATTAAAGACCATTAAAAGAGGCGATTCAAATGGGTCCAATGGTAATGGAAACGCATAGCATTTTTAAATTCAATAATTCGTCGTGGATAAAAACTTACGTTGATTCGTACAGAAATTGTAGATTTATCACATTTTACAAGGTCAAAAATGTATACATTAAATTAAAGGTCAAAAATGTATGCATTAAAACTACATGACGGCAAAGTTATCAAAAAATCTAAAGGAGTTAAATGTCACGTAGTGCGAAATAAAATAACGTTTGAGGATTATATTAACTGTCTTGCTACATTCCGCGAGAAAAGTGTTTGTCAAAATTTAATCCCAAATGATGTTTATACAGTAACCTAAATAAAAATAGGTCTTAGTCCTCATGATGATAAGCGCTGCATTACATCGACTTCTCCTGAAACATTACCATGGGGGCACTACTCGATAATGGATAAGTAATGAATTAATTTTAATATTGCATCAAAAATTATTCAATCATTTATTTCCAATGCGTAAGTGTCTATATTGATTGTTTGTCAAATTTTACTCAAAAACATGTAATGCAAAATATGATTAGAAAAAATCCTGCGATCTTATATGCAATCGATCAAACAAAAATTAGTCGATAGCATCGTCTTACATCAATTTCTGTAAGAACATTATCTTGGAGGTATTGTTCCATAATGTAGTAATTATTTATTTGAATGTGTTGTAATAGATGTTAAAGAATTACTCCTGCCTATCATTTTGTTGTTTTTTACCTATTAAAACTCATAAGATATTGTTTCTTAAAACACTAATCATTTATACAGAATAGATATTTTACATTAATTTTTTCTATGTGAGATAATTTACTAAGCCCTGTATATTAAAGTTATAAGTGTATAATTAAAATTAAGTATATCGAAATAGTCTGCATATTCAGATAATATTTTACCAAATGTTCTATAAATATTTATGTTTATAAAAAATAATTTTAATGAGTTTTAATAAGTATGTAGGCAAATGTATAGAACTGTTACTAGGAAACTACTAATTCTCTATTGTTCTGTTGTTCACAACTACTTTTCATTAGTCATATTGAGTGAATAATGTGTACCCCTCTCCACATTAGATTTTATAGTGTGAAATTTAAAGTATCATCATCTAGTTATCGCTAATAAGTACGAAATGTATGATTTTGCTTGTAGAATATTGAAATAAATTTTTGGTTTGTAAATGATTGTTTTATTTAAGTCTAGAACAACCTATAACCTTTTCACTACACAACAAACGTAGACTGAAACATTAATTTAATTAGCAAATAAAAGAGGTTTTATTTTAATGTTCCGACGGGAGTCGAATAAGAATTTATTTGCATAGACAATAATGGATGTGTTGGCTCACCGAATGGAACAGTTGGACTTATAACATATTAAGGATATCTATTCCAATACCAGATCCTACATAATGAGTTTTCGTTTACCTAGATATAATCAAACATAAACTATGATTTATCTTCCAAGACAGATCGTATGGAGACATATCCAATCCGGGATGTTTCTAGGTTTAAATCAAAGGGAAATATCTGAAATTATCAGTAGACCCAATATTATGGCAATTTTAAAAAATAATTTTATAAGTTGTTACTGCTACTATTAATGCTATATGTTTTTCAATAGGAATAATATTTTTAAATAAGAAATAGTACAAAAATAAAAATTTCACTGTATTTTAAGTTTATATTATTAATTTACATATTACTTTAACAACAACAACCCCTATACCCCAAAAAAAAAGCAAGAAACAATATTTAGAGGATAAAATACCAAAAGAAAGTTCAACTCGTCTTTAATATTTACATAATTCTCTAAACAAGTATCACAAAATTTTGGTAATTTTATTCTATATTTTAAAAGCCTATTAATATTTTTACTAAACTAAACAATTATGCATGTATATTTTTTGTTAAATCATACTAATAAATGCAAAACCTGATAATGCCTCTTTGACACTTGCGCAAATGATTGATATTGGTCTTTTTCGATGAACCGTATAAGAAAAATGTGTGTAAATAGCGCAAAAAGTGGCTTTGCCAATCCGACTGATAATGATCTTACGAAAAATACTCTCGTACTTTTTTGACATGTTTTTTTCCTATATTTATATGTATAATTTTAGTATTTAAAGGCATTATCCTATATTTTGCATAATATGTTTTAAATATTGAGTATTTACATATGTTTTCTTTGTCTATAGTAAACACCCATAAAAATTTTTTTCTGTCTACGCATTGGCGAAATACCCTAAAACACTTAGAAAACAAAAAAAAAAATTTTTTCCTAACATTTTTTTCTCATCGACTTTGAAAAATTTCTGTTGCACTTCAATGTTGGATGAAAATCAGATTTTGATTGAAAAATATTTTTCTATCTCTCATAGTTTCCGAGTTAATACGGGTCAAAGTTGGCAAACATCTAACTATTTATAACCCTCTTTTCAAAATTCCATTAATTTCCTTGAAAATTTTAATTACACAATATAGTGTCTGAGAATACAAGAAACTTTCTTCAAATAGAAATTTTTCTATATATTCGGGAAATAGTCTAAAAAAAATATTGAAAGTTTTATAATTGTTTATATATGCATTTCCTCATACTTTAGTAAATTTCGTTGAAAAAATTACACAATATAATGTTTGCAAAAACAAAAAACTTTCTTTAAATAAATATTTTTGTATATATTTGGGAAATAGCCTAAAAAAATTATTGAAAGTTTTATAATTGTTTATATATGCATTTCGTCATACTTTAATAAATTTCGTTGAAAAAATTACACAATATAATGTTTGGAAAAACAAAAAAATTTCTTCAAATAAACATTTTTCTATATATTTGGGAAATAGCCTAAAAACATTATTGAAAGTTTTATAATTGTTTATATATGCATTTCCTCATACTTTAATAAATTTCGTTGAAAAAATTACACAATATAGTGTTTGGAAAAACAAAAAACTTTCTTCAAATAAACATTTTTCTATATATTTGGGGAATAGCCTAAGGTTGCGTTTGTGGGCGTGTACATATAGATTTTTTCAAGGTTGCGTTTACAAGGACACACAGAATGCATGTGAATTTTCAAGGTTGCGTTTACAAGGACACACAGAATTCATGTGAATAGGATTTGAGTGTTATTTTCTCGGAGACTTTTTTTCAAACAAGACTAAATTTATTTCAAGGTCCATCTTTAATTAGAACTAATTGATTCTCAAAATACTCTATATTTATATTGATAAATTTAAGAATAAACAAATAACACAAATACATTAATAAAATGAATAATTATTTACTAAATTATGTTTGCATGATACCTATAATTGTTTACATTCCTATTTGTTTTTCACAGTTTTCATTCTCTATATCGTCAACATCCATTTTGTCCCATTCTTCAGTAGCATCTGCGGTATTATCTACACGATCCAAATTATCTGCACCATTTCCCACAACTTCATTGATGTTTTCCGCTGAGACCAAACCATACTTTGATAACAATTCCTTGGGTAAATTTGGTATTTCGACAATATAGCTTTGGAGACCTTCGTCGATCATTTCCACGCAAAACTCGTCTAAGTTGAATGAACCATACAGGTATCTTTTACACAAATGATCGCCTGACATGAAATTAATTAAATCTTTCATGTACTTTCTATATTGACTGACTGTTGATTCAACCGCTGACCCATTATACGTTGCAAAATGTAATATCTCTTGTGCCGCAATTCTTAACTTATGCGACAAACATATAATGTGAGAATCAAGGTCTTCACTTGGTGTGATGGTACTATTGCTGTCACACATCTTTCAAACACTAATTATTAGAATGTCTGTGTATTCTGATTTGTAGAATAATTATCAAATTGTTAATTAACCCAAACACCCGATAAAGCACCCAAGTTAAAAGACGAAAATAATACCAAATTAAGTAAATATTTCAAAAATTTTATTTATTCTATTAAGCACCAAAACTAAAAGATGAAAATAATACCAAATAAGTAAATATCTCTAAATTTTTGCTTATTCTAAACACCCAAGTTTAAATATTGATCTGCTAGTATTAGTGCCTGAGATTACTCGCAAGCTCTGCCCCAAATAAGTTAAAGTATACATCCCATTCGACTTATTTATAATTTCGATAACGTTTTCAGAAATGGTTTCGACAACACGCTTTGGTAAAAAAAGTTTGGAATGTTTTGTCATGCGTTTTGTCGTACAATATTGCATGAAAAGCTTTGCCAAACCGTGTCATCTTTAAAGCATTATTTTGAACTATAAACACTTTCCCAATCGTTAATGATGAAAATTTTCTTTGTTCAACAAAATCTATATATCCTTATTAAGCATTTCATTAATTTCACTCAAGTTTAATTTTGCACTCATTGATGAAAAAACGTAAAGGATTTAATACAAAAATACAGTATTACCGTAAATTTAAAAAAATTGAATCAGAATACACCACACAATAACTTTTAATGATGAAATCACTTGTGACCGCACAAACAGTGTACCTGTTTTTAGGTTTGAATGGCGTCAGCCTTGGTTTTAATAGCTAACACTCAAGGTCATATGACGTCACATCACTTCAAGGACAAATATCGGAAACGTGGTATACGCACTCAAGGTCAAATAGATGCAAGGTTATGTGGGCAAGCAGAACTTCAAGGGCAAATAAACCCAAGGTCATACAATTTGACCTTCAAAATGTTTCAAGGTCAAACAGACCCAAGGTTATGTGGGCGGGACAATTAACCCAAACACCCAAGCCCTGCATATCATATTTTAGCCTATCTACTGCAATAGGATTCGTGAATTTTATACGAAAATGATGTTTTCTGGTTTTTGGGCATAATTTAACCTTTTTTCCACATTAACCCAAACACCCAATCCCTGCATGTCATATTGACCGTCCGGCGCAAGCTTAAATCCAATACACCATATTAATCAACACGCCTTTTAAAAAAGATACCTATCTACTGCAAATGACGTCACATACCCCCCTTTGTTTATCCTAAACACTCAAATTTAAATGTTGATCTGCTATTGCTTGGTACATTTATTTTAAACACACAAATTTAAAAATTGTAATTAATACCAAATTAAATAAATATTTCTAAATGTTGTTTATTTAAATATCATTTGGTTTTAATAGTTAACACTCGAGGCCATCGGTTGTCACACACCTTTAAGGCCAAACAATACAGATGATGTAAACACGTGCTCTCAAGGTCATATGACGTCACTTCAAGGACAAACATGAAAACGTCTCACCCCAAGGCCAACTGATGTAAACACGTGCGCTCAAGGTCATATGACGTTACTTCAAGGACAAATATGAAAACGTGGTAAAATTCTCCAAGGTTGTGGGGCGGGGCTTAATCTCATGGTCATGGGGCGGAACTTAATATCATTGGTCATGGGGCGGAGCTTAACTCTACAAGGTCATGGGGCGGGGCTTAATCTCAAGGTCAAGAGTAGTGGTGCCCCCCACCACTTTTCAGAAACCGCATACTCTCTCTACTAATGGGTTTTTAGACTTTAGAAAATAATTAAGAATCATTAAGAAAGTTTAGAATAAGCTTAGCACTGGAGATGTTAAATTTCATATTATCTTCATAATTTTCTGATAAATGATTAGTTGACCTTAAATGTTCGTAAGATTTACGGCTTGAAATAATATGTTGTATGGTTAATGGCACTTAGTGTATACTACATTCAGGTGGAGTTTCATTTCTTAGTAAGAAAGAGTTGGTGAGTTTTGTATGGCCTATTGTTAACCTTTTCTATATAATGTTTTCTTTTCTATTTAAGTTTGCAAAATGGATGGGGGGAAAGTGAAAGTTTGAGCTCATGTGTAGTTTGTTTAAACCTTCGTACATGTTCCCATCTATTTGTATCAATTTGCCAATTATATGTGAGGTGTATAATTTAAATTCATTTATATGTACAAGGGTAAAAATAGAAAAACCATTATTAATAGTAGACTTAGCCATTTGATCGAGTCGATCGTTGCCATTTATTCCTACGTGTCTGGGTGTCCATAGAATAGAAGTTTTTTTATTGTTTTGAAAGCCTATAATAGATCAGTGATCTTTACGATTAGTGGGTTGTTAGACCAGAATTTTTGGATTGTTTTAAGGGAGCTTAGGGAGTCAGTAATGGTTAGGAACTTTTTTGAAGATAGGTGGTTTATAATATAATCTAAAGCTTTGTAGATGGATATTAGCTCTGCAGATAGAATGGAAGATATGGGGTTTAGCTTTATGGAAAGAGATTGATTTTGATATGGAGTAGATAAGGGATGATTGAATTTATGAATGGGCTATATTTTTGTTTGGAAACAGAAAGTCTAGATTTATATCTGGGTTTGGAGCAATCTATGGAGGAAATTGGTGAAAAAAGGATGTTTCTGTGGCTGGACGGACAATATTATTATTTGTCATTAGAAGACTATGTCTGATTTTAGCGCAAAAGCTTTTATTTGGATTTATAGAATACTGTGAAGGAAAAATAAATGTATTATGATCAATTGAAAAATAACAGGATTTAATCGAATGTCCATAATTTAGAAGGGATTTTAATCGAATAAATGATAATGCTGGTGAGCTTGTGGTGCTTTGGATACTTCTAACGGATGAAAGTCTAAGTGCTTCATTTTGGATTGAGTGAAGAATTTTTTATAGAACCAGAACTAAGTTTGAGAAGTAGAATGGTTTTATATACTTTTATTAAAATGTTTTAGTCGGCGACCCAAAAGAAATGGGAGAGAGTTTTTGGGATATTTAGGTCTTTTTGAGTGATGGATTTTAGGTGGGCAAAGTGAGCTTTCCAGTTAAGTTTACAGTCAAAAAACATTCTCAAGAATTTAAAGTTGCCTTTTAGAGGGATAATATCTGTATTAAGTTCGAAATTATTCAGCATGCTGCAGTTTCTTATCCTACAAAAATGTACAACAGAATATTTTAGTGGTGCAAAAGAATATCATGTAATGGAGGACCATGTGCGTAGGTTATTTAAGCATATTTATAATTGTCTTTTACTAATGCGGGAGGAATGGGAGGACTGATAAATTAGTAGATCGTCTGCAAAAAGTCTATAGGGGATTTGAGGAGGAATATATTTATCTATCGAGTTCATAGATAAGAAGAATAGGGTAGTACTCAATACTCAGCTTTGAGGAATGCCGTTTTCAAAAGAATAAGAGGGAGAAAGGGTGTTATGTAGGCGAACAGAGAAAGATCGAGAAGAGAGAACATTTTTTATGAAGTTTGGGACATGGTCTTTAAAACCTATTTGGTTTAATTGCTGGAAAATATTATATTTCTAGGTGATGTCGTATGCATTGGATATATCTAGTGAGACACCAATTAAGTAGTATTTTTAGATAAAAGAATTTTGGATGATGATGATCTAAACCAGCTAGGTGGTCGATTGTGGATCTCTTTTTTTGGAAACCATAGTGGTTAGAGATAATTATCTTATTATTTTTAAGATACCATGTAAGTCTATTATTTACCATTCTCTCCAAAATCTTACAAAGGTGGTTAGTAATAGAGATAGGGTGATAGCTGCTTAATTGATTTCTTGGTTTTTCCATGTTTGTGTATTGGAATTAGTATAGCGGATTTCCAAGAGGTGGGGAAGAGGTCGTATAGCTATAGGTAGTTATCAAAGTCTAGTAAGGTTTGTTACAGATTTGTAGGTAGATTATATAGCATGGGCATGATTATACCGTCAGAACCTTGGGCGAATATTTTATTTGAATTCATGGCTAATTTTAAAATGGCTGTACATGTTTGTTTGAATTGGAGAAATTGGAGATGGTTTGCCTGGTTAGATGATCTATTTTTATGGAAGTTCACAAAAGAGGTAGTTATGGTTTGTGTATCAGTTACCCAGGAGTTGTTTATTAGAAGGCCCGGAATGGATCCAGGAATGAACCTACATTCGTGAAGTTGAGAGGAGGTGACTTTATGGTAGATTGGAAAAGATTCCAATTTGCTTTCTTAAGATTTCATTTAAGTTGTGTTGTTGCGGGAATATTTCCTTGAGTAGACGATCTAAGCAGAATTGGGTAATGATGGCTTCCATATGTATCCTCTAGTATATCCCATTGGAATTCGTGTAGTATTGATGGGCTGCATAAAGAGAAATCCATTGTTGAAAATGAGTCAGAAGAAGAGCTGATGAAAGTTGGGAAATTTTGATTTAAGATAGTGATGGACTTGTTTTAAATGAATTCTTCTATTATTTTTCTTTTGAGTTGGTAAAAGAGGAGCCCCATGGGAGGTTGTGAGCGTTTAAGTCGCCTAAAATAAGGAAAAGTTGAGGAAATTCTGATTTAGGAATATTAAGTTGGTCTATAGCGAGAGGGGAGTTGGGGTGAAGGTAAAGGTAACATATGGTGGTTAAATGTTTAAGGTGTGTTGTTATAATACATTCTTCTAGATTAGTGGAGGTGATAATGAGATTGTATTCCAAGGTGCTGTGTATGTAAATAGCTACGCCTCCAGAGGGTCTAGATGTGTATTCTCTATTAAAATGATGGACGTTATAACCCTTTAAGGGAATAAAAGAGTTGTGTTTAAAATTTGTTTCTTGGAGATAAATAATCGTTGGTTTATATATAAAGATAATATATTGTAGGTTTTCTTTTCTTGGAGAAAAACCGCTAAAATTCCATTGGAAAATTGGCTGAATTATGGTCATTTTTTAATTGTTTGGGAGTATTTAGGGTTTTGTTTCTTCGGAGAGGTTTTGAGACCTGTATGAGGGACCTCATCTACGAACATTTCACTGCATAGGCTTTCCTTGGAGGAGTTAGTGGCCAATTTTAAGGTTTTATTAACTTTCTTTGAACGAGCTTGAATGTATTTTTGAAGAGGATTTGGAACTGGAGGATGAAGATTGATAATGAAAACTTTGGGGGGAATTTTTGGGTTCAAGATTGCTTGCAGGTGACTTTATCGAGTGAGATGAAGAGGGGGAAGAAAAAGGTGAAGGGGAAGGAGGAGGAGGAGAAGAGGGAAGAGGAGGAGGAAGGAGGGAGGGTTGGATTGTAATTGGAGAGGGATTGGAGGTAGGGACAGGGGGAATAATATTACACTGGGTGGATACAGATACTTTTTTGAAACTAGAAGAACTTAATTGTTTAAAAGTTATTGCGCTATATAATAATGCAAAGGATGGGTTTTGGGGATCATACTTTATTTTGGCTTCGAAATAAGAGAGTTTTTCAATGTTACGAATTTTTTGAATTTCGAATTCTTTCCTGTAAATCAGACAACCTATATATCTTGGAGAATGCTCCATTATACAGTTAGAGCATACAGGGGGTAATGAACACGAAGAATCGGAATGAGGTACATGTCCACAGGAGGGGCAAGTGGGGGGGCTTTGGGCAACGACTTGAGGAATAACCAAATCTGCGCCAAGTGAAACATCTGTAGAGCTCTGCGATATAATGACGTATTTTTAAGGACGACCACCCAGCGTGTACTCTGGGAGAAAGGGAGTGAGTTTTAAAAGAAAGGATGTAATTATTAGTGGGAAATTCCTTGCCATTTTGTTTATGCATCATGCGTTTAACGCTTACTACACCTTGGTCTTGAAGGTTATTGAGAATCTCCTGTTAAGTGCAACTTATTAAATCTTTGCAGGTTTAATTATGCCTTTAATAAAGTTAAGAGAGTTGTGTAGATTCGTAGTACCATCGAAAGAGTGTAATTTATTTAGATTGGATGCTTTATGGGATGGGTTTTCATTAGAAATTTCGATCAGTAAAGAGCCTTCAAATAATTTTTTTGTATCTGACAAATTTCCAATATTTCTTTCATTCCACATTACCACCTTTAAAAGGATGCCCAATTGAAATGTTATCGTTTACCATTATGATGGAAGGCGGTAAATAAGTAAGATATGTTAGTCACCAAACGCAATAGACTCACCTAATATCGACCCAATATTATTTCTTAATGATGACTATTGCTAGCTCTCTAAAGTAATCTCTTACTTTAGGTGTAATATTTAAGTTGAGCGCCACCAAGTTTTAATTTAAGTTAAATAGAACTTGGGAAAAAAATAGTAATAGTTGCATTATACAGTTAGGGCATATAGGGTGGTTAAATTTAACCACTATTGATAGGTAGAGACTTATCTTGATCAACTGAAAACCAACACGTTGAACAGAAATGACTTTTATTGTTCAATTCACAATATTCGGTGACTTATCCCCCAAAAAAAAAAGAAAAATGTACTGAACAAAAAAAAAGATTGTTTATTCAATTCCATCCACCAGGGAGCTTAATAGCATCCTAATAAGAAGTGAAGGAATTAAGTTTTCTCTAACAAGAGTTTAAATTTATTGCAAAGTTACACTAACTGAAATCCCAAGTAAATTATTTGATTTGGGGTACGTAAATACAAAACCCAGAAGCTTATTCTTTATCTATACCACCCCAGATTAATAACATTTGGATTAAACAATTAAAACAAGAATTAGATCAAATAATCAGTTTAGAATCCCAATAAGTTTCCTTCCCCCCCTTAAATGATTGAAGTTTAGTTCTAGTTAAAACAAATAATTATGTTAAAAACGATAATGGTTAGGGTTAAGTATTAAAAAAAAATAAATTTTGATTAGCCACACGTTGAGTGGCAGCACAATAAGTACCTATGTCTATTACATAAATTTAAATGTCTTAGGTATTACCAATAAAACCGCAGTAAATAGGTAGCGCTACGAAGCCGGCTGCGTTTCACCTTACAGAAATTCTGCACAGTATGCTATATACTAGACAAGGTGACACCAGTAAATAAATTAATATGCATAAACAGTTTCATTAACAGAAATAGTAATATGTAAAATACATATTTAGGACTATTCCTGGTCCTTCAGAGTACAAAAAAATGAGTTTGTCAACTATAAACTAGCAAACGTTAAACTGGTTGGTGTGAATCACACTAGGTAAGGTACGACCCTTCCAGAACAAATATTAATCCTAAGAAAAGTACAATCTATATGTTAAGTTTCCAAATATTATACTACTACTTAGCTGAATATTCTAGTCACTAGTGTAGACTGTAAATGGTGGTAAGGCAGGTAACATCCATGTGTTCCTCAGTGATCACTATGTCCAATAGCTCAGCTACGTAGACCGTATCCAAGACATCTTGTCTATTCCATCAAAAGAAAAGTTCCAAATTCCATATATAACTAGCAGTTAAGAAACCATACCAAAACCTTGCCAATGGTTTGTCTTTAAAGTTCCAAAATAATCCCAAATGAACTTCAAAGGTTCAACCTTATACAAAAACCCTGAAACAAGAATTGCCCATGTAGAAAAACCTCTACAACAAAGTTTGGAATATAATTCCAGACAGGCAAAACTGCACACAATATATACGAGAATATAATACAAAATTCTTACCTCATTGTAGCTGCGAGGGTACCAAAAAATTGCTTGATGAGCACCAATATTAACATGACCGATGTTAGTGGCAAGTGGAAGTAATTAAGACAAAATCGCCATGTAGGCCGTAAAGTTGAAATCCAAAATTTACTAAACTATAATATTTAACTTTACTTCGTCAAATCGGATTCTTCTTATCTCCCATTTGGGATGGAATTTAGTTAACAATCAAAAAAAATTTATTCACATCTGACACTTCCGTCGTTGATGAGACTTGGTGCTAAAAAGAAAGATCTTTTTCTTAGCCCTTCTCATGTACACAAAATGGCTTCCATATTACCAAACATGATAAATCTACATATCCTTTTCTACATTCCAAAGCATTATTCGAAAAAAAACCAATATTTTTCAATATCAGCAAAATAATGTTGATTCAATAAATCCCCTAAACCAAATATTAACTTGTCAAATTCTAGTTCGGTTTATAACAAAAATAGCCTTTATATCCATGAGTATTGGAATGAGATGAAAATATATTATTACTCCTCAACTAATCCAAGCTACCCTGTATTTTGCCCAACCAAAGAATAACCATCTAAATTAGTAATATTAGCTCGCTGATACGTCAAATCAAAGACTTATAATAAGAAAGAAAAAGAAAGAGACAAAACTTCCATTTCCACCTATCATAACCCCGTGTAAAAGTCGGACAACTGATCAACAATAACAAAGCAAATGTTTGTATATTTCAAAATATGTAATAATGAACAAATTTACCTTACTAATTAATTCAAAATAGTGAACCAAGTTATTAAAGAACATTTGTGTTTAAATTTACGTGCTTGTGAAATTTCCAAACAAAATGTGATATGCTATTTGACATGTAAACAACAACATTCTTCTGAACTAACTGATATAAACATAAATGGAATCTTAGAATATTAACGCAAGGAAACTATATACAGGTAGATTTTTGAATGTTCTGTTAGATTATGTTATCAAAAACACATGTGACTTAAATTTTAGCCTCATTTAGTGAACTAATATTGTTGTTGACCCAATCTTCGAGTCACAGCATATTAAAAGTGGTAATTCTTATTAATTGGAATATTTTAAAGTGAATTTTATGTATAAAACAGTAATTATATGATACTACAGTACAATATGAAAGCATGTTACATTTGCTCTATCGAAAATAAAGTACATTCACATAAGGTTCTAATTTTGTATTTTGTTTCCGGCTATTTCTGACAAGAAATTTCTGAAACTAGCATTATTTCTGTAACTTAGGTATCATTGTTAAATATAAGACTGAATATAGTATAAAAGAGTGTTTTTAAATTATGAATTAGATTAAAATGACTTAGATATCACAACGGATATAATGCTAAAAAATGAAAAAAAAAGTATTAAGCAAAGATTTATTTTAATGAATTTTACTGCCATATGTACTGACTGTCATATATGACAAATCTAACTGTAACAAACCCTTAAAGCTTTATAAAGCAAAAAAGTGGACGTTTCCTTAAATGAAACTTCTGAATTTTTAATTAGTAAGAACTTATTGGAAGTTTCAATAGGAGAATCTACTCTGGGTCTTTTTAGAGACCCAGTTAAAGAAAGAAAGTCGAATTTTCAATTTTGATTTTCTTTGTAAAATTTTCCAGTCGTATGTATGTTAACTTCCAAAGCCTGTTTACCTACTTTAGAAGTACCGCAGTAGTTTGCTGACGGCCTGACAGGGCCTGCTTCAACAACACTAGAAGAGACCGTACCTGGTTCCGACCTCCTGCACCTGGGGGGCAGTTTAAATTTGTGTGTGTGTGTGTGTGTGTGTGTGTTTGGGTATGTGTATGGGCGTGTGTTTATGTGAGTGTATGTGTGGGAGTGTGAGTGAGTGTGTATGACTCAGGTGGCCCGCATATAAGCACAACGTACATGATTATGGCAAACGGCCTGTATCTACGCTTTCTGATTGGTTGATGTCAGATCACAGTACGTTCTGCCATTGCGGAGTCACGGTCATGTACGTTTTGCGCGTGAATTAAAAATGCATGTGTATGCCAGATAACAGTACATATTGTCAGAGACTCGTCATCGCCGTGTACGTTATGACAGTAAATTAAAATTCCATGAGAATGTATTTTACATTTATTATCATAATACAAGTACTACAAAAATTAAGTACATTAACGTCATTAACAGAAATTAAAAGTTGGTTCTATAAAACACTTTATTAATTCTTAGTGTCCACTGCCATGTGATTTTGCATTTGCTATATTACGTTCCACATTTTGATGTAAATTTCGTTTTCTTTTTACTATTCTCGTTTTTTTTTTCAGTGTTGGCTGGTCTTCCACTGGGCATCCTCTTACTGCCTCTTGTAATACCAGGTCTTCTTCTGGCAATGGTTGTTGGTTGTACACGAATTGCCGTTCGACAACGCCTTAAAGGTATACTGGATCCTGCCGTGCATAAAAAACTGTCCCATGCATTTCTAGTTGTGATTTTTTGGAGTCTAGCTAAACATTTTTGGATAGACGCTTCACTAGTGCCAAATCTTGTGTGGCAATCCTTCATAACTTTTGACAATGCGTCAAATGATGATGAAGCAGTGTTATTGTACGCCGATTGATTTATAGATACAGGGATATTTTCATGGCCATTACTTACATTATTTAGATCTGCATAAGAATGCTGTTCACATAAATTAATGGTTGATTCCGAAGTAGATGCATATGTTTGTTTCAAACTAACAAGAGGTCTGTAAAATTCTCGCCCTTTAGCCTTTTCACCCAATGCTAAGCATGCGTTTTGGTAACGGATCTCGGAATCATTTGCTTCCAGGTCGTAATAATATAAATAAACTCCTGCCTGATGTTTACATGTTTTACCTAGCCGACCAACAAGACAAGTGCAGGAACCAATTTCAATATTCACATCATATAGCACTTGGTCATTTTTTTCACTTGGGACTTTGTATGTGAATTCGTCTAATTTTTGTATGCTATTCTTTTTTAAATAACTTGCTTTCTTCAGTTGTGATTTTAAAAGATGGTTTCCTTCACTGTATCCTCTATTAGCAAAGTTTCTTAGACGTCGAATATAATATTGTTCCATAGTCGTACAACTAAAGTCCACTAGGGCAACTACGTTGTACGCTTTACATCGGGAAAGTACTATGTCTTTATATAGACGTACACATACCTCAGAGAAGTTATTCGTTTGATGACCATGAGTATTTCCGTCACGATAAGCTAAACACCAGTCTTCGCGTCGTCGTGTCCAATAGTTGTTAACATATTCTACCCAATGAGGATATTTTTCTGATAGGTCGTTATTTGATGCATCATAAAAGGCGTCGGTAGCGTCTTCTGGAGATAAAGCTGTTAATATATTTCTAAACGAATAATACAAATGTTGCCTATTTTCTTTTGGTATGTTATGTTTTTTTTCAATCAGCCATCTCCAAACTGATTGCGCTATGTGAAAAGAACAAAGCAATAAACGTGATTGTGGAAAAAAACTGTCTTAAGGGCTTGTCTCTCTGCTTCGCTATCATCTGTCATAAAGAACCCAGGAAACCCTTTTTCTTTAAAAGCCGAATCGCCAACAGCTTCTCTTACCATTTTAAAGCCTGCTATGTAGTCGTGTTTTGCTTGACCCTTGTTTATAATTACTGCTAGTGGTACAGCACCTGCAGAGCATACTGTTAGCTTAAAAGTAATAGAATGATTTTCTGCATCACAAGACGCCGTGCTGTCCACAAATACAATATCCCCAGCACAATGTAAATTATGCGCTCTTCTCATGATTGGTGTAATTATGACAACTGTAAAAGGGTCTTCCATAACCTTTATAGTAACACCTTTTTCTGTGTACTGTGGCTGCTTTTCTTGAAGTTTCTAAAAATATTAATATTATAAGTATTTAGTTAAAAACAAATTGGCCAAAAAAAATGTTTTGATTAGTTAACAAAACAGAAAACCCATTAGTACAATAAATCTGTAATCTTGTCTAGACAAAATTCGATAAGTTTCTTCTCTTCAAGAATCACTTGAGGCGATGCACATAAGCTTAACTCCAACTTTGCGGGACTGTCCGAAAGAGCGGGGGGAACGTCAGCATTTTTTTTTATTTCGTTTATGTCGAAAATGGTGAGTTGTAGAAAAAATTGTTTGAAAAAATAGTCTTCTACAATTTATGTCATTGAGTCGATGCTGTTGGATGAAAAATGCAAAAAGTAGGTGGTCTTAAAGTATACCCAAAACAGTGTTTTATCGCCCCCCACGCATCTTTCGGATAGTCCCGCAAAGCTTTTATCATTTCCTAATTAATGAAGAAATAAAACTTATCGAATTTTTTCCGCAGATAGCCAGATGACATATTTTAACTTTGAAACACAGATAAAAACATGATCTTCATTTTGCGATTTGTGAAATAGTGGCAGCGCGATAAACGTAAAAATATTTCAATATAGTGCAAAATATAAATTACCTCCAGCATTCCTTTGCCAAAACGCGATCCTAAATTATCACTTCGCCATTTGTCGTACCAATATCGCACTGTACGATATTTTGGGTTTATAGAACCATTAGCAAGATCTTCTTCGTCCGCTTCTAATTCAAGTTTGTTTAAATGGTAATTAATAGATTCAGTTATTCCCATACCATTATCAAAGTAGGTCTCAAACAATTGTCTGGTTTCTGATGAAGCTGGCAACGCCGACAACGCATCTGCAGTATCTATGTTGTGGGTGTGTTTATTATTTATGGTAATTACTGCCGGAAAACCTTCCTAAAATATTTAAAACTAAAATTGACCACATTTATTATTAACTCAAAGATTAAAGCAACAAAAAATAATCCGATAACATCTCTTTTCTTAATCTCTTTTCCTACCTTTACATGTAGATTCTTTGCGATTGTATTTTTTGTAGTTACTCTAACCACTATTGTAATTTTAGCCATACATTCGCAATTTTTTGATTTCTTGTTTGTGTTGATTCTCTTTATAAATGAGCTGTGGTGGCACACATATTTCTTTCTGGAAAAGATATATGTATTATACAAGGTTAGTTATATATATAGATACCAAACTATGCATATAGTGTAGGTAATAACACAATAATCGAATTTAGCTGGGGTCTATAACGCTATAAGGTACGACGAATTTCGAAGAAATTTAAAAACAACTAAGAAGTTCTCCTATTTACTAATAATTTCCAAGGAAAAAAAAAGTGAAAGGTCCAATAGTTTTTGACAAAATTCATTTTGAAAATCATAAAAATATGATGATACACTGCGAAAACTAACCACTTTTGGCTACGTCAACTATCGAATTTCCGTGCACTATTGCCAAACTATGCCTAACCTAACCTAAGCAATACTAACCAATACTAACCAACACTAACCAATTAGGAAATTCAAACCACGTGACTTTACAAGATGGCGCAGAGGGCAAGTCAATTTTTCACCTAACCTAACCTAACCTAACCAATGACATTTTAACAGATCTGTTCAAATGTAAAAAAAAACTGTTTCTGACTATCTCTTTCTCATTTGCTGACCAACATGGCGCCGAGGGCAAACAATTATTTGACAGGTCGTTGGATTGCCTAATACTAACCAATACTAACCAAAAACCAATAAACGCAGTTCGATATTTAAAACACAAATTCAAAGTAAATTACTAATTTTAATAAAAAAAACAACTCAAAAAATCTCCGGCGGAATTTGAACTAAAATCTGGCAACAATGCTTTCACTTTGGCATTTGAAATGCGATTCGCCATCGAAATAATACGAAACATTTTTTAGGTTAATTTTTAATAGTTTACAATAAAATTTATGTTTAAATTTAAAATCAACTATGGTGTAATAGTACCTTGTTATTTTAAAAACTGGCATTTGTTGATATTATATAAAGATTCTTCATATAAACGTAAATACTATAGTTCCGTATAGTGCTATGAAACCCTTAGCTGTTGACAAAATACACCCTCTCCCCTACTCCGAAACTCCAAAAAAATTATCAACACTTTTGCAAAAAATACACCACTTTTTTACTCGATACTCCCCACTATAAAGTCAGAAACTTTAAATATATTTTTCAGTTTTGTAGAAAGCTAACAATTATGTAATAATATAGGCAGACTAGTTCAGCTTAATCATATAAAAAAAACAATAAAATAGCCTATCCTACTTTATATCCCCCCCCCCTTCCCAAACCGATAACCCAATACCCAACCTAACAAAAAACACCAAAGCATCATGAGGAAGCAAGAGTATGATTGTACTAGCTTCAGCAGAGTTATAATATAGGTAATAATTACACAATACAATATACCTGCCTTACCTGCTATCAACCTAACACCCAATAAAATATCCTGCCCTATTCCTTCTACCCACCCCAACTCCAAACCCCTAACACAAATTAACAAAAAAAAATCTCCATCGTCTGTTATACCAAAGTATCGTGAAGTAGCACTCCAACTCCAGCACAGCTATAGTATATAAGTAGTAAAACATTAATCGAACTTAGATACTTACGAACACACAAACAGTTTCAAATTGGGAGCGCTATCACGTACAATCCATTTCGTGTGATTTGCCCTTGAATATTCTTGAATCCACTTATCACATTCTTCTAGATTGTGTAAATTTGCATAAACTGTTATACAATTGCTATTGTTGGTCTCTTTCGTTTTGTAATTAAAAGATCGGGGTAATTCCATATCATTTGCAAACATTTTTAATAAGGTATTGATATCAAGATCGATTAATCAACTGAACAAAGCGTGCTCGATGTATAAAACGACGCGACGTAATGACTAAGCAAAAACAAAACTGAGATGGCAACATGTACATCCATTTGGGGTATGCAGAGCAATTCGTACTGTTATTTGGTGACGCGGAGACTTGGTGGCAAAATGTACATTTATTTGGCGTTTGTACAGCAATGTGTACTGTTATTTGGCATCGACCAATGAGATAACCATATCGCCCTGCGTTTGCCATAATAATGTACATTGTGCTTATATGCGCCCGGGAGCGTCGTACCCCGTAATTTGCGTCGGGTTTTAATCCGACACGAAAGTCCCCTGAGGGGAAAAGTAAGTGTTAAAGAGTTTAATTGAAATATTTTTAAAGTCTAAGATTAAGTTAAGGTCATAAATTTCAAAGAAATCTAGGCTTTAGATTGGTGCAAGAAATTAAATAAGGGCGTAAGTCTCCTTTAATTCTGATGAATGTATTTTTTAGTTGGGTAAGAAAAGGGAAGGGCAGACTTTTTTTTTGATATTTTTTGTATTTTGAATTACTCTAGATGATTCTTGAGAAATTTGAGTTAATTTCTGTTTTTAAATTTAATATAGCTCGATCGAGGATTTGGGATGACCTCGCAAACTAGAGAAGTTAGCTTACCGCCATTTTTGCTTATTTGCAATTTGTTGATTTTGTAAATTAGGAAATTTTGAATTAGATTTGGCTTGACCCCAATTTTTCTTTGAAGCAAAATTTAGGTTTCAGAATTAGAAAAAATAGAATTGGGCTTGGTTTGCTGCCAGTTTTTCTAAATTTTGTTCACTTGATTGAACAATCATTGATATTGATTTAATGCGAATTTGGGAAAATGGAGATTTTCCAGCAATGACCCATCCCAAATAAGTTTTATAAAAACTAGGGAAGTTTTGTCCCAATGGATACAGAACATCTTGTAGTAGATCGTGGTAACAATCTGCACTGATTAAGATGTCAATATCAGAAGGAATGTCAAAATTAGGGTCACTTAAAGTAAAGTGAATTGGAATTTTAAATTTCTAGTATCTATTGATACTTGCGGTAGTTAACACGTTGTCTATGACAGAATAGAACAGGAAAAAAGGATATTTGTCATTTTTGCAAACTCTGTGTTTTATGAGAAATGCCACTGATATTTACAGATTTATTTTGACAGGTTAAATTAAAATTAATTTATTTACAAAATTTTCCGTTATAAAGGAATATTGTAAAGATTAGTAAGCCTTTCTCTTTTTTTTCAGAATATATAGGTCCTTGGGCTGCCGCTAGAAGGATAATTGAGTTATATTTTGAAGTTTTTGACAAACTAAGAGTTTTTATGAGAAAATAATAAATTTCTTCAGTTGAAGAACGATGCCTTTGCTCATGAAGGTTGTCTGGCGATTGTGAATTTTCTTGTGATACATGTCTATTTATCACTTGGCGATTTTATGAGTTAAGATTTTGAGGTCCTTGCGAATCTCTATAATTATTTGAAAACTTTTGATTACTGAAGTCGTTATTTCTCCAATTTACATTTTTATGTATTATTAAAATATTATTTTGATTAAATTGAAAATTGTGAATCAAAGTGTGATATCT
Organism: Kuschelorhynchus macadamiae; assembly: GCA_030620095.1. Taxonomy (NCBI): domain Eukaryota; kingdom Metazoa; phylum Arthropoda; class Insecta; order Coleoptera; family Curculionidae; genus Kuschelorhynchus; species Kuschelorhynchus macadamiae. Next base: position 107,308 of record JAUTXW010003151.1, on the reverse strand, counting down.
TTTAGGACATATAAAGCAATTGCGATTTAAGGCACAATTATTTGTTGTGTGACCATTAATTAAACAATGTATACAAAGTTTTTTGTTAATTACTAATTTTTTTCTATCATAAATATTCAATTCAAATTTTTTTAATTGATAAAATACATGCGAATTTGAATAGGAAAAATTACATTTTATTTTTTAATAATTTTTATTATCATTTTGAGAACTACTTGAATGCAAAGTTATTTTTCGATTAACTTTCTTTTGTTAGAGAACTTTCTAGAACAGTTATTTAAAAATGTAAGAAATTATTTAACATCAGGAATATCATTTTAATCTAAATCAGTTTTGTAAGCCTTACGTGTACCAAAGTCAAGTCTTCTTCCAAAAAAAAGTAAATGCTAATTAGCTCAAGTAGCTTTTGGCTATTGTGATTTAAATTTTTTTTATTGCCAGCTCAAAATTAACATAGGTGGCTGGCAAGTTTTAGATAAACGAATTGTTGAATATTAGCTAAACAATTATTATTAGTAATTTTTATTCAGCCTTTTACTTTTAAGTACTGGACCATGTAGACGCTTGCCAGAAAGAGGACAAATATTTAATGTGATTTTTCATTTTCACTCACTTTTTATAAGTAGCATTTTCTAATGGATCACGATCCTAATTGTCCATGACATTTACCGGTATTACGGATTCAATTTATTCCTGAATTTCCGGATATTGGCCAGCCAATTGCTTATACGAGTATATGTCCTTTGACATAAGTTCGTCTATTTTTTAGCTTGTCGAAATCCAGTTTTATTAAATATACAAATATCTCACAAGAAAAAACCATTAAACAGTTTACAAAAAAGTTTAGAAAATTAGCGAGCAGATAGCTTTAGAATATTTGGAGCTTACCTAAATATAGAATTCACGTCAGAATATTTGGAATTTATTGAAATATTTTTTATTTTATACAGCAATAAATTGGAAGGTCAGCAGGATTCACTTCAGAATATATGCAGTTTAGTGAATATTCATTTTACTCAACGATAAAAATATTATTAATAGATCAAACGAACTTACCTGAAGTGAAGTTCGATCGTAATTATACGAGGGTCCAGTCCGAAGACATCACTTTGTTTACTATGTAGTCCGCCCCTGGAGTACTAATCGCGCACCAAGTAGAAAGAGATAAAGTACACTCTTCCCGGCCCGGCCCCCGCCATCTGCCTAAGATCATTCGCTTTTTGGTGCTCAAATCGTGCGGTCGCCCGGCCCAAATTCTTTCCGACGGAGATGTGTACGAGTGTTTTGAGTCGAATTTTGTCGCATGTGATTATAACTGCACGGCAGCTATAGGGTAAGTGATTATTTTGATGTCTTGTTTCTAACACTCGTTAGTAGTCTGTAATATTTATTTAGACAACAAAATGGAGCCACTCAAAAATGGATCGGAGAATGAGCCATCTTCTCCCTTAAAAAGTATGATCAGAGAAATTATACGTCAGGAGCTTACGCAAATTAAAGGGGGAGGGTCCAATAAAGGGTGGGAGTGATGTCTTCGGACTGGACCCTCGTATAATTACGATCGAACTTCACTTCAGGTAAGTTCGTTTGATCTATTAATTATACTTTGGGTCCAGTCCGAAGACATCACTTTGTTTACTATGTAGATGTTTAAAGATGCAGTAAAGTTGCGAGCAACCTTCAGTTGATTCTGGAGAAAAATAAAAAAGAAACAACTAATTTAAATCAACAAAACTCTATATCTATTTTGTTGAAATCCTTAGCAAAAACGTAATATAAACATATAGCAAAATTCCTAAAAAGAAAATAACATAACATATTTTGAGCGTGTGCCAGCCATCTAGAGGCTCTTAATTATTAACATGTCATAGCCTTTAAATACAACCTTAATAATTAATTGAACAAGCTTATATCTAAAGTTATAAAAATATATATATGTATTTGCCTTTTTTTTTTTTTTTTTTTTTTTTTTTTTAATCGGATAAAATATCTAAAATTGCATTAGCAAAGTCGTTATCTGGTTTGAGTGGACGATTATAGAACTTTGCAAATGTGGAGTGTTGCGTCCAGCCAACCGTCTTGCATATAATGTCTATCGGGACACCTTTCCGCAATGCCGCAGAGGTTGCGGCATGCCTAACAGAATGGGGTTTGAAAACCCCTGTATCTATTCCTCCAGAGGTAAGTGTCTTTTTTACCCATCTACTGATGGTGTCTCTAGACGCTCGGCCATGGGGAGTTTTAAGTGTTATAAAAAGGAAATCGTTCTCAGGATCTCTTAGAGAGGCTGTTCTATCAATATATTCTTTCAGGATGGTGGCCCCACAGAGAAGAGGATTTTGTCGGAAAACTGGAATATGTAGACTGGGCTGAGGTTTTCCAACGCGACTGGTCTTAGTTTGGTCAGAAATGTTAATTACCGTTTCCCCAGGGTCATGTATAATATTCGAAAGACGAATAAGGGAGATAGTTTGTAGTCTTTCTCCTGTTATAAGAGCTAGCAACGTAGCTAATTTCTGTGACAGGGTTTGAAAGTTAAGGGGTAACGGTAGGTTCTCAATATAGTTAAGAAGAGGTGTAGGATCCCAAGTAGAAGTATATTTCGGGCGAGCCGGTCGAAGACGGGATAAGCCTTTTTTAAACCGTTTTATTATTGGATTAGAAGCCAAATCCTCGGCACATATTAATGAAAGAGCTGAGGTGTGAGAATTAAAGGTTCCAAATTTAAGACTCTCATTTTTTGTTAAATCTTGTAAGAATGATAGTACATCCTTGACCATGGGTTTAAAAATTGGAATGTTATTTGTGATGCAAAAGGGCCACCATAATTTGTGCGTGCTGTCGTATTGTTTTAATGTCGATTTGGAAAGCGATGCGATAATAGTAGCTATTGCCGATTCTGGAGCCTGTCTGGTTAAGAACGCCCTCCGTATAATTTCGCCCCCACCAGGGTAAGGTTCGCTGACAACGGGTGTATCCTAAAAAATGGAGAGGAAAGTAAATTCGGTGAAGGATGAAAATATATCTCCTGGCCCACAATTAGCTTACGAAAAAGTGGGTACCACGGTTGCGAAGGCCACCAAGGTACAACTAAAATTCCAACAGCCTTATCCTGAATAATTTTTTGTAAGGATCGTAAAATTAGGGTGAAAGGGGGGAAGGCATAGAAGTAGAATTTTTTCCAGGAAATTGTGAAGGCATCGACATATGTAGATCCCGGGTCCCTGTGCCAAGATGCATAAATTTTGCATTTGTTATTTAGATGCGAAGCAAATAGATCAATTTGGGGTTTCCCGAAACTAGCAGTTAAACTATTGAAGGCAATGTGAGATAAGGACCATTCTGTATCGAAACTTAAGCGCCGCGATTCAGCGTCCGCTATAACGTTGTCCCTCGAAGGAATATAAGACGCGAAAAGCCAGAGGTTTCTTTCCTCACACCATTGCCAAATCCGTTTTGACAGTGAGCAAAGATCCGGAAATTGGATACTTCCCATTCTGTTGATGTAAGAAACTGCTGTCGTATTATCGCATCTAATTAAAATATTATAATTTTTTAGATTTTTTGTATAGCATTGGATGCCATAAAAAATAGCTTGTAGTTCTAAATTATTTATGTGTAGTCGCTTCTGAGTGTCAGACCAAAATCCATAGGTTCGATCCTGACCACAGCAGGCGCCCCACCCCGTAAGTGATGCGTCAGTGAATACCGTGATATGAAATGTGTCATATCGAATATCGTTAAACGCTGTAGCGATATTATTTTTCCACCAAAGAATGTCAGATTTCACACTTTCAGAAACGGGCATAATTGCATTGTAATTGCCGTTATGACTGCGTAGCGCTAAGAATTTTTCCCTTTCTAGGGCTTTGCAATACAGAAAACCGTACTTTACACCAAGACAGGCTGATATTAAGATGCCTATGAACCTAGCCCAATCTCGAATTTTGCATGTTTTTTTATTTAAATAATGTGACGCTAACGTAATTATATTATTTTTCTTTTCGTCGGGGAGTCTAATTTTTAAATTTGTGCTGTCTAATATAAAACCCAGAAATTTAATACAGGTAGAAGGTTTTAACGAGCTTTTGCTCATATTTATCTCAAAACCTAATGAGGTAAGAAGACTAGTCGTGATGCTTGTATGATTAAGACATGATTCATAAGATTCGCCGAAAATTAAGATGTCATCTAAATAATTTACTATACAAATGCCTATGGAGCGAAGATGAGACATGACAGGTTTCATCAGCTTGGTAAAACATAACGGGGCTGTGCACAGCCCAAACGGTAGACAAGTAAAATGATATAATTGTCCTTCGACTAAAAACTTAAGAAATTTCTGGTGTTCGGTATGAATTGGTACGACAAAATAGGCGTCCTTCAGGTCAATTTTTGACATATAAATATTTTTATGAATGAGTTTTATGGCTGTTCGTAGATCGTCCATTTTAAAATGTGGACAATCTACATAATCATTTAGGTGTTTTAAATTTAAGATAAACCTCCTTTCACCGTTAGGTTTGTCCGCCAGGAAGACTGGGGAGATAAACTGTTCATGATTTGCCTTAGATTTAACTATAGCTCCCAACTTTAACAACTGGTCTATAGCTAGCCTTACCAACGAAATTTTAGAAGGTGAAAAATTGTTGTTAACTATATGGTTATGGAATGGTGGAGGCGCGTCTTTGAATGGGATCTTATAGCCTTGAGTCCAGGACAAGACTGTTGTATTTGATGTAATTTTGGACCAGGATTGAAAAAATAATTTTAGACGCCCAGCAAACGGAGCATGCTTTACCTTTAACGTTTCCTGAACTGTTGTCGCCTGTTCTGCGAGGACGGCTTCGAGGAATTGCCCTTGTAGTGTCTCACCTCCCTCCTTTGGTAAGACGGGCGAAACCTGTTTAACGCCCCTGTAGACCTTGATGAGTTGGCTCCCCCCCTCTTTTTTCCGAGTGACTGAATGAACGTCCTGGATGGGATGTGTTACGTGAGGAAGTAGAAGGAAGGCGCAATTCCTGACCTGCCCTCTCTAATGATTTTAGATTTTTGGCACGTTCGCCTAGATCCGGACCAAACAGGAATTCTCCCGGAATCGTATTTTCGGTTAATTCCTTGACCGATTTGTTCAGGACCGGACTTATCAAGTATTTCCTCATGTTGGAAATATCATAAAAAAGCGCAGCAAAAATACGTGCTGAATCAGTAAGACTAGATAATACTTTTTCCCGAATATCCTTGGGAATGTTATTTTCTTCTTCCAGAACGACATTGAGTGCTTTCCCCATCGCAGACAATCCGTTACCAATGTGTAACTGGTACCCAGAATGAGTGGCATCTCGGGTCACGTGGGTTGTAGAAAGGATCGCCTTTACCTCGGGGTTTATTTTTGGGGGAAACAGTAATCCGCAGTTGGAAGGTAGAGCATGCTTTCCCTTAAGGGTGGAAAGTTCCTCGCTAGGTATCCCGTGCGTCAAAGTGTGGGACCACCTGGAAGCAAAGGCGCCGTGAAGCTTAAACTCTGACGAGACGGGTTTTTCTGGATCAGCGCCAAGAATATTTAAAGTGTCAGATAACTCAATATAATCGCCCTCGTCCAGCAGTAACACCTCCTCCGAAGTATTTGTAACCGCTGTTGTAGCTGCCAAATCCGGTCCTGGCTGTCCCCCCCCAGATTCCGCCCCGCGCGGGGAACGACTATCTGGGTCCGACTGATGCTGCCTAACCTGCGTATCGGCAAACGACTCGCCTCGGCGTGAAAGACTTCGTCTTTCCCTGTGCTTCCGCCGCCGCCGCCCCGACACGCTCGGTGATCGACTGCGGCTGCTGTAATAGCGAGACCTTGAACGCCTATAAGACGAACCGCTGCAACGAGAGTCCGATCTGCTACGAGACCGACCCCCTCGATAACTCCGAGAATGAGAACGCGAAGCCGATCTACCTTTAATTTGCGTAAGCTCCTGACGTATAATTTCTCTGATCATACTTTTTAAGGGAGAAGATGGCTCATTCTCCGATCCATTTTTGAGTGGCTCCATTTTGTTGTCTAAATAAATATTACAGACTACTAACGAGTGTTAGAAACAAGACATCAAAATAATCACTTACCCTATAGCTGCCGTGCAGTTATAATCACATGCGACAAAATTCGACTCAAAACACTCGTACACATCTCCGTCGGAAAGAATTTGGGCCGGGCGACCGCACGATTTGAGCACCAAAAAGCGAATGATCTTAGGCAGATGGCGGGGGCCGGGCCGGGAAGAGTGTACTTTATCTCTTTCTACTTGGTGCGCGATTAGTACTCCAGGGGCGGACTACATAGTAAACAAAGTGATGTCTTCGGACTGGACCCAAAGTATAATTACTTTTTCACAAGAAAGCGAGCAAATAAACTTCCCTTTAAAATGTTTGCAGTTTAGAGACATATGTTATGTCATTTAACGATAAGAAAATGAGAACAAGTTCAGTAAAAATTTATATAGAAATACCTTAGTATGGCTACGTACCCGATATCACTTGTACAACTAACGAAAAATATATTTAAATACAAAGCAAAACATGTTTCAATAATACAGAAAATATCAATATATAACGAGACATATTTAGTCGAGTTGACTAAATAGAAACGACAACAGTGAATTACTGGTTTTGTATTTATGTATCAGGGACTAATTTTACGACAATTTTTTGTTTTATTGATTTATAAACAAAGCTAATTAGGATTTAATTTATTAATCCAGACATGGAAATGACCACCTTTTGATGTCGGAAGCGATTCTGGGATCTTATTTAAAATATAATTTAAGTTTAAAAATAGGAACTTAAATGTTTTATGTAAGTTAAGAAATTAGTTCACTAAAATGAATCCGTTTAGAAGGTCCATTTTATAGAGGGGAAAGCAATTTTTTGTTAGGATTTCCGATCTATAAGAGCGTGAAAATAAATTATTTTCAAATTTATTAATTAGTTAAATCGAAGGACCCTTAATCAATTAACTACATTTCATAGGCGCTAGTTTTAGAAAAAAATATTTACACCATTTTGTGAACAGCCATTTCCTCTCTAATTCTGATTATCTTTTAATTTAAATTCGCTTATGCCACAAAATAAAAACGAAGCTCTAAACAAAATCAACGTAACATCTATTTAATTGAAAATCAATTTATAATAATGACAAAAATACTACTGTTACTACTACTACAACTGTTTGTTGCAAAATAAATCCACAAATATTAATGAATTATTAAAATTATGAATAAAATAGTCTTAATCCTGTTTTGTTTCTAACTTCACTTCACTAGTTAAACAATATTTTTACAATAAAATTAATGTGTAGTCAAATAACAAGTTTGTTACTTAACAAGAGCAAAACGAATATATTGTTTTGCTTAAAAATAGATAATTAACTTTGTCATGTATTAATTATTAAAACTGCCTTCATTAAGCTCTAAGAAAGAAATACACTTGATCTGAATTATGTTTCACTAATTCGCGCTGCTTTTATTTAGCGAGAAAGCAATCATTGATTCTTCTTGAGTACTTGCGGAATTTACAGCATTTGAATCTGTACTGTTAATTTACTACATTAATAAGCTATCTCTTATTTACAAAAGAGCTTAAGGCACAACTAACTGACCAAACCACTCAGTTTGTACTATTTACTATTAATTAAATACATTATTAGGCGATTTTGTGTTTACAAAAAGTGCGAGAGCACACCCACCCTAGTGACGAATTCGAGACTCAAGAGAGATCTGTTGAGTGTTGACTAGGGATGGCAAGGATATATTGATATATTGAATATATCGATATATTTATATCAATATCTAGTTGCGATATATCGTATAAAATATCGATATGTTAAGAAATTTGTTGCAACAAAACGAAATGGATTAAATCACACGAATGGTGACATGATTGACACTTTGGCATGGCATCATTCCCTGGAAAAGTAAGTCAAGAAAAAGTTATTGAAAATCTGTCAAAATTTCAAAACACTAATTAAATTTTGATGCTTAAAATCAATTTTACCGAAAATTTTAAAATGGAATATTTACGAGAAATTTACTTATATTTTTAAATTATTGAAAGGGAGAAAAAAATTTTCAAACTTTTTTAAAAGATTTTTTAAATGTTTGGGAATGGTTTCTTAGACAGTGACTAAGAGGATAATTTTATAAGAAACAAACGATTTTACTTTATTTTACAAAAAAAAACATCATCATGTATCATCTTTTATTTTCTTATTCTTGAAAAAGAATGTGTGAACGAAACATAACTGCAAATATTTTAACAGATAAAAGTGCAAATAATTTAGAGCAAACAAATCTTATATAACAGGAGGTCAAAATTAAATTTACAACCTGAATGAGGCATAAGTCAGTATGAACGTTAGTTAGATTAGGTCAGTGTATTAAAATTAAATTTTTTGTCGTCTAGTAATTCAAAAAACTTATAGATAACAATTATTGTTGTTTTATTTAGTATTTATGTATAAACAAATGCTTTTGAATAAATAAAAATTAATGAAAATTCAATTTTTTAAATTTGCACCACTCACAACACATTAACAAAAACAACGCACGGCAGCGGCGAATAAAGCTCATTTACAAACTACACGGTACACTTATAATTTTCATGACGGTTAAAAAAATTTAAGGTATTTAGTTCGCTCGAATTACGTTTCCTGTTTCTCGTACACGTTGATACTGACGCCAATATTTTTATCGGCGTTTTGTCTAGAGATCTTTCGTTAAAACTTTTTGAAGCAACAATATTACTTTTTCTGTTTCGAGTGGCAATTTAGAGAAAGACAACTTGTGCCATAAGTAATATTTATTTCGTGTTGTAGAATTGTACGTTCTGAATTTTACGAAAACGGCCGGCCAGGTCACGTTGTCTTTCACTTCGAAGCAGTTAAAAATAATGCATCTCGTATTTTGTATGTGACTTCTAGAGGTTCATTTTTCAGAGAAATATTTTTGAAGTGTTTTTGACTCGTATTTTTACAGCCAAGTATTTATATTTTTATTGTAGACATACATTTGTGGTTTATCGACCTTTACAAGAATAAATATTAATTGGGAATTAAAAATATACAGTCCACTTTTTTCTTTTCAAATCCAGAACTGAAATGATCACACTGATTCCCTAAAAAGAGCCTTAATTTTTAAGTTTTTAGTGATGTAACTAGTAGTTTTGGGTAATAAAACGAATAAAATATTTAATAATTTGCTTATAGTAGTGAAAACATGCACATTTTGCATGGACTTGTGAACTCGGATATAACCGTTTACACCGACCGGCTGTTGATTAATAAGTTAATATTCAATAGACATAATAAAATGTATGTCGTGCAAATTCAGAAATTTACGCCAATAAAATACCTTGGAATAATGATTGATCAGAATCTTAATTGGAGTGAGCATATTAAAAGTTCATTAAATAGGATAACTTCAATGATGGATGTTGTGAACCAAAGTCGAAATTACCTTGGTCATAAAACTAAGATAGGCTTAAACTATGTATTCTGTTTATCCCATTTCAGATATTTATTCCTTGGGTGAGGTACGTGTGATCTAGCTAACTTAGAAAACAATGCAAGTTAAAACACAAAATTAATACATACAGTAAAAAATCCAGCACCAATATTATGTTGATGATATCAACCAACATAACACAAGGCAGCATAGCACAATAGAAGCACCAACTAACCTCAAGAATCTTAAATTCAGATCTAACTTGCGTACATTTATTTTTTTCAGCAAAGACAATTGGATAAATAGTTTTTGATACGTTTCTAAGCATTTCAATATGCCACTATTTTGTCCCACCACACTGGATTTTAACCAAATGTTACCATTCCATTACCGTATGACTCTTAATTTTTGAGCCAAATTTAAAGTAAATCGGATAAGTAGTTACGGAGTTATTCACGCACCGACAGACCGACGAAAATGGGAGAACATGTTTTTCGGAATCTAAGGACTCTAAAATGCAAAAATTTGAAAAATCTCTGAAGGTGTTTTTTTTTTCACAGTAACAATACTTATTATATCTTACGAGGAAAGTAAAAGTCAGTGGTAAAATAAAATTTTATAATAAATAGGATAAGAGTGCGCAATTTGCTTTACGGAAGTCAAAACGTTTAGATTTAACAGATTCTAAAGACTTAAGATCGTCAATATTTACACATCTACGTGATAAATAATAAGAATGAGAATAATTCAGAAATGGAATCTAGGATTTATTTAAAAAATACTCTGCTTTTACGAGAAAAGTAATACTTTTATTTTTTCTCGTAAAAGGGAAGTACTTTAATCGTATCAAGATGCCGAAAAACATGTTCTCTTGTTTCCGGTCTCTCTGTCTGTCTTTTTGCTACATAGCTAAAAAGTACTTACCTGACTGACTTTAATTTTTGGTCAGAAATTGAGGGTAACATTTTGATAAGAATCCAATATACCGAAACAAAATGGCGGACTAGTCAAATGTAAAAAAAAAATATTACTAAAAAACAATTTACTCAATTTACCTCAAATTTTGCAAAAAAATGAAGTATAACGTATGAATCAACTGAGAAATTTTTCGATACAATTTCAAAATGACGAAACAAAATGGCGGCTTAATAAAGTTGTAAAATTCAGATTGAAAAAATGAGTTAATAGCTTCAAAATGGAATGACAGAAACAACTGCTCCGCTAGCTAATATCACAACCGGCATTGAATTGCAATGTTGATTCCTGAGTTTCTTTGGGACAAATAATGTTAATGTATTTTTGAGTCACATTGCGTCACAACAAAGATACCAATCTCTGTTCCAAGGAAAGGCAAGAATCATCAATGTAATTTAATGCCGGTCATAGTATTAGAGAGCGGAGTAGGTGCATATGTGATTCCATTTTATGCCTTTGCACTACATGGGCCTCGCTAGTCTATGACGGCCTGATGAGCTCTAAAAATTTTAAAAGAGAGTTACGGTCTACATCATACGTAGAAACCGATCTTGACACAGGATCATGGTTCGGCGAGCACAAATTGGGTGTACAAGCGCGCATGAAACTCTCCGAGCTCATTCAATGTTTATATCTCGTGGAGTAAAAATCCATGATGATGTCTCGTGCAATCGAAGGCGAAACGTCGGAGCCTAAGTCTAATTTGAGACGGTCTAATCTCAAGAACCATGATTTCTTAATTGACCAAAGCTGTGAAAGCTTCCGTTCCATACCACTTATTCTATTTATTTTAAATTATAGCCAAAAACCAAGTGGTAAAATTTGGTACGAATCCAATATGGTCGAACAAAATGGCGCCCAATAAAAATGTTTGAAAAGACAGATATGTGTTAGAAAAATAATTATGAGCGGAATTAAATTGAGTCACACTTCCACACTTCACTATACCTAATAAAAGGAAAAAATCATAACAAGGGAACTTCCGGGTAAAGAATATTTACCGATATTTTTTTAACTCTGTGTTACATACATAAGACTATCACGTTTGAAAAAATATAAAGCTAGAAGAACTTTCTTCTAAAAAAAATTAAAATAAATGAAAACTATATATTAAAAATTGTCTATTCTTTTTTGTTGCACTTGATCAATGTTATTATATACATATTACACATCGAAAATTATACATAAACTAAAATTTTTCAAGAAATTAAAAATATATATATATCTATTAAAACCGTGAATTCTTTGCATATTTTACGAATTTACTATGCAGTAGAAGTAGGTAAATATTGCTTAATAAACAACTTCTTAATTTGGATATTTATGCATAAAAAATTCTTTGAATATACCTCTTCCGCCTAATTAAGCTATTAATTAACTTTTACAAACAGTAGAGTCTGATTTTCATTGACTCGTAATGAATATAGTTACTCGCATTGGCAGTGTTGCCATAGTCCACTGCCTATAGCTGTATGAAATATACATAACATATACTTGCACATATTTTTTCTGACGTCACACAGAGGGGCCACTCTAGGTAAAACTCACCAAAAACTCTAAAATCAAAATTTAGGTAACGGAGAAAAATAACCACCGTAGACTTATGCCTATAAATCCTTCTTTCCAAATCACATTAGCCTTGGATTGTCAGTGTGATAAAACAAATGATAAAGCTTGTCAAAAATAGCCTCAAGACGCGTTTATGGTTTTAATTTTTCAAGTGCAATAATTATTGATTTTTTCGGGCTACTCTTTGTGCTATAATAATTGAATTTACTTTGATAATAGTCATGCAAAATAATCGGCAAGGTAAGTGGATCATTATTGTATAAAACATTTTTATTGCTGTATTTTACTGTTGTTCCAAGGAGGCATTTCCATGAGTTCTTCAAAAATTAACAAATTTATTCAAACATAGGATTTGTCTTAGACAAAAAGTAGCAAATTCTGCCGTATTCAGTGTGGATTTTGGCATAGTTTTTTTCGTAAACATTTTTACTTAAAGTGGTATTGCGCTTAGCTGCTAGTTTTTGCTTATAGTGCCGTAATTTAGGCAGGCGCAGGAGGGTGATATTTTCGTAACCCTATTACTAGAACTGGCAGTCGGCCAACTTTTTTTAATTTTTTTGTTTCTTGTTTTGTTATCTTATGTGTGATCCTAAAAAGTAAAAATCATATAATTATCAAAACAATTAATTACATATTCGTCTATAATATGCAGCCTATGAAAACCTTAATTAAATCGGAATTTATGGACATGTTGGTCTTTTCCCGTCTTTTTTTATTAGGATTTACTTTCGACACACTTGTAAAAACTGTTTTTGCAAGTGTGCCGAAAGTGAAATAGGTAATATTTTTGTATTAATAAAATTGCTATAAATTTTTTTGTTGTTTTAGATTATTTGAACTTAGAAATTAGTCGAAGAGATCTGTGGGAAAAGATTAAAGAATGTCCTTCAAAAAAACAAAACCGACAATGCACATATCTTAAAGAATACATAAGAAATTTAACGAATTGCCCAACTGGTAAGTTTCGGATTATTTCAAACCAAATTTCAAAATTTATGTTTGACTTGAAAGCAAAATGGCAAAAAGCTTGCAGAGTTACGTCAGTTTTTGCTGAAACCAATAAAACCTGGCTAGATACCAAAGTGGTCTTTACCGACTTTACACGCGCATTAGATCAATCTAAAATTGGCCGCCCTTTGACAGATTTTTCAGTTAGTTGCGAAAGTAGTAAGCGTCAGAAAACTGCTGATCTGCGCAAGGAGAATACGGTCGAGGTTATCTGTTATGCGGCTCAAATGGAACTTAGAAAATCTGGTAACGTGCAAGCCTCCAAACTATTACAAGAAATTTCCAAGAATCCTGCGAGAGCTACTGAATATATAAGTGCTTTAAATAAAAGTATGTCTGCAGATAGTAAAACACAATTGCCACCAGAAGAGGCACTTTCAGTTTTGGTGGAAGCGAACTTATCTCGTAATCAATATAATATAATTAGAGAAAAGGACAAAGCCAGATTTCCCTCATATAAAGTTGTGCAACAAGCCAAGCTTGCATGTTACCCTAATAATATAAAAGTTGGTTCCATTTGTGTAGAAGTTGAACTTCAATCCCTAGTTCAGCACACCACCAAGAGAATATTGTTATTACAAAAAGAAGTTCTGGGTAGATTTGATCGCCAAATACTAAAGAAGTTAGTGTTGATATGCAAATGGGGTTTTGATGGCTCCTCTGGACAACAAAATTATAAACAAAAATTTGAAAATAACTACGATACGGATTCAAGTGCATTTGTAACATGGCTGGTTCCTATAAAACTAGTATGTGGAAACCCCAAATCCGAAGACCCGAAACACGTTATTTGGCAAAATCCCTGTCCGTCTTCTCCGCGATATTGCCGCCCTATCCGGATTCAGTTTCCTCGGGAAACCACAGAAACATCAAAACAGGAGCAAAACTTTATTGAAAACCAGATAGAAAGTCTTCAGGAAACAACAATTGAAATTAGTAACATAACTATATGTGTTAAATATATCTTTATTTTAGCCATGATTGATGGTAAAATAAGAAATGCACTAACAAATAACAAAAGAACGCAAAAATGTTACATTTGTTCTTCAGGACAAAAAGATTTTAATAACATTCAATTAATGATTTCAAAACCTTGCGATGTCTCTTTATACCGTTTTGCCATTCCCGTCTTGCACTCTCGTATCCGGTTTTTTGAGTATATTTTGCACCTTTCGTATAAACTACCAGTAAAATGTTGGCAAGTTAGAAACGCTACTGATAAGGAAAAAGTTTTTGAAAATAAAAAAAGAATTCAACAAGAATTTAAACAGGAATTAGGATTAATAATTGATCAACCAAAACCGGGATACGGGAGTAGTAATGACGGAAATACGCAAGACGTTTTTTTGAGAACGCGGAAGTTTCCTCTAATATAACACATCTTGATTTAGAGGTTTTTAGAAGGTTAGGTGTTATTTTAGAAGTAATTACCAGTTATCATAACATTAATGCGGATTTATTCAAATTGTATTGTCTGGAAACAGCACAATTACTCGTAGATAAATATCCTTGGTGTTATATGACGCCAACAGTTCATTTAATTTTAATTCACGGTGCAGAAATTATTCGTTCCGTTCTTCTTCCAGTTGGTCAGCTCTCAGAAGAGGCTGCAGAAAGTAGAAACAAGGATTTTAAAAAATATCGAGAAAGATTCGCTAGAAAAATTGCTCGAGAGAAAACTAATGAAGATGTTTTCAAGAGGCTTCTTCTCTCTTCAGATCCTTTCGTTACTGGTAACAGAAAAACTTTAAAATTAAAAAGAAAGAATTTTTCTAGCGAAACTTTATCCATGTTTCTACCACCCGATGTTAATGACCAAATTAGTCATGTTTCTGATAGTGATAGCTCTTCGGATTGTAATTTTGATTAAATATTAGTTTTAAATAATTTTTGTTCGAATAAGTTATAGATCTTAGTTTATTGCCTTTATTTTCAGTTAATACATTATCAAACCAAAGATAGTATTTTCTTTGGTTTGAAGTGTGTCCTGTAGCAAAATATTCAGTTGTGTTTTATTTGTTCTATGTTGCCACTCTTCAATTTAACTTATCTCCAACAAATGTAACCTCAAGCAGGGATAATTTTGTAATAAAAGATAGAAATTAATATCTCTCCTAATACCTACTTTGCTGTTTTACTATTTGAATTTCCCACACATTTTTCAGGAATAGCCTGATGTACTTTTAAAAGGTGTCAATTATAATTAGACACCCTGTATAATGTGAATAATATCTCTGGTGATATTGGTTTGTTACATTTACACTTTAAACACATTCCTGAATGCAAAAGTATAAGCTTTAATGTTTTCCAGAATTGTTGGTATGTTTTGATACTTTTGGCCCCACTGTGCGTCAGCACCACATACTTTAAACAATATGAAAACTATATTTACTTCCATTTTTAACCAGTTTATCACTCAATTTTAATATCGCTTATATATTTGATGCAAAAGTTTTTTTGAGTCGTGGAAAAAATATTTAAATCCTAAGCTATATTTTCAGTCAGCATCCATTTGATTCATTAAATTAGTTAGCCCATTACGACGTCACCGAAGATAAATCAAGGATCTGTATGAATTTGTACTAGATTTATAAGTGTAATAACCGTTGTACATATTTAAAAAGATTTCAAATTAAATACGATTTTCCAGTATTATATTAGTATATATAAAGTATTATTCATTAAACTTTCAAAAGCAAATCAATTCTTTCCCGAAGGCATATTTAAGAGTAGAAACTAATCACAAGGAAACTCCTTTAAACACTGAATAGTGAATAGCCTATTTTCGATCCTGATATTGCTAATACATGTTAATACGGCTCTTTAGATCTAGTTTCATTTCCACATTTGCCTAGTTTAATCGAGCATAGATCCCTTTGGGGTAGTGTGTGATCTTATTGCCCTTTACAATTCTCTTTCTGTCTCTTTGTCGGCCGTTTCGTTTGTATCAAATTAGTACTAAAACTATAACACATTTAGTTTAGTTATGTAGACCTTGCCTCATTTTTGGGATTGCCTATCGAGTTTCCTTACTTCTGAAGCAGTTTAGGCTTTTGTTAAATATATTATGATAAAATTTCATATAACATTATTGATTTATCTCAAAGGGAAGCTTTATTTGAAAAGCTCGGTTTTTCCGAAATATAAACATTAAAAAAAGTTTTGAGGTTAGATCTTTTTACTAAGTTAGCATATATAAGCATACTTAGTAAAAAGATCTAACCTCAAGCTTTTTTTTTATCTGTCTACTAAAAAATAGATACATTTGGAACAATATTCAGAAAAACAAAAGATATTTAATAATCATCGTGAATAAGGTAATTTGAAAAACCCGCAAATGAGACTAAGAGCTAACCTTACTTATGTTTACGTAATTTTGCCTAAATATAAGTTTGCCACCTAAATGTCAGCATGAAATATTTCTCTTCAACTATGAGTGTTAGTTGGTCTGAATACCAAGGAAAATTATATAAATTAAAAAAAAGATCACTACAACACCCCTATTTTTATTTGGTTTTTGTTAATTGATAATAATTCTATTCTTATTGTCTAAATTACTAATTAAAAGGGGGTTTCATTATAAAGGAAGTTTTGGGTAGCCTCAACGGAACTTTAATTAAGAAAAGTGAAATACAGATTACGTAATATTCTGGTCATGATTAGATATATTTTGTTTTTAGATTTGTTGCTCTATGGTTCATGATAAGTGGATTTATAAACATATTTGCGTAGAGTCCTTGAAGGCTTCTTTCAAATTAAAAAGCCAAATAGAATTATGGTTAGTGTTGTATTTTTCTGCCTGCTGGATATTTATTTCTATGGAGTGCTCTGTCTTTGATGCACAGTACTTTATACTGTTATATTGAACAAACAAACAAACAAAAGTATGCTTTATTGCCGCAGAAAAATTTTACAATTTTATGGACAAAGCAAAATATACCTAAAAATAAGACATATCAAAACATTAATCGAAAATAATTTCGACAGGTCAGTGCTTTTTTTTTAAAATGTAAATTATCAATTTACCAAATCGTAAATCACACGTTAGAATATAACATAACATTGCAAACAGTAAATGAATCATGATAACCTTATAAAAGTAAACAAACACACATGTACGAGGTGAATAATTTCGATGACATTGAAATCAAAATTGCAACTATGCGACCTTAAACTCTATGTTATTATAGTTATACATATAATTGTGATGTTAAACAGAAGGTATATTGAACTAGTGTAGAATGTAGTATACAAAAAGAATTAAATTGTTTTTAATACAATACCTAACAAAAATAATTAAGTTTTAAGTGAATGTTCGACAGTTCTTTTCCCTATATAATGATTTACAAAATTCTATGCTACGAGTTAGGACATGACTCACAAAAGATTTAAGTAAACAAGCGAGTTTAGTGACAATTTAAAGAGACTTACTCACTGAAAAAAAAAATCATTAACGCTGTAAAATGGTCTCTCAATGAGGTATGCCTTGGTGTTTTTTCGAAATTGTGCAAGCATAGGGATAGATTTTAAATGTACTGGCAGATTATTGTAAAGTTTTATGGCGTTGTAAATAATTGATTTTTTTATTAATTCTGTGGAAGGAATGGGAAGATAAATATCGTGCCTAGAGTTTCTGGTAGGGTATACATGTTGTGGCCTTTCTGGGAGGGTGTTTATATGTTTTCTCAGCAAACATACCGTTTCCAAAATAAATAATGCAGGAAGTGTTAATATTTCATGTTTTTTGAAATAGTATTGGCAGTGAGCTCTATTATTTAGACCAAACAAATAACGAATGGCTCTCTTTTGAAGCATAAAAATACCACGAAATTGCTCGGTGGTACAGCAGCCCCAAAAGGGAAGGCCATAGCGGAGGTGGGATTCAAATAAAGAGAAATAAGTAAGTCTGGCAGAAGGAACGTCTAGTTCTTTTGAAACTGATCGAATGGCGAAGCAGGCGGTAGAAAGTTTTTTAGTTAAGGTGTCAATATGATTAGACCATTTTAGGTTGTTATTTATATTTAAACCCAGGAATTTAACCGACTCTACGTATTCAATATTGCTGTTATGTACCTGAAGTGGTTGTAAAGGTCCCTTATAAGATAACGCCACCGTTTTATCGACGTTAAAACAAAGCATATTGGAATCGGACCAAGCCTTAATTATAACCAAGTCTTTGGAGATACTAGAGTGTAAAGACGTTGTATCAAAATCACTCCATGTTATGCTTGTGTCATCAGCAAACCCAAAGAAGGATTTAAAAATAACGACTGAATAACTTTTACAACTTATTTATTTATTTATTGTAAATATTGGGGATAATTTTTTTAATTTCTAAATAATTTTTATTTTTTTTTTATTTTGAGCACGATACACTTAAAGTTTTTGTATATATATGTATTATACCATTCAATAACAAATTTCAATTTTCGCGCTTATTAGCAATGAGATGTCTGCCCTTTAAGCGACGTCACCCACGCTTATTGCGCTGTCGCCCTACAACCGTAGGAAGCGGTACGAACTCTCCAGTACTGAATTTTGAGAAGATCGCCTCGCGCCTCCATTCACTTGGCATTTTTATGTTCCTCTAGAAATTTAGTTCGTAAGCATTTCTTTTTTTTATAAGAATCCTGGTGCACGGTAGTTGATAGCACGAAAAGGGGTGCCCCTAAGAACCAAGAAAATTACCTGAAGGAATGTGATAAGCCGTTTTTTTTTATATCCATTTCATTGCTAAGTTTTAGCAACGTATGCTCTTACATCTGCATCTACGAGGCGTATACCAACATTTACAGAAACTCGTTGGTCTTCAAATTCGAAGTTAGTAAATGTTTGTGCAAGACTGGAATAAATTAAAAGACGTCTTTGAATTTATTACAAACTGTGAGAAATCTAATAAAAAATCAATTCGGCTTGCGAAAGGATCTTTAGGTGAGATGAACGATTTTGAATTCACGTTTCTGGCATTAGTGTTTAATAAAAAAAGAAATGAACATTTTTATAATATCATGTTTAATAAAGCAAATTCTATTACAGAAATAAATCATTACAAACGTGAGCTTGCTAAGCTTTCACCTGAAGAAATTAGGGCTAAGTATAGAACCCTTTTTTATGAAATATTGGACCATATTTTAATGGAAATGACACTAAGATTTCAAGACTGTGAAAAACTTACATTTTTATGTTTGGCAGATTCTGCTAGATTTTCCGAATATAGTTTAAATTTTCCAACTGGCCCGTTTGAAAATTTGTTCCAGTTAAATGGGGAAATATTTTCAAAAAGTCAACGACCATAATAGAATATAAATTGTGCTCCCTTATTTTAACAATACCGTCGATAAGTGCTTCAGTGGAAAGAAGTTTTTCTTGCCTTAAACGCGCATGTAAAAACTTATTTAAGAAATACAATATCTCAAGAAAGACTTACTTCTCTAGGCAATATTTCAATTCAAGAGGAATTTCTGGAGGAGATTAGGGCAACTCATCCGTTTTATGAGGATGTTATTTGCTGCTATGAAAGATAGGAGAATTGATTTAATATACCAAATTTAGGTAAGTCGTAAAAAATATTCTACCCCTTCCACATATAAAAAAATTCTGGAAAAAAGATTATTGCGATATTTTCTTGCTTCTTTTCTACTTCCCTCACTTTTTCATCCGCAAGCCGCCACTGCAATATATTAGTGCCGCCCAAATTTTGGCAATCCTCTATGTTCAATAGTAATATTAAATAATTCGGAGGCATTACTCTTGATCATAACTGAGGTGAAGAACAGTTGTATATAGAAGCTAAACAAAAGCAAAATATTTAGAAATATTTAAATGTTAAAAAACTCTATATGTTATGAACAGAAAAAAAATTAGGCGTAGAATATATTGGCTAAAAAAGAACAATATCTCTCAAATATATCCACAGTTACCGTTTACCAGGTGTTCAGGTGAACAATTAACATAATTTTTAAAGAATGACCATTTACTCAAAAACCGTTGAATTCAGTATCTTAGGAAATAATAATCAGTAGAATCGGAAAATATAATAAAATGCAGGGTTCTATTTAAAAAATAAAAGTTTCTATGAAGTACTGAAAAACAAAAAAATTGATAAGGTTGTAAATGGCACCCGCGGCTTTGTAGCATTTCCATGCGTACTTGGTCCAAATGAGGAATAGGGTCTATTCAGGATTCAGAAATCATATAGTTACAGAACAGAATAGGGGACTTGATTTTATTGTGACGTCGCCCTAAACATTTCCGGAGAGGGGGTGGGAAAAAGTACATTGTAGATTCTTCCAATATCTTACCCTGTGCCAAATTTGCATGATATATCTCTAGAAACATACGAGGTTGATGACAAAATTTGAAAATATGTTATCACCATGTACCTTAAAAAGGAAGGCCTTATGGACATATATTTATATAAACTTTTAGTTCTAGAAGTGACCAAAAAAGTACATACTGCATTTTTAACCATCATATAAAAGCGACCTGTATTTGAATATTATGTTACAATTATCTAATACACATATCTAAAGATTTCTGTTATCTGAAGAAAACTTATTGATGTATCAGGGATTTTGCATCACTAAATTAACTTTTTTTTTTGACTAGGCATTAGGGAGGTGCCATCGGGAATGATTGTTCTGTTTCTCCTGTCTGCATGTGTTTTTAATGTTCTTTTATTCTAATTTGTCTAAAGTTGTCTTTTCGTCTCACTAACATTAGATAGGACACTTTCAAGGTATTTCGTAAACACTTTTTTTTATTAATTTGACTGGATGATATATATTGAAGCCTTGTAACTGCGTAAGTTTTTCAGTATTTACCTAAAGAAGGTTGGAAATCTTAACCAGCTGAAACTAAAAACATAGACAATAAAAGTCAAAAACCTGCCTGTTACGCTGTATAATTAAGTTTCTAACGTCTATAAAATTCAATCTTGTTTATTCTAACATTTCCAACTTTAAAGGATGCCCAATTGAAATGTTATGGTTTACCAATATGTTAGTCACCAGACGCAATAGACTCACCTAATAACGACCCAATAATATCTCTTAATGATGACTATTGCCAGCTCTAGTCGGGTAGGTTCAGATTGTTCTTTCTCGTTACTCTGCCTATACTTCCATATCACAAATCTCTTACTTTAGGTGTAATATTTAAATTGAGAGTCACCAAGTTTTAATTTAGGTTAAATAATACTCGGAAAAAAATAGTTGCATTGAATCTAACCACTATCAATAGGTAAATGAAAACCAACACTTTGGAAACAAATTACATTTATTGTTCAAATTGACAATATTTGGTGTGACTTATCCCAAAAAAAAATTAACTGAAGGAAAAATAAGTTGTCCTTAACAGAGTTTAAATTTTTTTAACAATTACAATAACTGAAATCCCAACTAAATTATTTAACTTGGGATACGTAAATACATAACCCAGAAGCTTATTCTTTATCTATACCAATCTAGATTAATAACAATTCGGTTACAGGATATAAATAAGAATTAAATCAAATATTTAGTTTAAAATCCTAATAAGTGTTTCCCCTTAAATGTTTAAAATTAAAACAAATAATTACCTTTACATGAGATAATGGTTAGGATAAGTATTAAGAGACCTATTATAACCCCGTGTAAGTCTGACAACTGATAAACAATAACAAAGCAAATCTTTTTAGGTTTCAAAATATGTAATAATGAACAAATTTATTAAGTTATTAAAGAACATTTGTGTTTAAATGTAGGTGCTGGTGAAATGTCCAAACAAAATGTGATATGCTATTTGACACGTAAACAACAAAATTCTTCTGAACTGACTGATATAAACACACGGAATCTTAGATTTTTGAACGTTCTATTAAATTACCTTATCAGAAACATGTCACTTAGATCTTACCTTCATTTAGTTATTTTGTATGATTGTTACACTAGTCCTCGAGTCACAGCATATTAAAAACGATAATTTATATTAACTGGAATATCTTAATGTGAAGCTAATACATTTGCTCTAGCAAAAATAAAGTAAATTTACACAAGGTTCTAATTTTGTACCTTTGCTTCCAGCTGTTTCTGACAAGAAATTTCTAAAACTAGCATTATTTCTGTAACTTAGATATCAATGGCCAAATGTAAGACTAAATATAGTATA
Source organism: Kuschelorhynchus macadamiae (assembly GCA_030620095.1). Classification (NCBI taxonomy): domain Eukaryota; kingdom Metazoa; phylum Arthropoda; class Insecta; order Coleoptera; family Curculionidae; genus Kuschelorhynchus; species Kuschelorhynchus macadamiae. Next base: position 85,124 of record JAUTXW010003151.1, on the reverse strand, counting down.
AAAGAGTGTTTTTATTTTATTTATAAATTAAATCAGATAAAATGTCTAAGATATCATAACCGATATAATACTTAAAAAATGAAAAATTGTCAAGCGAAGATTAATTTTAATGAATTTTACTGCCATATATACTGCCTGACATATATGACAAATCTAACTGTAACAACATATTTATTTCTAAAACTCTTTTTTATTATTTGCAAAGCTAATATGATCCAAATACAGGAAGGCGTCTCCTAAAGTGCATGAAACCCAATCTTTCAAGCATAATTTTTGAGGTAAACTGGGCATGTCGAATGAAAAACGGAGAACAAAACGGGCCCCAATAACATGGAATCATTCATCAGAATAGAAACAATTATTGTTTCTATTGGGATGAGACTGGGCTTTTATCAGATATTTGTAATGAAGGGTTCGCTTCTGCAGAAAATTAATGGAGCTAGAAATGATTCTTTATTACTTGTAATCTCAAGAGTTTAAAATTTGGCCTGAAAATAATGAAAACTCTATTTAATAAGACTTTCAGTCTCCTATAATAATAATTCTGTACAATTGTTAAAAATGGTTATAAGGTATATCTTGCTTAAACAAAGGAAAGCACTAGGGTTGTTTACTTGGCTTTTTCCGTATTATGAAGAATCGCAAAATAAGTAAATTGTCTTAGCTTTAAAGGTATTTTCTTGCATCAAGTCTATAATGTATATATTAATAGTGTGAAGTCTATAATGTATATATTAATAGTGTATATTATTAATGGTTTTTCAGTTTTTGCCAAAGTTGCCTATAAATAACTAAAACAACTAAAATAAAACCATACATAAAAACTTCACTTTCACTTTGGACGCAAAAATACTTGAGTCAGAATCAGAAACATCGGTTCCTAAGGTTGAAACAATTCCATATATACATTTTTATCATAAATGGCCACGCACAAGACACATTAAACAGTAGTTTCAGTGAAATTTTCTAAATTTCACATATAATATAGCTTACGAATTCTAGTTCCATTTGCAAAACGAAATTTGGAAGGATAGTGGGCTAGTTTTCGAATTATAGGTAGTTATAGGTGTACTACTCAAAAATACAGTCTTTATGTAATTTATATTTTAATAATTCTAGATCCCCTATATTGTAAATTAGAACGTAAATACTCTTTTTAGCTCTATTAGGTATATGAAGCATATAGTATAATATAGTTTTAATATGGCTAATATTTTATGAAACGGAATTTTGATTTTTTTTATTATTTTTTTTTTTTAACTCTGGAGGAAGAAAGAAAGCAATAACTTATTTAATTTCAGCTTAATAAGGAGTTAGTAAAAGAGGTCATAATATGTTACATTTCCTATGCAGAGTGTTTAAACAGATCACTTTGCAATCTTCGATTTTTATCTATATAATTGAGAATTTATCAGTAAATATAAAATATTTAAATACGTTTAACTTGATTTAACCTAACTAAAAAACATTTATAGTATACATACTAGGTATTTTCTATATAACAATGAGTTTTTAAACGAGACTAAAAAAGAAAAATAATATTTTATTATTTTTCATATTTATTTATTAGGATACATGTTTATATTTAAACTTATAATTCATAGTTTATTTTATTTTACATAAATCTCATGTTTTAAATATTAATTTTAACACTTATTCTTACTTTTACTCGTAAAAAATATTGTAAAGGTTGTTGAAAATAGTTATCTCAGAATATATTACTGAATTTTTTAAAATTTTGTTCTTAAGGGGGTTCACAAAAGACGTATATTTGGTCAATAGCTTTTAAAAAATAGATACCTACTAACAATTTGTCTTAAGATTTTAAAAAAATTCATTTATATTTTTTACAATTTACAATTTTTCCTCAGCGGCTTTCAAAAATACGTGTGTTTTTATGACTTATAACGATAACTCTTTAGATATGTGATATTTTTAAGCCGATCTTTAGCCAATGACTTTCAGTAAAACTAACCTAAAAATCGATTTGCAGATGTTAATTTTTAATGTGGTATAGAGGTATGAAATATTAATTTTTTTTCTCAATATATTCTCAACTGAGTAAATTAGATTTTAATCCGAATCTTTCGTCAATTTTCTCAATTATCTAAAAATGAATTTGCGGATTTTTCCAAATTTAACCATGAAGAGAATGGTATTTGTGACTAACACGACCATTTAAATCTAATTAATGAATTTGAAAGTATAAAGGTTAGGAACATATTTCTTATACATAAGTTCTACCCGCAAGAAAGGAAATTATGTTATTTAAGGGGAGAATCCGAAAAGGATAAATTGTTATTGTTTTTATTTCATATAAACTTAAAACATTGAGCCTTTGTCCTACATGGAGGTCGCTCGTCCATGGCGGCCTGATGAACTTTAAAAGAAATATGCTAACTACTACTAAGAGAACATATACATCAAACCAGAAAACAACTAGTCGCGACAGAGAAAGGCCTTTTAAAGTTAGACCTTAAATTAGGCAACATCATTCACCCTTTATTGTGGAATCGTATAGAAGCTTTGGCATATTGGCAAACATAATCAAATAGGAATATTAGGGCTAATAAACTTTCAAAAAGTATGACATTCTCCCAAAATAGTCGACTCAGCCATAAGTC